>MU120914.1:0-130630 GCA_014904835.1 Paxillus ammoniavirescens
CGTTGGTGACCGCTCACGTGTGTCCAGTTTTGGGCACACCTCTTCTAAGACGGCGGAATGGGCATAGGTAGGAAGCGGCTTGTAAATATGTCCGGAACACAGACGCTTAGAGTTGGTAAGGAATTTTACATCGAAAGATATTCCGTCGCCAAGGGATTGATCGAGAACTCTTAATACTTGGGCACTATTTGAGATGGATGGTGGACACCGAGGTGAAGGAGATGCCGCAGGTGTCGAGGGAGGAAAAGTGAAAAACGAGGAGACGATACCGAAGAGGGTATTAGAACCCGTGATAGTAATCATCAAGATAACGTCGGCATCGCTGATTTCGTCCAGGTCTGTGCTAGACCATAAGACAGTGACGACTTCTGACTGTAGCGGGCCCTGGAGGGTGATTTTTTGTTCTGCAAAAGCAACGGCCGCGGCACCACTCTCACGCGACCTTGACAATGTCGCCTGTAATGTCGCCCCCAAAGAAGGACGCGTGACACGAGCCCTGAATTCTAGTCGGTAAGTCTTAGGGAGCGTTTGATACCGAGACCCCACTGTGGTCAGTGCCAGCACCCAGCCCGGTCCGCAGAACCGATTGCATATGGTGGAAACCTGGGACAAGCGTTTTGGCGGTGGTAACGGGAATTGAGGAAATTTGAAGGTCGTTGTAACAGATTGGGGGGTCCATAATTCCTGAACTTTCTCCATAGGAAAATTCAAGATGCTGAGGAAAAGAAAAGGTCGTAATGAATGGATGACTGATGGGATGTGAGCTGTATTCGCCTTAATAGTTCAAGTTGCAGGTAAGTACTATGTAGTTCCTACCTGGTGCCACGCACGCAGAAGAAGAGAAGGGGCAGTTATCTGTGGGCGTGACTCGCTCAGATCCTTGGTAACGAGATCATCGCCTCGCCTTGGAATATGTACATTGAACGGTGATAGGAGAAGGTATCCTTCGATGAACACGAGATGCGGCACGTTGCATGGGTGGACGGGCCTCGCTGCTGATCAGAAGCCAAGGATGACCTAGCGAGGGTGCCGTAGTTTGAGGCACATCGATTCTGGAAGGTTCTTATGAGTGACAACTATTGCTGTAGTAACATCTCCACAAGACTCGACCACGTTGCACACCGTGGAGCGTGCAATTGCCAGGAAGAAACTTGAGGCTTACCTATGCACAGCTTCAAGCAGCTTCAAGTTGGAAGGTGATCTAAGTTACAGTATAAGATTATGGGGACTTGTAAAAGCATTTGCGACCCCGCTTATGCGTGGCTCCAAAGAGACGATCTACAGTCAACCCCTGTCTTAACGGACTTTGCCGCGATCGGAGTTTTGATTATTGTTACCTATTCCAGTCTATGCAGCTGACTAAGCTCACAGGGTGATGGCTTGCGCTGGTTGGTTGTGTCCTGCTCCTAATGATCGTTGTCGTTGCATCGTCGACGGTCAAAGACTTGGTGCGAAGGCGAAAGTACAGTAAAGGTGACCCGTCCAAGGAATATAGTATCGTGGAGGATGATGAAGGTTTTGATCATAATTTATCAGCAAGCCCAAGGAGACCCAGACTGTCAGGTCTGTTCATCCCGCTGGGACGCTGTGCGCTGCATCATTTTGTAGGTCACGGTCAAGCCAAGGGCTTGGAAATTGTTGTCAAGTGCATTTATTGAGATATGGATATCGTGGATAATGGCAAGATAGTCGACAATTTCGTCCAGATAGAGGGTCTTCGGCAAGGGCCCGCACATCTTCCATGACTGCGGCGTCGAGTATCCTGGGGTATCCTCGAAGCACGCTGCGAGGGTTAACCTTACGCTTTGCCGCAATATTGCCTTTCCATCGTCGAAGACTTCTCACCGATACTCCAAACACCCCTGCAACCTCGATCTCTGTCCAACCATCGTTCAAGAGCTCCGTCACCCGGTTTTCCATGTCTGTGGATAATACTGATATGGACCAGTGGCACATCCATCGCATTGTATTCCTTGATCGCCAGTAGAAGTGAGTTATGATTTTTGAAGAGATTATAAGCAGTGACGAAAGTTTACAAGTAATACAGATGTTATGTAAGAAAGTGTGAAAACTTCTGAGACGGACAAGTTGATGGAAAAAGAAACAGCCCCGAACATGTGGGAGCTCAATCACTACGACCGTCGGACTTCTGACAGGATCTATGCCTTGAACCTCATGCCTCTCAGGCCCCAGAAAGCAGCTGGAATAGAGCAGTAAAAGCCGCAGCAGAGTGGGGCGACTGTCCCGCTGCCAACTGAGCTATATGTTTTTCCAATGCTCGCCGGACTTCGGGTTCCTTACGATTTGCTACAAGGATGCCCAGTTCCATTTTCTGAATATCCGGGTGCCTGCGGGAAGGATCGTGAGCACGACTCGCAATGACGATCTAATAAGAACTGAACCTCGAAGTGAAGTAAGAGAGTACTTCATCAACGATGTTGACTTTCGACAACCCAGCTTTCACTGCATCGAATGCACGATTCTTGAGGTCTTCCATGGCGAGCTACCCAGACATTAGTAACTCCACCTCGCCCAGAGACCGGAACTTGCCTTATCCGCAAGGCGGTACATAGACTTCGGCGAACAGGAAGGTGGGGCCCAGCCACTTGCGGGAGCTTGTTCCGAGGCGTCTGTGATCTGAGGGGATAGAAAGCTATTTTGCCTGTGTAGCAGTAGTACACGAACGCCCGCCACCTGAAAGAACATTTACGAGACACATAGCGACGCAACTCAACTTCACTCACGTTCTGTGGGCAGCACATTTCACGTGAATCAGCTGGACATCTGCCTCGTGTCGACAGGTGCGTGTGGATAGCGCGCTCTCAATAAAGTCCGAATCGATGGAGTTAGCTGAAGGCGAAGGTGATGGCACAGTCTCTCCACGGTTCGAACCTACGGGGACAAGACATCCATGAACACAGGGGCAGTCAGGTATAGAGGAGTCATTCGCACCCATCAAGCATAGTTCATCAAATTCTGCATCTGAGAAGATGTTAGTGTTCGAACATACTTCTAGACGACATAAATTTACCAGGGATATCTCTAGGATCAATCTCGGTTACAGGGGGAGCGGGGCTCGCCGTATCCCGAGGTTGGGCATCTTTCTCGACTTCGTTAGCCTGAGCTGGGACCATGCTACTGGCATCCTCGATTACACCTTCGTCGTCGTCGTCCTCAATATCACTGTCACAGTCATCATCATAATCTCCTAGGATAGTGAGTGGCAAATCATCCTCGGTAATGCAGGCCAAACTGCCAGGAAATACTGAAACGAGAGAAAAATGAGACATTGCAAGTGAGATGACGTTGGTGACCGCTCACGTGTGTCCAGTTTTTGGCACACCTCTTCTAAGACGGCGGAATGGGCATAGGTAGGAAGCGGCTTGTAAATATGTCCGGAAGACAGACGCTTAGAGTTGGCAAGGAATTTTACATCGAAAGATATTCCGCCGCCAAGGGACTGATCGAGAACTCGCAATACGTGGGCGCTGTTTGAGACGGGTAATGGACACACAGGTGAAGGAGATACCGTGGATGTCGAGGGAGGGAGAGTGGAGAGTGAGGAGAGGATATCGAGGAGCGCATTAAAGTCCGTGATGGTAACCATCAGGGTAACGTCGGCATCGCTGATTTCGTCCAGGTCTGTGCCAGACCATAAGACAGTAACTTCTGGCTCCAGTGGGTCCTGAAGGAAGATCTGTCGTTCTGGAAAAGCAAGCTCCTCGGCAAATCGGCCCGTAGCTGCTTGATTCTCAACGGCAATACCCTCGTTCCACCTTAACAATGTTGTCCGTACGCTCAAAACCGTCGCTTCCAGAGAAGGGCGCGTGGCGCGAGCCCTGAATTCTAACTTATAAGTTGTAGGGTCCATACGCCTAGGCGCCATGGTCAGCACCAACTCCCAGCCTGGTCCGCAGGGCTGAGTGCACATGGTGGAAACCCTGGAAGAAAATCTTTTCTTTGGCAACGGCCAGAGGAATTGAGGAGGGAATTTAAAGGTTGTTGTCACAGATTGAGGCGTCCATGTTTCCTGAACTTTTTGCATAGTAAAACTCAAGATTCTGAGGAAAGGGTGGTGATGGAGAGATGACTGATGGGGCGTGAGCTGTATTCGCCCTAATGGTTGCAGGTAAGTAGTGGGCCCTACCTGGTGCCACGGCGGTTATCTGTGGGCGTAACTCACTTGGATCCTTGGCAATGAGATCATGGCCTCGCCTTGGCCTGACAAATGGCCGCAATAACCTGCCCTAGACAAAGCACTCGGCCACTTATACTTGTCACTACATTGAGCGGTGATAGGATAAGATATCCTTCGATGAACACGAGACGCGGCACGTTGCATGGGTGGATGGGCCTCATTGTCCATCAGAAGTCAGGGATGACTGAGCAAGGGTGCCGTAGTTTGAGGCACATCGATTCTGGAAGGTTCTTGTGAGATTGCTGCACCAGCCTAATGTCTCCACAAGACTCGAATGCGTTGCACGCAGTGCGTGCAATTTCTCTTCTATGAAGAAGACTCACCTGTGCACGACTTGAAGTTGGAAGGTCCAAGGCATAAGGTCATGCCAGGACGCCAGACGCGTCGACTGTGCACCGTGCAACAGGCCCATGACTTGTAAAAGCATTTTCCCCCGCTTATGCACTGAATTGCTTCGAAGAAACGATCTCCATTTGATCTCCATGGACAGATCATTTAAAGTTTATTTATGTACATAAATCCAATTATTTATTCCTAAAGGCGGAACCTTCTGGCCGTGCCTTCGATGTTTTGCGAGCGTTGGCTTATACCCGACCACAATAAGTCCTTATTGATTCATCTACCAGATCTTTCGTCTTCGTTGCAAAGTTTCGTCAGTCACAGATCTCGATGTCTGGTGAGCTGCTAGCTGCTGTCTGTTCCCTCAGCACTCTGGGCAGGCAATATTCACAGGGACGAGATGCTAGTACCATCGTGGAGCTCTTCATTCCGGAATACCCCAGCCTCGATGACCCAGAGCCAATATATCCGGCTCCAGTTTCATCAATCTCATGTCCATTCCAACCTCCTATCCATTAGTAGCTTTGAGTATGCGGACAGTGGGAAGATGATACCACAGCTGTCCATATTAAACTCTTGGAAGGAAACCTTCTGGGACTTGACATCCATGATGTTGCATCATGACTGCGCTTAGACCAAGAAGCTCTTATCGTTGGGGTCAAGCAAGGGCTCACGCATGGTATCACGACCCTGGCAACCTGTGCGACTTAGTATTGACCATGCCCTGGCCACTAGTTCAGAGCTTCGAGTCTGCCGGGATAACCTGCTTGTGAGTCGACCGATTGAAAGTCGGGTTTCTCAGGTTCAGCTTGTTAGCTCCTGGCAAGGGTAGTAAGTCCGCCAGCTATAGTCATGTACCTTCCATCGACTGAATTCTGCCACAACTTCAACTTGCCGGCAACCCAGGTATCTTCACGACTAGTGACAAATGCTATTGCAGAAACAAGGTGATAAAAATACAACAAACAGACAACAAGCGACGTTAGAACATTACACTTCATGTTGGAGACCAGATTGGGGAGCCGTGGTACGAGAAAAGGGAAAACTAATCTGTTGTCTCGGAGGGGTTTAGCTTGTCCATGACCGCAGTGAGGACATCGTGAGACCATGGCTTCTCCCCCGATGACACCGCCTTCATTTGAAGCCTCAATGCCAAAGAAACTTCAGGTAACTTGCGAAGTTCATACACTTTCTCAACCTCAAACTTGCTTATTTCGGAGTATCTGTGACCGATGTGAGATGCTGACGTCCAAAAGACACAGTGTTGGCGACGTACTGAGCCGTGAACCAGGTGAAGGCTTCTTCAACGATGTTATCCTTCGATAAGCCTTCCTTGATGGCCCGAAAGGCAAGCTCTTGCAACCTTTTGTCTCCGAGCTGTCGTGCACAGATGAGTCAATATTCATGCATACCGCGAAACCTGCCTTACGCTGATGGCAAGTCTATACATAGACTTTGGAGAACAAGGGGGAGGACAATCCAGGCGATCGGAGTGGCCAGAAATCCCCAAATTCTGCGACTTCAAAGGTAGGAAGGAGACCTGGCCGGTATAGCGGTAATAAATGAACGAAAACCACCTGAAAATATGTGAGACCCAGAACAGTGTGTATCTGTTGACGATACCGACGTTCTATATGCTATGCCTTTGACGAGTGTCATCTGACAAGTACTGACTGAATACGAAGGAGGTTCCGCTGAGAGCACACCCATGGCACCGCAAGAGGAATCTCCCTGGGTTGGGCTCCCTTCTGTACCAGTGGCCGTCAGACTGGGGGCATCACAAAGGAAGTCTACGCACTTGGCTGTGGTGATGACCCTGCTTGAAACTTGCCAGGGAAAGAGCTGTGTCCAGTGGTAGAATCATCGTCATCGTCTCCATCATCATCGTCAAGGTCGCTATCTTGCTCGTAATCGTATGCATGGAAGACAGAGTCCTCGTCGAGTTCGCTCGTCAAATTGACCAAGAAAGGCGCTGTTAGCCCATCTGGTTGTTTTCCCCCTATCGCACAAAGCGTGAATTCGATGTGCGAAACGATCACCGCATGCGTCTCACCTAAAGCGGACTTGGGCAGTATCAATCTGAGGCTAGGGCGATGGGCGTATACGACGCGGGGTCTAGCAGCCAAAGTTCCTGGGCGTTTGGCGGAGAAAACATAAAACTTTGTGTCCACCAAATCACCACCCTTCATAGACTGCCACAATGCCAGCGCAGTCCCAGCCAACGGGTCTGCGACAACTTGTTGGGCTCTGGCTTTCGTTACAACCGTTAGAAACACGTAGGGGTATGCAGCAAGGTGCGCTGGGGACCATGAACCAAGGAGGGCAGGTTGACCGTGGCCAAAGTTCGAGATTATGATCACTCTCTCCTTGTGTCCCTCTTTGTCTTTGTCTTGGCTATCTTTCAAGCAAATAGTCACATGGGCCTCGTCTTTCTCCGTGTGGGAATGGTTGTGGTCAAGATACAAGCGCACTTTGGCGAACCATTCGTGCTTATCATAGGAGATTCCTAGACGCCATCCTAATCCAAAGGTGTCACTGTAAACGATGGTTGGATCGCCGGGTGAACAGGCGGCAGGATGCCCATCCTTGATGGTGATATGAAACGTCGAGGTTACAGTGTCTGAAATCCGTTCCATTGCCCCTGTAACGAACAGGTGTCGACCAGGACTGTGGCGAAGAAGACGCGATGAACGACAGCTTGAATGCTGTGAGCTCAGCAAGTCAAAGAGGCAAGATTAATCGAAGAACTCGATACATGTTACCGTGCGCAGTCTGTGGGAGTTCCCGATGATCTTCGCAATCCGAGTAAGGTAACATCTGTTAGTACCATATGTGCTTGTACACCATCCCCATCCAACGTCCTGAGTTCGGCGGAGTGGACTCGGAAGCGTCGGTGCAGATATTGCAACTTGAAGGTGGAGCGGCTGTCTTCTATGTAAAGTACTTGTGATGCATACCCGCAGGTTGCGCGTAAGCACTAACTGTCGGCATCAATCAAGCATCAATTAAATAATTGCTTCGAGGTCACTGGTAGTGACTTTCTTCGGCTCTCCACAACCCTTCGTGCATATGGCTGCCTTGCTATTGAGGGGGGCGCCGACATGTATTCAAAACAAGCTCAAGACCTTGAGATCGTCCATTTCACCGTTCCCGGGCTCACCCCGATTAATTGGGGCAAAACTCACATTTTGCAGCACCAATTCATACCGATCTATATCACAGCTAAAAGTGTTCCTGGAGAATCATGAAGTCACTCTCAGGAGACACGAAGACAGGCAGGACCGAGCACGACCAAGCTGGTCAGCACGATGTTGGCCGGCTGATCGCAGCTAGCTGTTCCCTGAGTTGCTGGCAACCACTCGTTCTTGGATCGAGATATACAGCCAGACCACCATTCACCAACTTCAGATGAAAAAAACTCGCACGTACCTAGTCAATTCAAGTTGTCTAGAGGTTGTGTCCGGAATCTAATGATGACGATCAGGAACTGTGCTTCTCACAGACGAGCGGGCCTCGAGGCTTTCATTCAAGTATGCCAGGCACATTGTGATGCAGTATTTCGTGATAGGACGGTGCCTAGTGGCTCGGCTGATAACGGGCCCCAGGCTTCAGGAGTGTGAACGGCTCTCAAGTGTTAGGGGAAAAAGTTGGTCGACACGAAGACAGAGAACGTGGCTCGAGGTAGGGTATCTATGGCTGAGGACAACGCCGCCTCAGCAGGCAAAATGGCTTGGTATCCCCTCAGGCATGCGTCACGATTGAGGTGGGCGCACCGTCCAAGCATATTTCTAAATTGCCATCCTATCAAACACCTTGTTTGTTCGGGCGCATTTGAACCCACGACAAGTCTCTAATTGATCATAATCCTTGAGGTCTCTGCCACAAACCTGTCAGATCACAATGAACGAGTTGCAAGCTACCTCTTGCACGGCATCACCTACGGGTGTGAATGCGCACCTGCCAGTGAATGCTAGCGTCATATGCTTCGATCAACAACACCTTGGTACAGTTTCGTCCTCAAGGCAAGACATGATCCCCAGCGACGAAAGGACATGGTGACCATACTTGGTGCGACATTAAGGGAAAGTTTTGCAAAGTTGATGTTATCCACCCCGGGCCCCCGAGTTTCAGTGACTTTGAGCGAGCTACGACGATTCGCTGGAGTAAGTGGGTTCAATATATTGGCCAAAGGGTATCCCGGGAAGTACCCAATCTCACTCAAGTCATTTGAGTTGCGAAAAGGCCCGACGGTCTGCGGGTGGGTCACCATCCTAAGTACTTACTTGGCCGTCATCTTGGTCTTTCTCGACTTGAGCCCTGGGATCGGAAGTCATATAGGTAGACAGATACACCTATCCGGTGCGTAGAGCAGAGAAATCACGAACATAGAAGGCCCGTCAGTGGCAGCGGTCTTTTTCACGATGGCCCAAATATTACAAATCGTCGAATGTGTGTCGAATGCCTCTAGACACGTGCAGGACGTCAACGCAACAGCGGCAGACTGGATGATACCGCGTGGAAGTCCGGAGACGTGTCACCGCTTCGATAGTCGCCGATGGTCACCACCCAGTGGTGTGCCTGAATCACAGGGTCAGAATACAGCTGTGTGTATGATGCATGATGCATTTGAATATTCAGTGGAGGAACCGCCTGCGCACATGCACTCAGGTTGTTACCGGTTAGAAATTTTACTCCGACTTGTGCGGAGACGCAGAAGCAACCTTTGCTTCGCGATGCTAAAGTACATGCGCACCGCACACTCGATCGAGTAGAAAATCATGGAATGTTTGATTGATTCGGGCCGTATGTCCCAGCTTCACCTCGGCCATGTTGTAAAAATCGATGCTAGTAGATGCGGCACACTCTCGGAATTAAGAGCACGGGGCGGAATAGATAGTCGAGACCTACTGACATGTCGCCTATGAGAAACAGGGACAATGATTTCCTCACTAGACACGTTGCCCATCGTGTCATTGTAAAGATAGTAGCGAGACTTATGCACATGACTCTCATCAGAACTTGAATTTGACCGTACCTATTCACTCCATGGATCCAGTTTCCAAGGTGGCGAACAAGGAAGAACTTGATTAATCGATTTCGAAACGTTACTAGACCAAGAGAAGAAGGATGGTGGCGGAATCTCTCCTCCGAGCTCCGAACTCACCGTCCGCGGCACGCCCTACAGTAGACAGAGCTCGATCCACGGAGCACCTCAAGGTCGCAGACTTCTGGCTCTGGCGGGTCTGACACTAGTGAGAATGCTCTTGGTCAACAGAGGGGCTTAAGAACAAGGGAAGGACCTTGGAGTCACGAAATGTAAGGTGATACCTGTTGAATGGAATCACACAGACTCGTGGCATGGACAGATAGGCTTTTGGGGTGCGAGGTTGCGAACACATGGTGAATTACAAACATTCGCCATTTTTGGGGGCGGGGACCTTCCAGTTCAAAACGCAAGACCTCACGCCGTTGTGAAATAGTGAACAATATAATCAGATGTGGTGAGAGGTAGCCAGTGGTAAGTTTGCGATTATCATCCATTACTATTATTGAAAAACAGAGAGTGAGTTGTGAGAGGAAAACCGCTCACGAGTTCGTTGGCAGTGTCGCGGTTAGATGCGATACAGTACTTATGATGCGCGTCATGTCGAGCGACGAGTAAGCCCCTGGAAGCCGAAGCTACTAACAACCAACGGGGGGAATACGGGATCAACATCCGAGGATGTCACATAGGCAGGCGCCGAGTATAGTGTGCGAGAACAAACCGCTGACGTTGATCAACTTACAAATATAGACAGGTTCTCTGATGCGGTTGACAGCGTTGAGCCAAGAGAGACTCCTGCGAAACCCTGACTTGGCAACAGGGCAGGGCAGGTGATGCACTTGTGATTCAGGAGCTATAAATGGGCGGTGTAACGTCTCAGATAGGAATACCATATGGTGCATGTGTTCTGGCGGGGGTCGTGGGACGTAAAAGGGAGGATACGCCGTGAGTGATTGGTTCTGAGATCGGATTGGACCGAAATCTCGATGGATTGGGAATATGCGTGTGGTGATGTCGATATGCACATGCATGTGGGTGAGATTTATATGATACGATGCGCTATTATTTACAGTCAAGGATGGATACAATACAGGAAACGGAAACGGAAAGGGATTGTCGAGGGAGAGGTGATCGTGGAGCTGAGCATGCGGATCACATAGGATTTAATACTACAGCTAATCTCCAGATCTGAGCTCAGTAGTATCGTGTGTGTGTGAAGACAGAGCCAACGGTTGAGATAAGCGTGCATAAGGAATGGGCGTGCATGAAGAAACAATAGCAACGTTAATGTAGGATCGGGGCTAAGAGGGAGGAAGCTGCGGAATGAGGTGATGCTGTTACAGAGTATATGCTAATAGGTTAGGAGGTTGGGTCGACTTGCCTTGTATGGCTCGGGCAGAGACCTCAAGTGAACCCGAGGTTGTTGAGTCTCGAATGGTGAGATAAGCCCTCACGGTAGAAGAGCCGAATATGGGACGTATGTGACAGATCGTGACTGGTACCATGTGGTGAACTGCGTTGGTGATTTTGATCCTCATTTTGGAGTCAAGTCCGTTCAGGACATCTCCTTCCTCTCCTCCCCAACGTCTGAAAGTCACCAAATCACTTTCGTGAGTCTCTCTTATACCTTCCTCTTCTTCTCACTCGCTCACTAGACTTGCTCTCTTATCATTCAGATTCGAGCTCTTCCCCAGCGACGACGGGCCGCTTCTCGTTCTCCGGCTCATCGAACGATTCCCGTTGTCGCACCTCCTTGGACTCTCCCTCCCCTCCCTTCCCGACAGATCCTGTTATTTTCCTCTTTTTTCCCCCCTCTTCCAAGTTAACTAGATTCTTGTTATTCCTGTTGCTGCATGCATCTCGGCCCTGGCTCCCTCAGACTTACAGCCGGTCTCGTCTGATTCCCTCGCTCCCCACGTCGCTCCCCGTCCTCAGCAGCGCCGTTACCACCATTATTTGTCTGTCTCCCATCTGCACGAGCTCATGTTGCAGTACTCAGCACAGCCAATCTCTCTCCCCCTCCCCTACAAGTCCCAGCCGGCCCGCAAAGATATCTTAGCAGACACCCGCCCTAATGACACCCAGCAGCAGCTTCCTTCCCGGTTGTTTAACAAGCGTTTCACGAAAGATGTTATTCGTTCAACTCGTTCTTCACAGTCTCCACTGACACGACAACCACAGCCACAATTCCAGTTTCAGCAGCAAGTACCTGTAAACCATTCCATACAGCATTCACCACTTTCTATTCCTACTCAACTCCCAACTTCGTCCCCTTCACGTTCACCTTCTCCACTTCCCTCCCCTTTCCTCCGGCCCTCCGTCTTCTCCACCAAACCTACTAGTCCGCTCTTCGTTTCCAGTCCTCTTCCTCTTCCACCTTCGCTTCCTCTTCCAGCATCATCTTCCCTACGTCCCCGCGTTCCAAAATCAACTGCCTCCACTCGACCCAACACAGCGCGCAGATCATCTTCGACCTCTTCGTTTATCGAAGATGTTCTCGCTCCAGGCGACCTCATTGGCGAAGGTATCCCCTTGCAGGGCCAGCTCGTTCGTCCTGCATCAGCGCCCTTCACACATGAAGACAACGAATTCGGGCTTGCAAAAGAGTTTGAGATCGTCCGGAAACTTGGCGCGGGCTCCTATGCCGTAGTCTATCTCGTGCGCGAGGTCCTGTCGCGCACGGTCCCTTCTGATGACGGACATTGCGGTGTACTTGATTTTGGAGAAGCTCCCCCGTCTCGCAGCTATGTTACTTATGGCCGAGACTTTGCTCTCAAGTGTCTCAGTAAGGCTAATCTCGATGAAGAGGCCCTCGTCGCACAGATGACAGAAGTGAGTCCCCGTGGGAAAATTCGTAGATGTGTTCATTGAGCTCCTTCCGACAGGTCACCATTCACCAGTCCCTGCGGCCCCATTCCAACATCGTCACTCTTTACCGCACACTTGAGACATCAGCTTTCTTGCTTCTCTTGCTGGAATATGTACCCGGAGAGGATTTGTTCTATTTCCTGGAACAGGCACGTGACCATTACGAACCGACGCCAATCTCCCCCGACGATTCTTCGCCGTCGCGGACACCACCGACGCCCTCGCTTCTTGCGTCTCTTCATCCCGCTCAACTACTGAGCCCCACCCGTTTGCGACTCATTGCTCGTATGTTTTCACAGATGTGCAATGCTGTAGCCTCGTGCCACGAGCAGGGAGTGTTTCACCGGGATATCAAACCAGAGAACTTCATCGTGACTGATGGGTTTGTCAACGGGGAGCGTCGCGTCGTCGTCAAGTTGACCGATTTTGGGCTTTCGACAACGGAAGCGGAGTGTGCTGATATGGACTGTGGAAGTGCTCCGTATATGAGCTTCGAATGCAGGAACAATGCCGCTCCGACATACCGCCCTGCTGCTGCAGATGTGTGGTCTCTGGGCATCGTTTTGATTAACATGTTCGTCGTCGTTCTTGTGTTGATCAGGGCGCTTATTCACTTGCTGTATTACAGGTTGTATCACTATAATCCTTGGACGGACACTGCTGAAGGCGTTTGCTCCTCGTTCACCCTCTTCCGCCAGCATGGTTCGAACTTCTTTATGCAGCGTTTCACTGGCATGACTCCTGCTGTGGCCGACTTTCTGGCAACACGAGTTTTTTATCTTCCTCCGTCCGCTTCCTTTTCCCTTTCTGCGACCACCTCGACGCCTGTAACTGCTCGCGAGTTCGGTGCTTGGGTCGAGGACTTGCCTGCCCTTTTGTCCGAGTCCCCATCCGTGAGCAGGCCTATCACTGGACATAAGCGTGTTGTCTCCACCTCATCGATAACCCTTGGTCATCCCCTTTCATCATGCCCACCATCGTGTCATCCTTCCTCCCGTGCAGGTGGCCGTACACCTGTCATCCATTCTCGCAGTTTATCGCGGGCGCCGTCATTCTGTCCTGCGTTTGAGAAGACTGGATTGGGTCTGGAGACAGTACCCGATTGTGATGTCCCCCAAGCGACCGTCGAGGCCATCGAGGAGGTCGATGCCGCGGAGGAATTAGATCTTGATCTTGACCAGAGCATGGACGTGGAGAATGAGTTCGACGATGGACGCAGTCGCTCCACGAAGAAACGCGGACGTCGCGGAGCTCGGAAAAGCAAGTTGGCTGCCAATGGAGTTGATGGGACTTTGGAGGTGCTTGCCTCGGCCTCGCAAACCCTTGCGAGGGAGATTAGCCTGGCTTCGCGTTCTTCCTCGCACGCGAGACCACCCTCTGCCTCCGTGTCCTCACCAGTCACGGATATCAGCTATGCTGTAAGCAGGTCCTCGTCGAAGGTGGCCCCTGCACTTGTGGAATCTTATGTCAGCGCTACGGAAGTATTAACTTCTCCTGTTTTGCCTCCCGCTGCTCCCGCCGTCGCGAAGAAGACATCCAAATGGAAGATCTCCTTTGGAGGGAAAGGGAATTCTTCGCCTGTGGAGGAGCATACTCCTGGTACAGCGAGCAACGTGACGAGTCTGATCATGGGCCTGTCACCGTCTCCATCCACTACAGCACCCACTGCTCCTGCGGTTCATCAAGGCATGCAAGCCCATCAGTCGCCCTACACCCGCACACCGCTTACACCACAGCGTTCTCCTGCCGACGAGGCCACCACCTGGACACGCGGTCGCCGTCCTCAGCCCTACAACTCGAGCACGTGGGGCCCATCCTCAGGCCATGGTCATACGTACAACTCTGCATCGTCCGCTGTGGCTAATAGCCCTGGTGTTGGCGCTGAACGCAAAGGTCCTCGTGGACTGTCCCCTCAGTCGACACGCGGTGGGGGTGTGGACCTTGCTTCTAGCGCATCCTCTATCATGTCCAGTTCTGCCAAGAGCAACTGGCGTAGCTCGATATCGACGACTTCGAGTGCAAGCACGTCCACGAGTGCGTTTACGAGGTACAGCAACTCGAGTGCGCGGAGTATCAGCACAACGGCAACCAGTGTATCGAGTGGGAGTTGGAGGGCGCAGCGCAAGACACCAGGTCACATTGCGGCTGCAGATACTGATGGAAACAATGGGGAACAGCAGGCTCTCCCAAAGAACGTCAAGAGTAAGTCATTTGCCTGATCATTGCCACAGCACCCATGTTGATTATTCCTGATATACAGTTATGTCTGGTGTGCCTTGGGCGTTATACGAGTTGCCGCGTCAATTGCATCCCAACCCAGTCGGAGATATCTTTGGCCAGCCACCCCAGCGCAAGCCCCGTACGCGCAAGCCCAAAGATTCGAAACTCGACACCATCAGCGAGCGGCCAGGTGCTCCGCAGAAGCCACCTGTACATCAGCGCCGCGACGCAGCCACTTCCACCACCGACCTTGATGGTGTTCGCGAGGGAAGCGATGCAGGCAGTGACGGTGCGCCGAAGAAGGTTCAGAAGGGCCAGATCAACGCGCTGGCGAAGATGCTTTCTGCACTGAGGCGGTGAAATGTAATGTTAGTGACATAGACTCTTGCCCCGTCACCTTACCCCTTCCTTCGCGCTGCATTTGTCCTTGTGTTTAGCTTATGCGCGGCTTCTTTTGTGGTACAGGTTCTTGGCATCGCATATGACCTGGCGGTTTGTGCTGTTCGCTGTCGCTCGCGTTCGTGTATTGTTAGGTAGCCATACTTACGGTGCGAAGCCAATCTTGTTCTGCATATTTGGCGATGCGTGCTTAGCTGTTCATCGGCCCCATCTAGGAAAACCATAAACCAGACTGCTCACGAAATCAGCAAAATGCACAAAAAAACTTGATAAGATATACCATCACATTCCTTGTTTTGTTACCACTGCTCTCCGTGAGGACTGTAATACTTTCCATCCCTCCACAACCATTCACATAAATATTGTACATTGCATCCAAGAGTCACTAGGACTCCCTACCGCTCCTTAATCGTCGTGTTCACTCCTTGATCGTCTCTCTGTGCACTTTAAACGTGTTGTCTATTTCGTACGGATACAACGTGTTCAATCTTTGCACCTATTCGGCAGCTTTACAGTAGGTCAATACTGTCCATTTCTACATAAGAATGAGCGAGACTCCCGTCTCTGATATCTAAAGTTGTCCACCAGCTGTCCCAGACCTTCCCCCAAGCGAATTCTGCAAATCTGCAAACGCCATGTTTTGTTCGATGGTGGGGGCTTGAGGAGCTTGAGGGGTAAGTGTCGCTGTGTCGATGAGGATAGTCGAGCCTTCACGATGTGAGCGAATAGTAAGCGACTGTATCTGGCCTTGCATTGGCGAAGGTGATCGCGATGCCATGCTTTCGACATCGCTCTCCGAGCAGCTCTCCGGGGTCGAGGCCCCATCAACGAAAAATCTCCCACTGCTATCTGTGCGGACGAGATTGACGTAATATTCTTGGAGGACCTCGCGCGTGCACTAACAAAAAAAAGACAAGGGTCAAGATCGGCGGCCATGAGATGATAATAGATCGACGAATAAGGGAGAGGGTAGGGTGCGGGTACGGAGAAGACTGCTAACCGTTAATCGCCAATCAATCATGCGGAGAAACTCGCGCTCCAGGACATTAAGCTCGGAGACGGGAATGCCCCCGACTCGTGCATAGAGGCTATTAGTGCAGAAGGTATCGCAGAGGCCCTTGCTGCAGACTGTTATGGAGGCGATGACGAATCGATGGCAGGTGAGGGAAGTCAACGTGAAGACGGGCATCCTTGCACAGATCTGATCGACGTAGTGCAGGGTGAGCAAAAGACATGATTTCTAGTGGGAAAAAATTGTCTTCAGGCGAACCGCACATTCGCGAACGAAATCTAGCATGCTGCGACGTACCTCCACTTTTGTAAATTTGACTATGCGCCGAAGATAGTCGAGCACGCTGATTCCAGGAGTAGTTCTTGAATGAAACCGCGTGAGGCTTTCTCTGCATGAACGAAGGATCAAAGACGTTCAGACCTCAATACTGGGAAAACATACGGTAGTAGGGGTATCCGGTCATTATGAGTGATCAGTCGATCAAGCATATCAGCTTCGGACGAAACATTCAGACATCACCCAGGATATAATCAACGACAGAGATTGATTACCTATAAGCAAAGTAAGATTATCTATGTCCGCGTCTTCGAATGCAGCGGGTAGAGCGACCCTTCCCGAAGAGTCCATACACCCATTGCACTCACTGCCTTGCTAGCTTTGTGGAGGGTCTTCGATATAACCCTGACACTGACAAGCTTTCCCAGGGTGGCACACAATGCTAAACAAGTTCCCAGTCTCCGCAGGTCTAAATCAACTTGATCTGTATAGTACCACAGCGCCGTTTGAACCTTATTCTCTCAGCCACCCCTACCATCCCGCGAGTGTCCTCCAGATAACCGACCACCGCTCGTTTCAAGAATGGCTCCAAAAATTGTGAGCAGACATCTTCGCCACGTTGGTCAGAAGCACTGATCATCCCCTCATAGGATCCCAGTGAAATCAAAATCATCTATCTGCGGGCAACCGGTGGTGAAGTCGGTGCTTCATCTGCCCTTGCCCCAAAAATCGGTCCTCTTGGTTTGGTGTGTGCTTTGGAAACACACCCACGAGGCTGAGTCACTGAGATCCGTTCTAGTCGCCAAAGAAGGTCGGAGAAGATATTGCAAAGGCAACATCTGCATGGAAGGGTCTACGGGTGACGGTCCAGCTTACGATCCAGAACCGACAAGCGGCCGTTGCCGTCGTGCCCTCAGCTTCCTCTCTGGTTATCCGGGCTCTCAAGGGTACCTGTTATCCACTTGGTCGTTTGGGATTCGCAGAGCTAATTGCTCCTTTCAGAGCCCCCCCGTGACCGTAAAAAGGAGAAAAACATCAAGCACACCGGCAACGTCTCCCTGGACGAGATCTTCGACATCGCTCGGACGATGAAAAGCAAATCACTATCAAAAGACTTGGCGGGTGGCGTAAAGGAGATTTTGGGAACTGCCCAGAGTATTGGATGCACGGTCGATGGCCAACCTCCTCACGACGTCATCGATGGGATCAACTCGGGTGAGATTGAGGTGCCAGACGAGTAGACGACTGCTCTTGTATTCATTACCTCGCATTATCCTCTTCATTTTGGCATTTCAACCCTCGAGCACATCTGGCGTTCATTGACTTGAGCGAACATGGTGTATATTCCCCGGAATTCGTTTGTTCTTCCCTTCTCACAGCGCCTTTCACGCGCGATACGTGCCTCCCATTGTGCGGATGACATGGCTCATGTCTCGACGGGACACATGAAGGCACACCGAGGCCACCTGTCCACCTGAGCGAATGATTCAAGCCCATCTAATTACGCTACTTTGGCCAAATCAAACACAGCGAGGACATCCGCGTGTCATAATTCACTCTCTCTGAATGGACCAGAAAGCAACTCTGCCTGCGCTTTCCTCGATGCTCCGTCGCTGAAAACAGCTTTTACCAGCTCGTTCCTCCTTTTACAGGCCTCAACTCCAGAGACGACCCGGACCTCGCCTCGCCTCCTTGCCTCTTTCACTAACTTGGTGGTCACGGGTATGCGGAGACCTTGATATTCTTGAAAAACCTGCTCGAGAGTCTTTGTGGAGGGCTGGGAAGCAGATGCGTTGTGTTTGTTCAGAAGACGAACCAAGTGGTAAATATCCTCCAATGCCTGGTTTGCTCCTTGTCCCAGATGCTGCGTTCCTGACTCAGTACGGACATGGTGGAAACAGAGGACAATAGGGACTGACCGGACTAGTCGGATGCGCGGCATCTCCAAGAAGAACGACTCTTCCCCTAAACCATGACTCGAGTTCAGGCCGGTCATACAGTCCATACTAACTGACGAATCAGCGCTGTTAACAGTACAAACGGCCTGTCCATACTGACCTTGACGATCTTTTCTCCGGTTCTGACTAATTCTTCAGCGCCAAATCCCCAATTACCCAGGGACCCGCGCCTGATCTCGTCTTGTTCTTTCGTGTTTTGCGACCGCCACTCTTCTTTTGCCTCGGGTTCGGGAAGAGTCACCCTGACATAACAGATCGGACGTTCGTGAGGTGTTTTGACGCTGAAACGTCGCCACTTACGCCCAGGAATAACTGTCAGGTGAAACGGGGTAAGCAACCATGTGCCTGCCATCTCCATAGTTGTTGACGAAGGCATATTTTCCCTGCAGCGCAGCTGGGGTTGGTGAGAGACCTCCAAACTGCAGACGGTATTGGTTCAGTATAGATGGAGTCCACAGCAGTACAGTACGTCACCTACCTGCACCAATCCCGTGAAGACAGCTTTCTCACGACCAAAAAGCGCAGTCCTGGTATCGCTATGAAGCCCGTCGCATCCGACAACAAAGCTTGCAGTATCGCTGGTTTCGTTTGCGAACTTGACATGCACCTCACCTTCGCTTTGTTCGAAGTCTACTGCTTGGTGACCCCATACAACCTCGATGCCATACTGCTGTGCAGTTTCTATCAGTAAACGATGGAACTCAGGGCGTCTTGCTCCAATTAACGGAAAGCCAAACAGTTGCGTCATCGTTGAGGCGGATAAATCCTCGTCGACGAGTATTTCTTCACAGCCGTCGAGGGAGGAACAATGAATGTGCCTATGGGGAGAATGTCCTGGTATTTTGTCAACGAGACCAGGAATAAGCGACAGAACGCGCGAGCCATTGGGCTGCAACCTGGAAACGAATGGTGATCAGTACTCGGTTCCTGTCATCAACACAATGGCAGGTCAGACGCAGCGCACATGAAGCTGAGGCCACCCTCTGTCGGGCCAGGAAGTCTTTCGTAGATGATAGGGGCATACCCTTTCATCTTCAGGAAGATAGCAAGTACAGGACCTGCGATACCTCCGCCAACGATGATAACTTTTGTTCCCGACATGGTGTTGGGACGCTTGATGGGTGGTGTACACAGTTGATGTTGCCAATGCTTTGAGCTCATTATATATATGTGCACCACCTCGACTTGACTCGAGCTGGAGCCGCTATCTAGCATCACAGTAATCTGGCACCGCAATGCTTAGAGAAGTCGACGAGAGTCATTCGATTCGTTCATTCGGGAGCGCAGGCCTCAGGACTCGGACTCCGAGAGTGCAATCAGAATTCCGCCAACAGCGGTCCCAAAAGACTTCCAATTCGTGGTCCGCTTAGACCGCTAAACACCATACTTACGTCGTATTTATTTGTAATTCTCCGTAACCGAGTACCGAGCTCAGCTCCAGACAGGACGTGTTGATATCCAGCCCAAGTCATCCATGTCCTAGTCTGAACGACAAGATTCAAGTAAGATCCAGTCTCAGCGACATGTCCTCCTCCTCTCCAGAGCTGTCACTATTCCCATCATTCGCCTGGTTGCCCTTTAGTCGTGAACTCCATGCGTGGCTGAACCGCTCTTGCTCTTCGGGAGCAAGTTGTGCCATCGCCCTCGCAACAATTTTCATCGCCTCCTTGCCATCGCCATGGTCCACTAACCACCCGGCCCAAGCCGAGGCCGCCGAAACACCGTCTAAAGCTCGCCAAAATTCGTAAACCGCGCTAAGAACAGGTTTATCTGCAAGTTCGTTGCGAACGCATTCAAGGCCGAAAAGGCGTTCCCAAACGGCTTTAGTTGGAAGATACGTGGTTGATATATGTCGCACCGATTTGAGACGTGCGAAGTTGTCGGTCTGCTGAGTGTAAATCACGTCAGAACAATACCGGAGGAGCAACGTCTCGTGGATAGGCCAGGTAGACGAGTTCCCCATACTCTGATGTAGCAAAGCCTGTTCGTTGGGTAGCAATAATATCAGTGACTGGAACCTTATGCAGCACCGAAAATTTCACCTCGCACTCAGCCTGCTGAACTTGCGGGTTAGTTGACCAGTGATCAAGTCCCCACAACCAAACCTTTTCAGCACCTTTCACATCGGAGCTTGCGTCCACTGCAGCGCGTCCGGATGCCCAAGCTGACTTGACATCAGCTTCGTCGCTGGCATTCTCTGCATCTAACCGGGCGAGCCATACATCAGGAGAAGCAGAGGCGGCAGAGTACCGCCTGGCAAGTTTCAGCGTTCTCTTGGGAGATACATTATCGTGTAAGAGGAGACGGAGGTGAGTAGCTTGCAAGACGGGCGATGCACCTGAACTTTGTGCCAGAACCTGTAGCGACCCCATTAAATATTGTTTCTGACAATAAATTGTGAATATATACCAGGAATCACGAAGATCATGGGTCATGTCTCACCAAGCTTGGTTCCAGTGTCGGTAACCGACACCATTCCAGGACGAACTCAGCATATATATCCGATATATCACTAGTGGCGATGCCGCTGCTGCCATTGGATCTGGGCTTGGTCCAGGAAGTTTTCACAGCCGCAATAAGGCATTCGTTAGCGGCCTGAAGAGCATCGACTAGACCTTCACTGTCAGCGAGACGGGAGTCATCTATGCTTTCTTCTTTTTGAGTTGTAAGTTCACGAAGTCGTCTGGTGGCATGCATTTTAACTGCACGAGGATCGTGAGGTATCGATTCTTGAAGGAGGGAGTAGAGATGGTCCAAAAGTGTTGTACGAAGATGAAGCTGGCATGGGTAAGCACGAATGAGTGGTTCGAGTTCCAGAAACAGTTCCACTTTAGGCAAGGCTTCAAGGAGAATTCAATTGACTGCCTCATTCCTGGGTGTAACCGCAAGAAACATACCTTTCGCTGCACTCGATAAGGCAGACTTGACAATTGCTCCATTCATGATCGCTTTACGGGCAGCTTCACCCTCATCTCCGCCCTTTTCGGCAGCCACAACCTCGTCTGGCGGCCGTTCCCCTTGCTCGTCGATTATTATGGTTTCGCCAGCATCGTCCATGTCGACGTCAAGCTCTGCGCGCGTTTCTGCAACCTCTTCACTCTCACCACCCTTAGTGTGAATTCCAAGAACGTTCCACCGCCTCCGCATCCCCTCGATAAAACCAAGCTCCATCCTGATGTACTCCCTCCACATATCGATGCTATCCGAATTTAGTCGAAGTCCGCGTTGCAATAGAGAACGAGCCGCAGCTGGTGACATATGAGACAGCTCGTGGGACGCAGCTAAGATGTAAAGGGAAGGGACATGAGGGTGTAGTTGTAGGGCACTGGTGGTCCCGCCTTTGTTAGCTGCGATCGATACCCAGTAAGCACATCCTACCGTGCAGTGACTCGCCCAACTAAGGCGCGTGCACCTTCGCGTTTAGCCACCTGGACATATTGTATCCAGAGTCCCACATCCGACTTGAACCTCTTCAATGCGCGCTCAAATATTTGGAACTGCCTTCGGACGAGAGCGTAGTCGGATATGGTAGCTTTGATTTTTGGAAGTTCTGTCCGTCACATGTGAACATTCCTGGAAGCAAGCTGAGGCTTGGTCACGGGACATACTCAACCGTTGAAGTCGTTTTCTTCGCAACTGCTCAAGACCCATTTCATAAGCGGCGTACCGCAAGAAGTCACTCTTTTTTGCGACCCGGCGCACGAGGGCAGTTTCGAACTGTGTTCGTTTTTTCATGATTTGTTTGACTTCCGCCTGCATGAAGCTTAGCTCTAACATCGAAGGTGTATATGGCGCGCTTCAGACCGACATACCTGGGTAAACAAGCTCTTCTGGACAAGGTCCTTGAGCTCTGCGAGCATCTAACTATTCCATGAGATTGATGCTGAACGGTGTGCCTAACTGAGGACTCGCCTGCTCTTGCTGAAAGTGTACCCTCTCCATGTTGAGCAGGGCTTCGCCAATGTCAAATACTGATAACGGAGATGTACCAGTGCTGGCGATGAAGATGTCGGCGTTTTGGTGAAAGCATATTCTCCATTATTATTTATCATATGGTTTTTTTTTTCAGAATAGGTCTTAGCAAATATAATCTAATCAGATAAGCTTGCTGCCCTAGGCGGACCAGTGACTCTCCACCAGGGGACTAGCGGGCAAGCATATTCGTACAGGGGGCCTACCCGTTTCATGTCAGTCAAGACCTCCATAGACCTCGATACCGGGGGGAGCGGTGTGAACATCAGGAAGGTAGATCGTAAGTATATGAAGCAGATATCAAATGCATGCACTGCTAGCCCTAGTAACCGTCTGAAAATCAAACCGGTACACACACCACTTGTTCAGGTACATCTCACTCCGGTCGGTGAATCAGCTGGTGACACAAATTAAGAGTGTCGAGTCAACGGGAGACAAGAGCCGGACTTTCACGCGACTAGTCTGTTCAGCGCTCTGAGAAGATGTGGATGGCAGGTTGTACTGGTCACAACTGGGAGAACGCCTGTAGTCATTAATGAATTTCCAGATAGTAATGACCCTTTGTGTGTGGGCACGAATACCGGGACGTGGTGGGATGCCTGGCGAACGCAGTCACTAATGCCTCGGGTCTGGACACACCGGTAGCTGTGCACCTTCATATCTGGCTTTGAAACGTCTCGAGTCGCCGCCCATCCAGCATATCACATATGTCTCGGAAACTGCGATTTGAAAGTAGGTAGATAAGGGCGTCGACTAGCACTGGGTTGCGGAAGGAGAAACAGCAGTACTTTATAAAGCACACCAATTGAAGGCGGAGAGTTAATTCGCACGACTCTCTTCATGCCGCCAAAGGCTCACCGTGCTGGTCCGACTGGCCTCCCTCGCACACACTCGCGCTCCTCCTCAACAGGGTCTTCCAAGGTTGCATTAAATTTGCACTTTACCCAGAAGGACCCAGCGCAGCAGAAGCTGCCCGAGAAAACAAAGAAAAATGGTCATATGCACGAAGTAAGCTCGCTGTTGATGTATCGTCATTTTTCATTGATTTATCTGATTTTCCTTACTTACGTTCCAGTCCCACACCTCAGCTTATCCGCGGGTAGATGATATCGCGCGGGTGGCCTCCAAAGAACAATTACAGGCCATGGGTCTGCGTTATGCACCTCCCCCGAACCAGCGTCAACAAGGTGGTAAAGCCAAAGCTGGCTTTACACTTCCCAGTCCTACTGCGGACGACGACGACGATTGGGTGTCCAGCGAGAGCGGCGCTGCCACACCAAATAGTGTTGGATCAGACAGCGGTCAGTCGCAGACCCCAGTCGACAAACGCAAGGTCATACCTACGGCGACACCGTCCGCTGAGGAGTCTATACATCGCCCGGACACTCCACGAGCTCGGCTTCAGTCACTCTCACGCGTGCCAACTATGCGTCCGCCTGAGTTGCCGTTGAAGACATTTGCTGGGCTAGCTGCACCTGCGCCGCAATTCACACAAGCACCAGCTGAGCCACCGACCATCCACACAGTGCAAGCATCCCAGCCACAGCTTCTCTTCACTGAATCACGCGTTGCGGAGACCCGCTCCGCGACTACCTCACCCGTGCATCGGAGCCATCACTCTTCGCATAAGCGCCAATCGCTGACACGACCTCCGTCGACGCACTCCACGACAAGCAGATCGGAAGCACCGTTACGCCCACATCCTCTAATTCGCGGACAGTCGTTTGGCCAGAACGTGCCAATGTCACCGAAAGTAGTACCTCTCGCTCCCTTGACCGTCACTTCGGAAGCATCCCCTGTCTCTTCCCCAGTTCGCGATTCTGCTGAGAAGCTGTCAACTTCCCCATCGAGCGTGAGGACTACTTACGCTCGGCCGCCGCCAAATCGTCGGACTTCTGTTTCTTCCGTGCACTCGATATCCACACTTCCGAGTCAGTCACAGGTCCAAGCTCATATCCTCAGTAAAGTACATGACCGCGGCCGTACCTTCTCTTCTATCTCTTCACACTCTTCGACCTCTGTTCAAGCGCTTTCCTCGCTGGCGCACCTTCCCGCAACACGTCCATCAACACCACAACACACTGCACACTTTCCTCCTGCAAGCATCTCCGTCAATTTAGAGGCAGTCCATCCACTGCTGCCTCCTCCTTATCTGAGCGCTCATATGTCCATTCTCACGCATGGCAGCCCTTTGAAGGCGTCATACGACAGAGTCATTGCTGCCAGGGAACAGAAGCGGTGAGGCAGTGGGCTGCTTGCTGGAAAATGCAAGACCGGAGCCCCACCATGATTGGTACCCCGTGCATTTGTACTCTTGATACCCGAACACAAATTCGACACGAATTCTGTACTTGAATGCTACATTTATTCCTCCTTTGTATACATCCTATCATTACTTGGGTTTCATCACCGGACACCTTGATATGGTTGTACAGTTCTGTATGGAGACGAACCTTGCTATAGGCTGTTCGACTGATTATTTTCTACTTGTCACAAACATCATCATCGACCTGCAAAGTACTGAGTGTGGCGGTGACTAGTGACATGTCTGTCACGCGATCAATAACTTCCACGACACCAGCACGCGCCGCCAACATTAGTACGCACAGTGAGCTGACCCTTCTAAGTTACCAGTTCCGCACAACCTTCATCCGCCAGGAAAGTTTCAAAGATGTGGCTCTCCGATGCACAAAGTTCGTCACCTACATGGCACGCCTGCTGACCTACCGACTTACATGTAGACCTTCGTGCCTAGAAATCGGCGTCGCGCTCACGACCTTCGGGACGTTGTTCATGTTCTTAGGGGTGATGCTCTTCTTTGACGCTGCTCTGCTTGCACTAGGAAATGTCGGTGTGCAGTTACATCCCTAGCCCGTCTTGGTTCTGACGTTTAGCCCCAGATGTTGTTCCTTTCGGGCCTCACTCTCATCATTGGCCCCCACAAGACGTTTTATTTCTTTGCTCGCAAACAGAAACTACGCGGAACAGCGTGTTTCCTGGGTGGTGTCATGCTTGTCTTTTTCAAGTATCCTTTCATTGGGATGATCGTAGAAACCTTTGGATTCTTGAATCTCTTCGGGTAAGATCTACTTGGCGGAAGCATTCGTGTTTATCTCACACTTTAATTTTCCAGTGACTTCTTTCCAGTAGTTTTGACTTTCTTGCGGCAACTACCTTTCGTTGGCACCGTGTTGTCACTGCCATATATTCGACCAGTAAGTGACCAAGAAGAGACTGCAGGCAAACTGCTGACGTGTCTGCGTCAGGTCGTAGATCGTTTAGCGGGCTCGAGAACATCAGCAGTATAATCCAAAGCAATTCAACTCATAGACCAACCACCTTCCCACTGTCCCTATTACTACGGGTATCTGTGTTTCATAGTAGGATTTGCTGGAATTTAGTTCATATGGGTATTATACACTCGGAAAATCATAGCGGGAGCAGGGTACAGTAATATTCTGAATCCTCTAGACCCGTTCGAGTTCATTTCTTCATCTGTTTCACGGGATCTCTAGGAAATCTGACGCCTTCTTCACTGCTGGACTCTCTGGGCTACCATCACGTTCAGTATTCGCTGCTGCTGCGTTCTTGATCGTAGACAGCTCGTCTTGGTTCCGGACCGTGAAACCGTGCTTCCTTGCTTGGTCAACCACGAGGCCGCTATCAAAAGCACAGAAAAGGAACGATCAAAAACATGTCCTGATTGCGTCCAGAGGGAGAACTTACACGGCGTATATAGTCATGGCAATGTAGCCGGACATGGGCACGAGATAGGACCTACGAGTGTAGGCTGCATCGGCGAGAGCACCTTGTGCGGCTGGATACCAGGCACCACCTCCGACACCCTGGTATCGAAGTTATGAGCGGACGAGGTGAGCCATAAATAATTGGCTTACCATGACGATCAGGCCGGACCCTACCTTTGTGTGAACACCAAGGTTCTTCGTGCCGAGGGTGAAAATGGTTGGGTAACAAATGGACTCGAAGAAGAACAAGGCGAAGAGGGATCCGATAGCACCGTATCCCGGCAGTTGTGACACCAAGAGACAAAACATGCTACAGCAAACACCGTAGAACGCAAGCAGTAGAGCCGGGTCGATGAACTTTAAGATTACTACACCGACGAATCTGAGGGACAGGGACAGTTTATCATGGAAGTTTGGGAGTTGAAAAAACACTTACCGTCCTATGGTGAACGTAATCTGGCAGAAGGAGAACAGCTGACTGGCTTTGGGCGGTGCAATGCCAACGCCTTGATCTTCGAAGAAGTTCACCGCGAAAGATGCTACGGCGACTTGCGCTCCACTACAGCTTTATTGAATACAACGGGGGCGGAAATTCCTCCAAGACTCACACATAAGCGGTTTGTGCGACGAAGCCGAATACACAGCGGTATTGTCTCCAGAATGGACCTTGGTCATCTTTAATGCCTGCATCCTGAATTTCCGCAACGAGGGCATCCTCGGTTATCTCAGGCAAATCCGCGAAGCTAGGGGACTCGTGTTTAAAGGGGAAGATCGACGATGTGGTGGAACGTACAAGAACAGTATGTTGAGGAAGATGCCAAGGCCTGCAACAGCGAGATAAACCCTACATATGTTTATCAGCTTTTCGGTAGGACAGATGAGGTAGGAACAGACCATTGCACTGTTCCGAGAGAGGTTGCATTGGCGCCAGTAAAGAACCATCGTGCCGCTATCAGAGGTCCAGCAAAGGAAGCTATTCCTTGGAATCCCTGACTGAAGTTGAGGCGCGCAGCGGCATACTGGGGGGTTCCCAGAACGGAAATGTATGAGTTGGCTGCGACCTCAAGAGTACATAGGCCACACCCTGATGGGATAAAACGCGTAAGAAGATAATAATGCGAGAGCACGGATGTGTGACGGACCAATCACGAAAGTGCTTCCAACGAATCCACCGTACTTTTCGAATTTGGCAGACGGCCAGAAAAATATAGCACCCAGGGAGTAGAGACTAAGGCCAATATGAATACCTTTCTGTTCCTCCGATCAACATTAAGGAGCAGTCTTTTGTAGAACGGCATACCTTGTAGCCTACCCGCCTCATCTATCTGAAGTCAGAGGTAATCGATGTCGCATTTAGAAGCACTCACGAAAACGCCAGCAAAAGGTGCCCATACAAAGTAGGCTCCCTGGGAGCATACCATAGTTGGAATAAGAGTCCACATCCCGACGTCACTTAATTCACTTACAAAGTAAGCAAGCTGGAGCAGAGTACTTTGGAGCTTGCTGATACCGAACACAGTTTGGAAGTGGGCGTTCAAGACATCAAGGAGCTGTGGTGACAATTATTAGCATGGACGCTGGTGGATCGGTGGGGTATGATGCCTCACACCGTAGGCAAAACCCCCTAGCGGATGTGTGAGTCATTTGAGTTTGGAACACGGTATGCAACTTACATGTGAAGAAAAGTGAGGTTACAAGGGCGAAAGCGTAGGCCCATTGTCTTCGCCCGAGCTGAGCTCCTACATGGTACCATGAACATGGGGCTAGTCAAAGCACTCGGAAGGTGGGAGGACGTACCAGTAGTTCCCGCGGGAGGTGGCATTTATTCACGGGCGGGAAGGTGATGCGACACTCGGTGCTTTGCTCACAGTATTAATAGGGAGCCTGGTAGTGGCCTCCCTTTACGGGGGGGGTGGCCCGGGTGGATATCAAACGTGTTGTCACCCCATCACCGGTACTGGTGAATTGGGGTTAAATATAAGTTTACGAGGTGGGGTAAGAACGCGCGACCGCTTCGGATGAACCGAATCGAATGATAACCTAGTGTCATCTGACGCAATACCGGGGGACGCAGGGGGGACGCCGTAGCCGAATCTAGCTCCGAATCTCCGGTCCGCAGTGCATGTAGTCCTCGCGAAGCACGGCCTAGTGCACTTTGGTGGAAGGAGTCTGGGATGGTCACCAGAGTAGAGAAAATGCCACGTATACTACTCCCCCCAAATGCAAATTCCCGTAATTAAGTCCACTCCACCTGCGCGCTAACGTTCTTGATATAGATAGTCATTCGGTGTCGGTTCAATATCAACGAGTGGTACAAGCGTTTGATTGCATTTGAGCATGAGGGCGAAAACCTGAAAGAAAACCTTGGCCCAGTGAAAACCATCACAATGTCGTCACCCCTGCTTTCGTGCCTCATCGTGAGTGGTTGTGACAGACGACGGAAAATACTCAACTTGCGATGTAGGAAAAATATTCGGAGCTCAAACTCCAGTACCCAACAGAAGGTCGTCGGAGGTGGAGGTTACGTGTCGCGCAGCAATTCTGGTCCTCCGTACAATCGACCAAGTCACTGCCCCTGCACGTACGTGTTGTCGATGTACTTTGTAGTCAAAGACTCGGGAACGAACGACTTGATTCTTAGGATGTCTCGACAGACGCAACAGTGACTGCTAATTTCGTCACGGATAACGATCCATTGGATGTGATCTCCAGCCAACTGCCCCAGTTGGGTTTGATCCTGCGCACAGATTTTTCTAACCAAGATGCATGGCTGGCGTTTTGCGCCCGTCTCCAGGAAGGCGAAAAGGAATTTACTGCAGAAAGCGACGATCAGGATCAGGGTATGCAAGAGGCCGGGTCATCAAAACAGTCCGCAGACAGCACAGATGAGCCTGACCAGGAGCACAGCGACGATGAAAGCGATGAAGACAATCCGCCAATCTTCCATCTCATAGACCCAACATCTCCTCAAGAGCGCGAATCCCTGGCACATATCTCAAATCTTACCGCTTTGCGCCTCTTCAATGACGTTGATGTCCGCTCTGCCCCAAGCCCACCTCAAGGCACTCGGCGCATTAACCCACCGAACAGGCTTGTCGACTGTCATGGCTGGCAAGAAATTTACTTGGGGAAGAACATATGGATATATGACACCAAGTCAAATGTCGATCAGTGCGTTCGCGTCGTCAGTCAAAGCGCGGATATGTATGGTACAGCGACGTAAGCTTGCCGATCCTTCCACCAGGTCGTCAGTGACTCATTCGACTTTGCAGAGGAGATAGCTGGCGAGCACGAGTGTCACACATCTGCGATCTCCAAGTCAACTTATTCTCTGGAACTATGAAGATCGATTTCGGAGGCCTCGATCGTTGGGACTACAACGAGCGGCAGCGCAACTTGAAGGAAGCTGAACAAGATTAGCACATAATGTTGACATATCGAACATGGGGTCAGAACGTTGCTCGCAATCCATGCTCTCGAGTTCGTTGTATTGTGCGCAAGATGAGAACATAATGAATTGATATGCCAGCTACAGTAAAGACGATACATCGGTGATCTTCCGCGCGTCCTCCCCTCGCACATTTCCCAAAGGGAATTTTTAAGAGGTAACAGTCCAGACACGGACGAGGTTGTCAGTGAAACCTCCGAACAGCGTCTGGCCATCGGCGGACCATGCGATCGATACACACTCTGGCTCCCGTGCGCCAGCACTGACATCGATGAATTCTGGCTTGAGCTCGTCAACAATCGACCTGGGGAAATGAAGGCTCTGCTCAGAAACGTAGATAACCTAGAGAGATAAACAACATACTTGCTCTCAAGATCAAAGATTTTAACGCAGCTGGCGGTGGCAGCACACAGCCAGTAGCGGTTGGGAGAGAAGACAAGTGCATTTACAATGTCACCTGCCTCGAGGGAGTAGAGGTGCTTGCCCTCGTTCAAGTCCCAGAGCATGGTGATCCCATCTTTGCCACCTGACGCAGCCAAGGAGCCATCGGGAGAAACGGAGACAGTGTTGATGTAGCCGGTATGGCCGTAGTGATTGGTCTTCAACTTGAACTTCGAGAGTTCCCAAACCTGCATCTTAGTTGAGCACGCTGGTCCACACAGGTCGATAAGCTAAAGCCCCCACCTTGACAACCTTGTCCCAACCACAAGAAACGATGACGGGGTTCATTACATTAGGGCTAAACCGCACGCACGATACCCTGCCAAAGGAAAAAAAGTTAACATCTTTTTGGATGTTTATATCTCAGGTCACGCACCACTCAGAGTGGCTGTCGTCCTTGATCTCAAATTTGCACTCTCCAAGCGTGTTCCAGAGTTTGATCGTCTTGTCACGGGAGCCAGAGACGATCTGTCTGTTATCAGCGCTGAAGCTGACGGAAAGGACATCGGAAGTATGGCCGACAAAGCGGCGCGTTGTTTGGCCAGTGTTAAGGTCCCAGAGACGGAGAGTGTGATCCCAGGACGCAGAGAGGGCGAACTGACCATCGGAGGAGACTACAATGTCCGATACGAAGTGGTTGTGTCCATGTAAGATGCGTTTTGGGTAGCCGTATGTGTCCTCGTCGCGAGTCAATTGCCAGACAATAATGGTCTTGTCTGCGGTATGAATGACATCAAAACATGCAACATGTTGAGATGGGAATATGACAAATACCACGGGAGGCAGTCAAGATCATGTCTGGGTTCTCTGAGGATGTCGCAATGGCGGTGACCCAGCCCTTGTGGCCAGGCAGGGAGCCAAGGAAGCGCAATGATTCGGCCATCGTTCGTTGAGTCGCTGGACGTCGCGAGATACACGATTATCCACTACAAAGAGAGGAAGCGTGACGTGACAGCCACCGTGACTCGACTGCACAGTTTCCCGGCTATTCCCGCAGAACGTTTCACCTTGCTCAGTGCTCACTCCAGCGTTCATGAACCAACCACGACTTGGCTTGTTGTTGCAGTTTTCATCGAGGTCATGTGAGTAACTTTTTTATAATTAACCTCCTCCTTTCACATGATGTTATCTTTTAATATTTGCTACTTCAGAGGGTCCGCCCGATGAGACAATTTTTCCACCAAGATCTCTGATTCATCTCTTGCGCACTATGATTTTCACATACTGACCATTTTCCTTAGAGCTACTTTCTCCCTAGTCAACGTTTCAACGTTATGTAAGTATCTGTCGCATGCATATTGTGTTTGAGGTGGACGCTGGAATACAACATGATCTTTGTGTATGGACGGGTCTACAAATGCAATAGGTGCACATGCTTCCAGCATAACCCTAGCTTCCCCTTACCATAGAAGGAACCCGAAGATAGTCGTCGTTTTTTTCGGGTAGTCGCATACACACCTAATACCTATACGACTTTCTCTGCTCACTCTCTTCATCGATCGTCGTCGCTGGTTCTCGTTATGGAAGGTCGAAAGAGAACGCCCGTTATCAGTGGGTCTTCAGAGATCCAGCAGCTCGTCGTTCTGACAAGTTGCTCAAGTCGACACAGATCCGGGCGTGGATGATGTGATAGCTATGTCCGAATCGCACTTCATTTTGGAAGTGGGTTGTAGTCTAAGATCATCCACCTAGATTATTGGCCCTCGCTTCTCCCGAGATCGAGATCCTCGCAATCATTGTTTGCTTTGGTGCGTGACTTGTTCGACTCGAATGTCGATGCAGTGTTAATGGGAAGCTGTAGGAAACTCAGACGTTCAATCCACATGGTTGAGTCGTCCCTCATATCTGGCGTACGCTTTACTCAACGTGGTTTTGAACAACAGTTCAAACATATACAAGTTGTATCAGGCTGTTGGCCGCCAAATTGTCACACACCCGGAAGATAAGGCAAAGTTTCCCAATTATACCCCAGTTGTTCCTCCGATCCTCGCTGTAGGCCCCGATGGCCCACTTGAGGGTAGTCACCACTTTGCCCGATACTTTCATGGCAGGTGAGTCACCTATCTCGAAGGGGGTCTTATGTATATCGACGAGTTTTGTAGAGATGGTTTGGGTGGTATTACCGAACGCCATCCCGATCTCAACGTCTGTTCTGTGGACAAAGCTGATGACTTCAAAGCAAATTTTGTACCGACAACGAAATCGGGAGTTGAAGTCGCCCTGGAACTCCTAAACACCTGGCCCAAGCGGAGCATCACGTACATTGTGCTTGGTCCACCGACAAACCTTGCCTTGCTCAACCGTGAACACCACCAAATTGTCAAAGATCGAATCGGCCGAGTTATCCTTATGGGTGGTGCTATAGACGTCCCAGGCAACACCTCGCCTGTTGCAGAATGTAAGAAACGATTACCGCTTTTCTTGACCAATTCACTCTGACACGGTCGCTGTGCAGTTAATTTCTTTGCTGACCCATATGCAGCCAAAGATTTGCTTTGTCCTGTTGTGCAGGGGCAAGGTCTTCCACTAGAACGGGTCCTCCTAATCACACTAGATATCACTATCTCACACGAGCTTCCCTTTGCTTTCTACATCCAGCACGTGGACCCTGACTTTGATTCCACAACAAACCCTTCCGTGGCTGCTGAGAAGTCACCCCTGTCACACTTCACCAGCTCGTTTCTTGAGCGCTCTAGGGAGATCATGATTAGTTTCGGGAAGGACGTTTTGGAGCTCCACGACATTGTCGCCATATGGTGTGCGATCGACAACCCACCAGAGGCGTTCGTCAAGGAACATGACTTACCAAGCTTGTTACCAGGATGGGCTGCTGCCAAACGCAAGTTTGACATCGAAAGGTGCGCAACACTCACGAAGAACGAACAGACTGTTCTGAATTGTATTTCCAGGACTGGCGAAATTACACGGGGGATGCTAGTTGTAGACCGAAGAGATGAAACAACACATGCCCCTGGTGTCAACCGATCCCAAGCGCAATCTTTTTTGGAGGAGACCCACCAACACGATAGGTCCACCGTCATTCTGGCCCAAGTTGAGATGGAGAGTAAGGGGGTTTCCAGTGGTCCTGACGGACAGTTGGGCCACCAAACAGTTGATGATGGCAGTATCGGTGGACCCATGGATGTCGCCTGTGTCGTCAAAACACCAGGAAAAGACGCTCTCCTTCGGTTATTGACAAAACGTGTGTGGGGAGTGGATATACTGTGATGTTTTCGGATCTGCCTCCAATTTTGCTGTCGCCAGTTACACGAACTGCACATGACTATATCCACTTCGAATTTATCTTTTCCGGGTTCAGTCTCAAGTCTTGTGGCTTACAGTGACTGAAGCGTCGCCTTGCGCCTCAAGATGATGGTGATCAGCCCAATATAATCTACCTCCGAGTGACCATTGCGGGTGGTCAGTTGAACGACTCAACCAGATAAGTCACGGATTCTAGGGATTGCGAGACGATTCCTTGTAGACAATGTACATAATTATGCGCTGTGTTCCTACGTACTTACTAGCTAGGAAGTATGTACTACCCTGAGAAAGCTTTCAAGATCTGACTCAGCACCAGTGCCAGTGGGTGTAGTATCTATCATATTATAGTACATGTCATTGAGTTTTATGTAGGTTCAACTTTTCTTTGCTCACTCGAGTCACTGCGGCCTGCCACTGGCAGCCTCGACTTGGTCACATCTCTAGCACGGTCGGGATAATGGTGAGAGGTAGGAAGAAAGACCTGACCACCCCCCCATCACGCGCTCTGACACAGCAGAGGGACTATCGGGCGCGCAAGGCCCAATATCTATGCGAGTTGCAACAGCGATGTGCCCGTGCAGAAGAAGAAAATGCTAGATTGCGGCGCGAACTAGAAATCGCACGAGCTGCATCGAACGTTCCATCGAACGTTCCGTCAGCAGAAGTGGTGGGCACTTTGGTATTTACTCTCTAGATGGCAAAGGGCTGACGGATGACACGGACATTCGGTGACCTCAAGACACTGGCTTCTAGAGACCTCATGCAACACCTGGCCAACCTGTCCACCTCTATATCTCAGTTTCAACGAGTGGCACAATCGCGGACGCTCTCACCGCTACCTTATGAACCCAGCTTATATGCGTTGCATTCTAACCCGCATCACTGCACTTCAGTTTCACGACAACCACAGTCAAGCACGAGCGGCCCTGCAATCCTCCCATCTCCTCCATCACCGGCATCACTTCTATCCAAACTTCCACCCATAGTTCCCACTTTTGTGAGGCCAGAGACACATGGTCTTCCCCCTCTTCGGAATTCAGATTATCATAGTCAATTGCGGGGCTCCCAGTCCGATGCGACATCTACGTCTACACAAGATACTCCTGATACGTACCCGAGCCCGAGCCCGAGCCCGAGCCCGAGCCTAGGCTCGGATTGTTGCGGTGGATATGTCGATTGCACAGGGCTCGTGGAGGAAGAGGAATGCGAGGAATGCGGTTGTACATTGTCGACAAGTCCTCGGTCACCGCAGAGGTGCTGACCCCCGGCAGACATGAATCCAATCATTGGAAGAAGATATGGTCAATAACCTAGTATCGCATTTGTATCGTGTTGTTTTACACACACAGGCTTATTGGAGCTGCTCGCCCAACCCGGTATCAGCCAGTAGAAGATGCCCAGTAGATTGAAGATATAACTTCTACATACTTCTAAGGAACGTCATCGAACGGCCTGTAAATGAAAGGACGTTCGCCAACCAAGTAGGCGAGGTACAGCATGGAAAGAATAAGCTTGCACATCTAAGTCGCAAAGAACCAGGGACTACATACAACATAGTTGTGTCACATTGAAACTTGAGATCGAGTATGCTACAGGAAATGAGGTACAGAAGGTCGGGTGTGGGTCGCCTACGACTTCAAGAGTAGTGGTGGTATATGAATGCAAGGGAATAAGGTGGTCTCAATTATCCTGAATTTCGTATGGATGCCGAACAAGTTCATCGTAGAGATCTGCTGGCAGATCTCGGACAAGGGTAACGGCTATGCCAATGACCGGCACCGCTTCGAGTGGTGGAAAAGTTCGCAGGAGACGCATTGGGCTAGGAGGAATGGAATGAGCTTGGTATATTGCCCGACGCAACTCGGAAGCCTCACCTCGGGGAACTCATAACCTCGTCTCGCATAAGCAACAGCTGGGCGATAACACAAAGTACATTCAGATGCACACCAAAGGCGAGAAGAAAGTCCCATAGCAGGAGTACTTGGTCCAGGGGAGGTGTGCACGCACACAAGGTGAGGACAGCTGTAATAAATGGAGTTCATTGACATGGATCTAGAAGGAGCAAGGACGGAGAAACGAACAAGGGAAGGCATAGATCTCAGCTGAGAGATTTTTCATTCGTAGATAGCCGAAAAGCTCAGGGTCTACGATCTTCAAACATCGATCGAGGAGCTGCGGAACATCAGTAGCAGCCTTGAGATATTAAACTCACGGACCTTGAGGCCTCTATGCACACCCTCAAGTGTAGGTTGTACATAAAGCGGACACGATTCTTCGATGAACTTGGCAAAGCAGAAGAATGCTTCAAGTTCCGAAGGCATTGTGTACAGGAATGGGGCGGCAAGCACGTTCATTCCCTGAACATACGTGAAACCAAGTTGTTGTGTTTCTTGTCGGTCTGCAAAGTCGGATGAATTGGACTGAGTAAGGTCCCATTACCCCATGCCAATGACTGACCACGCACCATGATTCCGCCACACGAAAGCATCTAGCAGGCGGACGAGCATATCTTCGCGGACCCGCTCCTTGAAGCCACGATCTGTCGCCAGCGTCCTTGCGTCCAGTCGAGGTAAGAATTACCATAGTTAGGCCCAGGGAGGAAAGGTCCCTACCTGAATGTGTCATTCCTAATCTTTTCGCGAACTTCGCAAGGGCCACGAGAAACATATTGCAAGAAAGTCTCTGCTGATATGTCTTCAACCCGTAGTAAAATTTTCCATATTCGAGGACGAAGAGTTGAATCCTGCAAGAGGATGAATCAGTCAGCTGTTGTCCTGTTTCGTTGCTGGAGGTTCGACGTGGACGAACGATTATAGATGGAATGCCCTCCACGAGGATCATACGCCTGAGCTTTTTTATCCCTTCATCTACGTCTCCGGACCGCCTCGATTTCGAGGACTTGTGTTGATTTAGGATCTTGTTGAAGGAATGGGCTGCAGCTGCAGCTGCTTGATTTGTCGACGACATGGGAGTTCCAGGTGGCGGTAGCGGCGGGAGTGACGTGTGTTGGTCCTGATCGTCGTTGGAAGCCGCGAACACCGCATACTACAACCTCAACTTGAGCTTGAAGCGCCGAACTTCGCAGCCTATCACAACGGCCTTCCCAACTCGCTCGACAGTGATCCTGTACTTACTTGCTTACGCGCCACTAGCACAAGATTTAATCATCTGTGGCACAATTATTCCACTGCGTAGGACGCACACCTAGTAAGAGAGGCTCTCAGGCTTAAGTGGGAGTTGATACATTCTGAGCGCACGCTGGGAGCCTGGCACGTGTGCCGTCTTCACCACCACCTTCAAGCACAATCAACGAGTCACTATGGACGTCCCATTCATCTCATCCGGGGCGATGAATCGCTCACATTATGCCCTTGTTCGTAGAGTCGAGACTGCCTCCTCCCCGCAGGCAGCCGATCAAATTATACTGAGCGAACTGGATGTTATACGCCAGAACCTCCAGCAACCACGTCTGTCGATCGTACGTGGAGCCCTTGAATCTACTAGTATCTCAACTTTATTTCAAGCCAAACTTTTGCAGAAGGCATGTAAGGAGTGCTTGATTTTGCTTCTGTACTGCACCATGTCCCTTGCAACGATAGGGCCTGGCGACTTGGACTTCGCCTTCCCGCACGCTGTCAACTTAGCGGAGCTTGGTCAATCTCTGATGGACAAGAAAATTGGTGAGCAACGGCGTGCCTATTTAGCGGCCTGAATGAAACCTCTCCCTAGGTTATATCTTTTGCGTGGAACTGATACCCCCACATCATGAACTGCAGCTTATGTTGGTGAATACTTTGCGAAAGGTGAGCGACGTTATTGTTCAGATGCACCCACCATATCTCACGGGTCCAAAGGACCTGGAAAGCTCATCTGCAGCGCGAATATGTCTTGCTCTTGACGCAATCACGAAAGTCCCTAATGAGGACATTATCCCCGCTGTTGAGACGCGTCTGCAAAGTCTCCTTCGACATCAATCGTGAGTAATAATGTCGGTTTGCTTCATGTCTTTTATGGTCCGTTTCTAGATCTTTCGTTCGGAAACGTGCATACATGGCGTATTATACCTTATTCCGACAGGACTCCGAGCATCTCGCGCGTTTAGAGGATGCATTGATGCAGCGTAACTTGAGAACTCACCCATTTGTTGATAGGTCGACACTCACAGGAGCGGGAAAAGTGCGCAGATCATGCATTTAACCTCGTCACTTCTGACATCACCCCAAGCTTGAGCGCTCAGAGCCTCTCAGTAGACTGCTCAACTCGCAGTTGAGGCCCCAGTTTTATGAGTCCGGTAAACCGAGCACCGCGTTTGACATTCTTCGGGCACTTCGCAGGGGCAATATGAAGTCAGTGCAAGGACCTTTTACGTTCAGGATTGAATTAACGATGCTTTCAGACTCGATTCACAAAACATTCCAGTTGTCCTTGATATTATCAAGCATGTGCCAGAGCTACCGGTGCGAGGTAAGAGTGTCCTCATTGCAGTGACAACGACTGAACCCAGCGCAGCTACCCTTCGCGAGGCCTTCACGCTTTTATCAACTATTCCCCCGGAGGTGCTCCGCGAATTTCAGGCAAACCTATCGTCTTCGCCTATCGCTAGCATCCGCCACCTTCTTACTTCGAGGGATCCTAATGACCAGTATTTATTTGTGTCCTGCCTAAGTTGCCTAGATCCGAGTGCATGGGCCGGGACAGTTCAGGGCACGACGCCCGTTCTGGATCAATGGGAGGTCCAGGAGGTAATGAGGCTTCTCGACTCAAGGGATGGGTTAATCAGAAAGACGGTGATTGCCCTTCCAATCGATGTCCGAGTCCGTACTGATAATCGTATTGCTATCAGACGCTCAAGGTTCTCCACTCTGTCGATCCAACTATCGTGGAGGCCTATCAGTCACAGTCCTTACAAAGCTTCTCGCACGCGCCCAATCCGATCGGCAACAGTGACCACGTCCTGCGTCTACTCGAAGTCGTCGAGGTGCAATATGCGGACGACGTTGATCAATACGCAGGACACCTGAAGGGATTGTTTGCAGTGGTTGAGGGGAAAGGGCAAGGCCGATCAGAAGATCTCCCGGTCCTTGAAACCAGTGTTGAGCGGGTTCTCAATGGAATCCGTGAGCGTGCGTCCTGGTCCGATTGTGCTCGAGGCTCGCCTGACTTTCTAGAAGGAGAAACATCTTTTCAAATATCGTGCGTCACTGCACTGGCTGTGTCTCTTACCGAGCCAGAAGTGCACATAGGACCAACACTCATGGTTGTAATTTCGGCGCTCGTATGTGACTATTGCGGTAAGATATCAACTCCACCTCTGGAGATACTTCGCGGTTTAGCGAGGAGGCTGGCGTTTTATGCTCGTAAGTCGGCCACGGCCACGTTTGCTAGATACAGGGTGACCATTTTTGCAGCCTCCGTCCAGGATGCATGCTTGCTCTCGATGTTGAGGCTGTCTGCCGAGTGTGATGAGGTCCCTGAAGACATCATCAACGCTGTTCATGAATTGTCACAACTCGCTGGGAGGCATCTCCGTAGAGTAAGGTCCCAGCATGCTATGCGATCCAGTACTTTAATCCCATATCTTAGCGATGTGACCAGTTTCTGGCACTCTCTGGCCAAAGGCGTGTTCTCGCAGATGTAATATCTCGAGCACCATCATCCTCTGTACGTCGTCCATGGTTTTATATATATCGTCAATGGTCGTTGATTCGGCAAAAGCTACCTGACTTCCTCTTCTCACTGGCTAGTTATCAGTCCAACTCTGCTAGCGGATCCTCACAGGCATCTCGCAGCCCTTCAACACCGCGACGCTCAAGGCCTCTGAGTTTATCGCCTTCCCAAACTGCTGCATCTCCAAGAAAGTTGCGGTATGAGGCTTATGCGGCTCCGCAGCCTGTGCCTAGCCTTAGGCATCTCTCGAGTCCGGGGCGATTCAGGAATTTGTTATCAAGTCCGGAGGGTAGAAGGAGCCTATCGCGTGCAAGCGACACGTCACAATCATTGAGTGACCTTGGTAGGACGCTCACGCCAGGAGAGCTAACATTGGCAGCGGCACAAAGCCCCTTTGGGATGATCCAGGAGGTGCGACCAATTCCGAAAGTGTCTCAATCTGTGGATTAAGGGAAAATAGACCAGCAGAACAACTGAACTCGTGAAGCGACCGTCACTGGAAGATGAGCTCGTACGTCATGCTGTTCAGAAAGTATATGTGCTGATCTGAAGCGGCAGGCATCTCGAGTGGACCTTATCGCACTTGACTCCCCGTTTATTGCTGAACCTACCACGGATGACCCTGATTTTGAGGCTACCTGGGCCTCCATGGAAAATTCAAATGTCCGAGGCTGGTGCGAATCCTCGTTGGATGCCATCGTGAGACTGTTGCAATCATTGCAATACGGAATGAGAGTAATCGCTATCGATCAACCACCATTTGAAGGTCAGTGCTGATCCTGATGGATTTCTGCGATGCAACTCCTTATCTCCCTTATTAGGCGAGCTTAAGGTGCTCATCCAAGGGTCAATGCGACAGAAATGTGCGGCTCTCCGATTGCGGGAGGGTGATGACGAGAGTTGCCTGTGGCGACTACGTTGTGATGACTTAGAGATGCGCATCGCAATTAAGAGACTTTTGGAAGACATCTAGGGTATTCTGATAACCAAGCCGCCTGCGAAGCAAGCTGCTGATAGACGTGGGACCAGACTGATGATCTAAGGGTGGTTAGCTAGCTAGGAGTTATAACAAGATTCATGAAACACCTTTTTGATACATTCATGGACGTTTGTCATAACTTGAGTCAGATATCGACTGATTAGCTGTCACGAACGTTGACCGCGTTGAACGTTGGAAGTTGGATCCGAACGTGCTCCTAGTAGTAGCCTGAGTGACATGAACGCCGAACAAGGTGGCCTAAGTCATCGTGGGAAAGGAGGACACGATGTCTCGAGGAGCCGAAATTTTCGCACTTTGCTTCAAGGTGCTCTTTGACTCGAGTCACATAGCTCTTGCTAACAATCCATGATCTTGTATCCACCCAAGGAGTTCGTATCCTCTACTTCTTGCTACTGATGCTGAGTCTATTGGCTAACAACGTTTCTCACTCGCAGCACATCGCACCCGATTCACGCCATTCCCTTCGGACCTCTCCCGTTATCTCTCCTCGACACGGATCGCCCTCCCTAGGGCCCCCTTCTTTCTTCAAACCCTCTGACAACCACCCCATAGTCTTCATCTCTGGCTAATGGGATAATTTGTATCTGTTCCTCGGTACCAGGTCACGCACTCTGGAACCAACTCGTAACAACGCGATTTACAAAGGAGCACAACCCCTTCGGATAATCTCTTGCCTCGTTGCATTCATTTCTTATACCCGTCAAGACCACTAGCAATGATTCACGCACTCAAAAACCCATCCCTCTTCCGCCCGAGTAGCCGTCCCGCCTCTCCATCTCCAGCATCATCTCCCGAGTCCACCATGGGCATAGATAGGGCTCGGCCTTCCCATAGATTGTCTTTCAGCAACTTTAGACGTCCTTCTTCCTTAACACCAGTCACCTCACCTAGCCCCGCCCCTGTGGTCCAAGACGGGTCTTACCTGGAAGTGCTTAATTTGAAACTGAGCGAAGCAGTCTCCAAAGCACTCGCTCAGCCGACCGGACCCGCCGCTCCGGCCGAGTCAGTAGGAGGCAGACGTCCTATTCCTGCTGGCCGTGGGCATGCCTTAGGTGCACTGATTGCCTCGTGAGTTATTAGCTGTCTTCTTTCCAGTCATTCAATGCCTCCTTTCAGAGAGTTAAAAGCTACGCGCGACAATGCACACTTGCACAAGGCTATCTTGCGTTCACTTCACAAGCCCTTATCAGTTTTGCTGACTAGTCTGTCGGCTTTGCTTCTGCCGCTGCTGTCCTCCCCTGCGTTCCTACACCCGTCAGTGCCCACTACTCAGGCGCCAGCCCCCAACGCCACACAACTTCATGCACTTGCTGTTGTTAATTTTGCTGGAGAACTACTCTCGAGTTTCGACGACTTGGCTCTCGGGCTCGATCACGATGCACGTGCAGATGGCTTGAAGCCCATCCGGGAGGGCCTCGTTTCTTTGATTGGACGCGTCGTTAACCCTCTAATTGGGGGCATGAAATCCGAGTTGATGCCCCTAATCGAAGCACTAGAGAGCCCTGCCAGCGTTAGTGTACTCAAGACGGCAACAAAGACATGCCCGGTTCTCCATCCTTCTGTCATTGCATTGCAATCCTTGATGCCTGTCTATGCCCGTGCGCTGGCTCGGTACACGACCTCCCTTCCTTCTCAGACCACACTTGCTACCTTCTTGATATCCGTCGTGTGGCGGGCTCTCGTCGCATTGTCACATCGCCCTTCTGTGCCATCACCTCCGACCTCACCCCCGGGCTCGCCGCAATTGGTGCCAGCTTTGTCGAAACGGCAGCGTGTACCCTCCGGGAATACCCCACCGGTAACACCTCCCGCGGGACGATTCACTCTTAAGCTACCTCCTTCGCGACCTCCGTCGCCTCCAAGTATCACAGTCACGTCGACAGCTGCCGCAGACGCAGGGGCACTATACGACCTATTGTCTCTTCTTCCTCGCCCCCCTGCGAGCAGCGAGGCTACTACAGTGGCTCGTGAGGCAGTGGACGAAGCCTTCGCAGATCTGAAAGCTTTAGCGCCTTTACTAGAAGCTGTTGACAACCCATTTTTCGAAGTCAACAAATCCGCTGAACAGATTTTCGTTGAAATCGAGGGTCTCACTGCTGACCTTCCCATCTTGATTGCTCTCCCAGTCCTTTTGCGCGTGAGGTCTTTCGGCCGACAACCCACGGGCCCAATTGGTACAGTCGCCTCTATCATCGACATCCCAGAGGATGAATATAGAAAAAGCTGTCTGGCAGGTTTCGGGCGGGCAGAGCAGTGCGGACCCATCGTCGGACAAAATGTCTTGGATGCTATTCACGTGTTGCCCGGTCTGGATCCCCTTGTGAACTGGTTAGAGGCCCGAGTCGGTCAACCTTGATCACCGACTATGAACCAATTTACGAATGTCGTGATATTCTTATTCATAAAGGCAGTTGCAGATCTCACTAACAAATCGTAGACTATTATGTTACTGTGAGTTTGTTCGTCACATTTCCATCGTCTTGGTCTCAGTATTTCTTCTTTTGCACGCTCTAGATCTCTGTCTTGGGATATTCCGTTTGGTTTCGTGCGTACATATATTGAAGGGCTCTGTACATAATTCGTATCTTTCGATCGACACAAGACTCGCAGCCGAATAGACTTCTGATCTGTTTCACCCTTGAAATTTGAAAGCTTCACGCCTGCGATTACAACTACAGCAGGTTGGTTCAAACCTTAATTTCCTGCAACCAGCGCGTCTGCGGTGAGGATCATGTTCAGTCCATCACGGCGCAAACAATTCTCGAACTTGAAACTCTTCGCTATCTCGTCCAACTCAGCCTCCGTCTTCCCTCGGAAGTGTTCTGCCCACTCCTTCACGAGATATTCGGCAACTAAGATGCTGCGAGACAGCCGACCTACGCGAGCATCCATCTTCCAGACAGGCGCGGGGTATAGAGACTGATTTTCCTGTGGGATTTCCTCGGCAATATGGTTGATGAGGGGTTGGTAGATGTGTTGGACATGGGTCGTGTCAGTTCCCCAGGCGTCCACGGCAAGATGGTGCTTCTTGGCAAGGAAATCTTTGAGGAGACTCATGTAGGGTGTCTCCTGCGTGACATAAACCATTCCTTGGAAGCCAATATCCTTATACAGCCAGATTGACCAACTCAATCGGTCCTGCAGAGAGGCCTTAGCCACACTGTCTTTGACTTCGCATCGGGAACGGGTGCACTCACCTTATTGTAGATGGCCAATTGGTCTTTCAGGACACGGTAGCGCTGCTCGTTGATGGCATCAGTGGTTACACCATCGTACTGCTTACGAGCGTAGACTGGACCCCATTCACCGTTCCAAACGCAAAGGCTGCGCTGGTCCATCCATTCTCTCTTCTTCTCGTAACTCCTCTTCATCCTCCTGCGCTGCTCGTCGGAGCTCACGTAGTCCTCGGGAGAGGCAGGGAAACCGAACACCGAGTAATCTAGCGAAAAATTAGAATGATGAATCACATGGTCTGTCACTCGTGTAATATATCCGTCCTTACCGTGAATCGAGTATGCGGTGTTAGTCCACTTCTTGTGGACGTCGCCAAAGTGGGAAAAGTCGGAGGCAAACGTGTTGCCATCGAAGAAGATAATATGCTCGGTGTCAACTGTGCGAATAGCGTCGTACACCCGCTCATAGAACCGGACGACCGTGACGTGCGTCGGGTCCGTGGGCTCGTTCAGGGGGTTGTACCCAGCGATCCACTTGTTCCCAGCATAGTGCTTCGCAAGCTCTGTCCAGAGCCAGATGGTGCGGTCCTGAAAGTCCTTGTGGATCCAGAAGTTAGCTATATGGGTTCCGGAATCACAGTGCCAGTCGGTGTTCTGTCCACCGGGCGCGGCATGCAGGTCAAGAATGGTGTATATGCCTTGCTGGGCACAGAGGTCAATAACGCGATCGAGGTGCTTGAAACCCTCCTTCTTGAGCACGCGGGGGTTCATGTCATCTGAGGAACGTATTAGCTCTCGGGGATATATAACCCGTGAAGGGGGATCACGCCTTGCCTTCGAAGTGCCTGTAATTGAAGGGCAAGCGGATGCAATTCAGCCCTAAGCTTTTGAAGAACTGGGCGTCGTTCTCCTCGAAGAAGTACTCTAAAAACTGGACATGCTGTCAGTACTTGTTGAAATCTAGGCACAAGCCTTTTGACTTGTCAAGTGACTCGCCTTGTCGAAGAAGAACGCGGACTTTTGAGGACCGACTACTTCAGCGAGCGCCGCGCGGATCTGAAATTCGCAACCGGGGTATCCAGATATGAAGTTCTCCATGCTGGAATGATGTGATCTATCTCGGCACTACTCGAGCAAAGACTGATAAGACATACTTCATCCATCCTCCGAGACCAGCTCCACGTAGGATAACCTCCTTGCTGTCCCCATCGACGATCTTGGTTCCAGAAACCTTCAGATACGATGTCATGATTCAACGGCCTGAGCGATCTAGGAAACGAAATCCAGGTAGCATCTCTACTAACACCTACAATGTCGCTTTAAGTACTCCTCCGACAAAAAGCGGTTTGTAAGGTATGGCCACGAGACCATCTAGCGTCACGGTTCAGAATTAAAGCTTTCAACCGAGAATTTTCCGGAGTCTCAGGTGACTGACGAAGCAAAGTTCTTAATTCTCCAACCCTGAACGATGTGGAAGCCAACGTCACAAGAACCCTATATTTATCTCATGTACAGTATAAAAATCTACAAAACGATTTCCCTGGTGAGGCATGGTGAAAGGGACAATGAACAAGGTCTAGATAGTATGTCAGGATATGAAAGTCCACGTTTGATAACAATAGGGACAGAATGAGGGTATCGTGGTGTTTGTGGGAGGAGTCGTAAAATGTACAAGTGATGTTGGAACATATCGATGAAATGGATATGAAAGACCTCGCCAAAAGAGAGAGAGAATGGAAGAAAAAGACAACAGCGTTTGGTTTGTCGTGTCGTTGATGAATCGTGAAGAGAAAGAAGCTCGTCGGTAAGACGCCCCTAGGGTTGCCATGTGCTATTTGTGAAAGAGGCGTTTCGTTCCGCGGATCCGCATATTCTCACCGGTCGAGGAATTGGAATCCCCTCCGGTTCCGCACCCTGGCTCGCGGATCTTCTTCAACCCCTGGAATCTCACCATTTTTCGAAAGATGGTGCCAGTATAGTACGTCACCTGCCTTCAGTTTTCGATGGAAAACATCAGGCGTAGAGCTTCTACTCCCTAGCTGGGACAGGTGCGGTTGAGGGGCTGAGATCCGAGGGGATGGAGATCGGAGAAGAGGTCGAGGTGATGTCGAGGTGATAAAAGCAAATGGGTCAGGTGAAGACGAAACAGAAGACGGTGCAAATTCTGCTGGCCCCATTTGCGGGGAAGGCGGATATTCCGAACCTGGTGATGATGATAACGTTGGAGGGGGTGGGGAGAAAGTTTGTGATTGAATAGAACTGCCTATTCGACGATGCCCAGCGGGTACGTCAGCGGCAGAATGGTAAACGGCAGAATATGCAGGTGCAAGTGGGGGAGGAGATGAGGGTGGGGGTGTAAGGCGCTCGATCGGAAAAACACCGGGTTCGTCAGGAACATGGTGCCGCTCAGAAGCAATTATTTCGTTTGAGTGAAAGACAAATCGGTGACCGTTAGTCGCGCGATTGGTTGCTGTAATTGAAGAGGTGCACCGAGAACACTGGAAAAAATACAAGTCAACACGCTCGATACTTGCACAAGACCGGCTCGGGGAAATCTTACAGGAATTACAATCATGTAACCAACAGCCGTACCACATGTGTGGCAGCAGAGAGTCTGGGTCAGGCACTCGCATGTGCGCGCTGGCATTGCAGATGTCGACGGACGACATGGTGGTGGGCGAAGAGCGTCCGGATTCGTGGAATATGCAGAACAGTTTATGGGAAGCGCATCGGTAGAAAAAAGAGAGACGTTAGGTCTGAGCAACAGTACGGCCTGAGAGGTGAACGCCCTTTCGTTAGTATTCGCACTCTAGCGAGGGACGAAAAATCATTGAAGTACAACGATATTCACCTTCATGCCGCGATTGGTTAGAAATGTACTGCAGGATCTACAGTCCAAGATCCACACTTTGTGAACCAGCTGGGGCGGAGGGGGCGGGGGGTATGGATTGTGCTGAACCAAGGGTATATGAGTTTGCCACATACCCGACACCTGGGACGGTATGGCAAAATAGCTGAACAAGGGTGCTGGAGGTGGTGCGCCTGGTATCTGAGCCTGCAAAGGATGGTTGGAAGGGGAGTGCACCCTGTCGTAGTAAGCGGGCTGAGAAAACTGGGGGGTGAAGTAGGCGTGACTGCCGCTATCGAGAACGTGGTTGAAAATAGAATCATTTAGAGGCCTCTGGCCGCGAGGTGCAGGAGGACGCGGGTACGGGTTATGAGCGTCACGGAACGTCATGTGATTTGCAGGGGGGACTGGGTCGACGTGGGGAGCTATATCCGCGATCGTGAGTGCGGGCATGGAGAACGCCTAGGGCGATATATAAGGAGGGGAAAAGGGAGCGTCGTTAGTGCTACAGAGGCTGACGGGCGGGAGAAGAGAAAGGAGCGAAATATGTCTCAGGCCTGAGAGCAGTTCTTATAAACGTCGAGTAATCTCGAATAATCCTGTCAGAACCAAGTGCCAACAAGAATTCCCATTATGGTACCCGATCTCATTTTACTTCCGGATTACATAATAATCTCCGTATACCGTCAAACCGCCGGCTTTTCTCGTTAAATAATACTGCAATCAGGACTCAGCTGCAGGTCATCCAGAACATGCCCAACAACCTCGCCGTCCTCACTCAGTCTCACAAGGCCATCGCCGCAAAACGGCACTCAAAAAAGGATCAAATCAAGGAAATATCTTTTGACGAGGATGCACGCAGGTATCGTCTCCATCTCACACCTGTCAAGTTCGGCGATGCAATGAAACGCCAGGGAGTTCTTGACCGGGTTCCACAAGCGCAAGGTTGCCAAGCACGAGGAGGCAAAGAAGAGGGCAAAGCTCAGAGAGAAACAAGAAAGGCTCGAGATGCGACGAGAGGTACAGCAGTTCGCATTGTCTGTGATTCTTCTCAGTTCAAATGCCTGTTATAGCATCGCCGTGCACTCGCCGAACGAGCCGCACAGAATGCAGCAGAAATCGAAAGAGCCTACGGCGCTGTCACGGGTACGGGGACGCGTCTTACCGCACTTTCTCCTTACTTCTGACTATTCATGAACACCAGACAACAATGAGGTGGAACGGGATGGAATATCCGGCGATGAGCTAGAAGAAGAATTTGAAGGTGATGAACAACTAGCGACTGTGACAGTTGTTGAAGATTTTGATCCGTCGGCACTCCTACACGGACCACCCAAATCCTCGTTACTCCGTGTCGCTGACGATACTCCACTGCAGCGACTCACGGCGAAAGTCGATGCCAAGGAGAGGGAAAAACCAAAAAAGGACGCTATAAATAGCAAGAGCAAGTCGAAGAAAAGTGGAAAGGTCAAATACCAGACAAAAGGCGCACGTCTCGCAGAGCGATCAAGGCAACGAGCACGACGGACGGAGAAGGCGGAGCGGGCTGGAGGTAAGGCGTCAAGAAAGGGAAAACGGCGATGATAGTAGTTTCCATATGGATGTTCTTCTGTACCTTCATGTACACATATATTCTTCGCGACTGTTCACAGAATCATTGACGTGAAATATACACTGAGAATTCAGGTCGGAGGTTCTTCGGCGTTGACCATATTTGAACATGATTTTCGGCTATTCCGGCCGTGGTTCTGTGACACGTTTCGCCCAATGAACGCAGCAAGGCTCACTGCAGCAACACCTTGGACAGGATCCTCCAGCTAGTAATACTCAACATACACCAACCATCTCGCAGCTGGCTGCATAATGAACTCGTTATACACTCTCGGTGTGCGACAAACCAACTCGCTTACCGCTGACCTGGAGCGGTTAAAGAATGGGGACAACTCAGCTTCACTCCTAGGTTTGTCGTTGTTACAAGCGAGTACCCAGTGCGGCACGTTTCTGACGAATCCCCTTGCTAGGGCAGATATCTGCGTCTCTGGCTGCGATGTATCGGACCATTGAAGATTATGATTCCATGACCAAGAGGGAGATAATCAAGGCAAAGCAGGAGAAGGGACAAATGTACGTGAGCGTTACCATGACTGAGTTCCTACTGAATGCGCATTCCGCACCTAGGCGCATACAGAAATTCCGGGCTGACTACGCAGAGTTGAAGAGCCTGTTCGAACAAGTAAAAAGCGAGGTGCGTCTGCTCTGTGTTGCTCTTGTGCTCCGGATTGCTGTAGCTGGTCCCCGTGCAGCGAGCTGCTGCGCAACGCAACGAGCTCCTTTATGGTGCACCTTCAGGTATTCTATCACCGGGCGGCTCAGATACACGGCGACGCTTCGCACCAACAAACCACCTGAATGGCGGCGCGTCTTCTTCACAACACTCTGAATCACCTTTCCGTGGCCCCACACCCCTGCCGAATTCCACTCTTCGAGAACATCACGCCCTTGGCGAACATACGTTCATTCAAAGTACAGAAGCAAAACTTGACGAATTCCTTGCTCAGGGGCGGGAGGTGTTGGACAATCTTGTGGATCAGCGGAATATGCTAAAGGGAACCCAAAGACGCCTTCTGGACGCGGCAAATACGCTAGGTCTCAGCCGGGATGTTATTGGCTGGATTGAACGACGGAGGTAATGAATCTTCTATTTGTGTATCTGGTCTAGGCTGCTGATAATCTCATTGCAGTACACAAGATATATATATCTTCCTGGGTGGCGCGGTCTTTACGTTCTTCTGTTTCTATTTGATTTGGAGGTATCTAGGCTAGGCTTGATAGTACTTTGTTTCATCCGATATCTATTTGTCTTGGTGTTTTGGAAACGGGTTCAGCTACAAAGAGCTTATGAGAAGATGCAAGGGCTACTTACCAAAAACGGTCACACGGTAGTCTGAGCTAGCTTTCGTGTTGAGTCAGGCGAGTGGTCCTTCATTTCCAACAACCCAAGGAATGGCCCCAGAAGGCCCCAGTGCTCCTCACGACTACACAGAAGGCGCATCTGCCATCGATATTAAAGATGCAGTGGAACGAAACTCCCTCGCGCGGCGAAATTCACAGTTTGGTGAGGACGAAGGCGAAGGCGCAATGTTCGACGGGCCAGGACACGTAGCCATTCCGACCAGCGCATCAAGGATGTCATATACCGAGCATGGACTGGCAGGTAGACGAAGCTCTGAGTGGTCGAGGAGCAGGAGGAGGAGCGAGGACAGTGTTGGTGCGAATCCTTTGTCCGGGAAGCGGCGCGGAAAGCGGAGGATGAGTACGGAGAGCCAGATGTCACGGGTATCTGTGGCGAGTGGAGCGGAGAGCGGAGTAGGCGATGGTGAGCACGAGAATTCTATTGGCAGGGGGAGGCAACCGAGGCGTTCGATATCACCTACATTGAACCGGTCCACTGTATTCGAAAATATCGCCCAGTTGTTCGGTAGGGGCGGAGGGGAGGCCTCGATACCCAGACCGTCTACTCCGCAGCGTTCTTCCGTGTCGTCTAGCCGACCCCCGAGACGCTCCAGACTTTCAGACGCTGGGTCCGACTATGCACTGGAGACAGATGATGAAGGCGATGAGCGCTGGGGTTACTCCTCGGGTGAGGAAGACGACAGCTCAGACGCCCATTTATCTCGTACTTCCAGCCCTGGCCCCAGTGAACTAGACTATGGCTCATATCCACCGTCCCCCGGCCCGTCCTCGCATTTACCACTATTCTCATCGGATCCGATATTTGGAGACGAGATTCGCATAGATGTTGATGTACCTCTGGAGCCTCTGGAGCCACCGCCACCGGGTCCACCAAGCAGACAGACAATATACATGGCGGACGAGGACAGCACATTACGATTCGTGGGTTACGAAGCGATTATTTGGCGCCAATGGCTTTGGCGGGCGTTCTGCGTTCTGACACTTGGCGCGCTCGCCCTTCTTGGACACTGGTTTCCCCGTGCATGGCTCCGTTGGGTGGTTCGTGAAAAGGCTTTCAAGGACCTCAAACATGGCTTTGTGGTTATCGAGGTATGTATGGCATTTCGCAATAAATTGCCTTGTGTAAACACCTTCCAGTCTCCGCACAGAGACATCACGCTGTTTCCCGTCAGACGGATCGTATACCCTTACGAGCGGTCTACTGCTTTCCCGAGCATCCCGTCAGACTCCAATGGACGACCTCGGAGGCTGTCAACGTCTTCAAGGGTAAAGCCAAACGGTGATAATCACAACAATGTTGATCTCCTGGAGCACCTTCACGTTGTTGATTACCGGTACTCGCGTTTCGTCCTGGACCCTCAAACCGGATTATTCACCATGCTTAGGTACGTTGTTTTTGATTTACTGCGTCGTATACGCTTCTCATATTGAGCACGCAGGGACTGGAAAGACCCAACATGGACAGGGCTGCAATCCATACAAAATGGGCTATCGCAATATGTTCGGAAACAGCGTCTAACCCTCTTTGACTCCAACCTGCTTGATATTGCCGACAAGTCAACACACTCACTGCTCGTAGATGAGGTATGTCCCAGCAAGTGAGAACTAACGGTAGCTGATGTAATGAAAGATCATCCATCCATTTTACGTCTTTCAAGTGGCAAGTATCATCTTATGGTCTCTGGATGACTACTATTACTACGCTTTCTGTATTGCGCTTATCTCCACACTGAGCGTGGTCACCACTCTCATCGACACCAAGAAGGTTTGTTTTTGGTACTCCTATACGGCACGCATGATACTGAATATCACACAGACCATCAAACGAATGCGCGAGATGTCTCGCTTCTCTTGTAATGTCGTTGTCTATGCGGACGGGATATGTGAGCTCTCGCCTATACATTTCGCGTCCGCTGTTACGAACGCTTACAGGGACCTCGTGTGACTCAACGGACCTCGTGCCAGGAGACATCGTTAATCTCTCCGAGCTGCAGGCTTCTATTTTCCCAGCAGACATGTTTCTTCTATCTGGCGACGCCATTGTGAACGAGAGTATGCTCACTGGCGAGAGCGTACCGGTCTCAAAGAATCCAGTGAATGACGGAGATATCGCCCGGTGGCGGGAGGTCAAAGATGTACAAGGCGACCTTGCCAAGGGTTTCGTGTACGCTGGTACGCGCGTAGTCCGCATTCGCGGTGCGCTCGCTGCCGACGGAGGTGTTGGAAGACCAGCACTAGGTCTTGTCGTACGGACAGGTCAGTGTGTCCAACGAGTGACGGCGTACATTCAGTAACACCGATGACAGGATTCAACACGACCAAGGGCGCCCTCGTTAGGTCCATGCTATTCCCGAAACCCATGGGGTTCAAGTTCTATCGAGACTCGATCCGGTTTATCGGGGTGCTTACTGGAATTGCTGGTCTCGGTTTTTGTGCGAGTGCAGTGCAGTTCATCAGGCTCGGGGTCAGTGCGACTGAGTCATCTTCTTGCATCCATTGATGTGCACACGCAGATACGATGGGATACAATCCTCATCCGCGCCTTGGACCTTATCACGATTGTTGTGCCTCCAGCTCTTCCAGCCACACTCTCCATCGGTACTAGTTTTGCCATCGGCCGCCTCCGCAAACTCGGTATTTTTTGCATTTCTCCAATGCGGGTGAATGTTGGCGGGAAAATCAACATATGTTGCTTCGACAAGACCGGCACCCTTACCGAAGACGGACTTGACATCCTCGGCGTACGCTCTCTTGACCGCTCAGAACACCGCTTCGGTGAGCTGATCGATAACGTGCACGATCTACCTACCGCGCGAGACCGTGCGAGCTTCCTGCATGCGCTCGCAACTTGTCACTCACTCAAAATGGTGGAAGGACAGGTCATCGGGGACCCGTTGGATGTGAAGATGTTTGATTTTACAAAGTGGACCCTTGAGGAAGGACTCGTCGCTGGGACTGGGATCATCAGGGGGCGAAGCGGGGCCGAGAAGCCCGCTGCATTGGTGCAGACGGTTGTACGTCCGCCTGGGGGTGCGCAGTTCCGACTCGAAGATGCGCTGAAGACTGGTACCAAGGTTTCGTATCTCGCTATTGCCGTTGGAAAGAATTGACTGATTCGGTGATCTCTCTAGCATGCACATTTCTTGGAATTGGGAGTGATCAGGACGTTCGAGTTTGTGTCGGCGCTGCGACGGATGAGTGTCGTGGTGAAAAGACTAAAGAGCAGTAGCATGGAGATTTACGTCAAGGGTGCACCTGAGGTCATGGACGACATTTGCGATAAAGATTCTTGTTCGTCCGGTGTTCGCCCTCACCCCTGGCTTTCTGACGTTAGGAATTCCAGTTCCTCATGATTACGACGATTTGTTGTCTTACTACACGCGTCGAGGATACCGCGTCATCGCTGTTGCTGGCAAAAGCATAGAGGGTTTATCGTGGCTTAAGGCTCAGAAGATGAAACGGTTGGTGTTTGTCCTGTACTATGTGTCGTGTGGTGCTAACAGCAACTCTAAGAGAGCAAGCGGAGTCCAATCTGCGCTTCCTTGGACTCATCATCTTTGAGAACAAGTTGAAACCTGGCACCGCGCCTGCCATTCAGACGCTCAGGAGTGCACATTTGGCATGTCGGATGATAACTGGTGACAATCCCCTCACCGCCGTCAGCGTGGCAAGAGAGTGTAGTTTGATCAACCCAGCTGCACATGTTTTTTCGCCGGCCTTTGCTCAAGGTATTCACAAACACCGCACACCGTCTCGTTGACTAAGCGTATTCTGCAGGAAATGCGACTACCCCCCTCTCCAGACTAGAATGGTCTTGCATGGATGATTTTTCTTGGAAGTTAGACGATTATAGTCTCAAGCCATTGACTCCCCCTCCACACCATGCTGTCGCAGATGGCGAGATTGACTACCAGGACTACACGCTTGTCATAACAGGTGATGTTTTCAGGTGGATGATCAATTATGCCCCACTTGAAACCCTGCAACGTGTACGTCGGACTGTGGGTCAGCTCTCAAAGTCGATACTGAAATGTTCACAGATGCTTGCGAGGGCTCAAGTCTTCGCTCGAATGTCACCCGACGAAAAGAACGAAGTAGTAGAGCGCCTACAAACACTCGGCTACACTGTGTTAATGTGTGGTGATGGCGCAAACGATTGCGCTGCCCTCAAGGCTGCCGACGTCGGAATCTCCCTATCTGAGGCAGAAGCATCCGTTGCAGCCCCTTTCACGAGTAACACCCCGGACATCAACTGCGTCATTGAAGTCATCAAGGAAGGTAGAGCCGCGTTAGTGACTAGTTTCTCGTGCTTCAAATATATGTGAGTGCTTTGCAACAACCTGGGATGCAGCTGATTGCATTACAGGGCGCTGTACTCCCTTATCCAGTTCACTACCGTCACCCTGCTGTACTCATTCGCATCGTCACTCGGAGATTTCCAGGTGAGTAATATCGACATCCGGTCCATCAAAGTTTGATGATCAAATTGCCAGTTTCTCTACATCGATCTATTCATCATTATTCCTGTGGCCGTTTCTAGTGAGCGTTTTGATGCAGTTTCTCTGTGTCGCTGATGGCCTTTTCAGTGGGAAGGACTCTCCCATTTCCCAAGATCTACTCAAAGCGGCCGACGGCCAGCCTTGTATCAAGGAAGGTTCTCGTAAGTCTCGTAGGACAGATCGTTATTACGAGTGCGGTGCAATCATTCGCATTCTTCTGGGTCCGCCGTCAGGCATGGTGAGTTAGGAAAGAGAATCGCATGTTGCTTGCGAAACTGACTATGAATCACAGGTACACGCCACCTTCGGTAGATGACCCTAACGGCGAAGATGCACACCTGAACGCAAACAACTATGAAAACACTGTGCTGTTTTTGGTGTCCTGCTTCCAATATATCCTCGTGGCGGCAGTTTTTAGCATAGGTCCTCCCTATCGGAAATCGGTGTGGACGAATGGTAAGCAGTTACGCTACTTCTATCTCCGTTCCTTACAACGAAATTGTCGGGCAGGGTGGCTGATGGTATCCATCATTGCCTTGTCGGTGTTCAATTTTCTCGTCCTCCTGCGACCCCCCAAGTCCGTGGAATTGATCCTTGAGTTGATGCCCCTTCCATTCTCTGCGCGACTGTGGCTTTTGGCGTTTGTGGTAGTGAACGTCGTAACATCACTTGCCTTTGAGCAATGGGCGACGCAGTTGATATCACAATTGATTGGGGCGTTGATGACACTGGGACGTGAGCAGAAGCGATATCGAGAAGGGAAGGTTTACAAGGCAGTTGAGGGGGTAACAAGGTGACACTTTGATCCATCGTGCGTTGATACATACCTACAATCTAGATTGTTATTATTGGTGCTGTGAGATACGCGGGTGAACACGGTACCTGTGAACACTATGGCTAGTAGGCGGTGCGCTGTTTCATGATTTAGAACTGCCATCAGCCGATCAGCGTACAAGGCTGTTGCCCAATTTAGGACAATCATTGATCCTGTATGTATCGGATATGGTGCACGTACTATTATTGTTCTACACACTCACCGGTTTTTTTCACCGTGTGCGCTTACTTTTGCTCCAGTGGCACCTTCAGTCTTTACCGTCATCTTGTCGCTATACCAAGAGCTGGCTCTTCATTCTTTCCCTGCTAATTTAAAAAACCCATCTCCGTTGCACCATGTTCCCGCGATTCGCTATTGCCCTGTGTCTTGTCTTACTTTCCTTGGGCTTTGTGGTTGCTCTGCCCTCGCCTCAGCGCCTAGCCGTGTCAGGCGTTATTCCTGCAGCTCTTGCTACGCCCACTTCTATTACAACTACGAACACCATCCAAACGTGAGTCATGCGCCACCCACCTTTCGAAAATGCACCCATGCTGAGAACTCCCAGTGCCAAGGGCCCGATGACCGAGACTTGTGTGCTGACATTCACTCCGGACGGCCAGCAAATACAAGAGGTTCAGAATTGTACCATATCGATGGGAGGGTCCGAGGTGACCAGTACGCTTGTTACTCCTTCGGGGAGCCCGGCTGTCATTAATGTTGCCCCCGATACCACTGTGAGTGTCATTGACCCCTCGTAAACAACACCAGCCCCCGCCCCCGTCGTAGAGTGGAGGATTGATTCTGACATGTATTTCAGGCGACCTCCACCTCGGCTGCAAGCTCTTCTCCAACTGCTGTGGCCGCATTCACCATGCCAGGAAGGTCTCTGGAAGTTCTTCCTATTGGTCTAGGTGTTTTTGGAGGGATTACCGCCATCGCCGTCTTTGTTGTTGCATTCGTTACTTGGGAACGCGTCAAGTATCGCAGGGTATGTCAGATACACGTGTGGTTCTCAAATATTCCATCCTTAACGGAACTGCACAGGCTTTCCGCCAGCGGAGATTAGCAGAACAAAACCGCCCGATGGGGAACGGTGGTATGAGTAAAGGGTGAGCTGGCCATGGCGTTCTTGGTCACCTGCCGAAATCATTGACGGGTATCAATATACAGGGATCACATCTAGTTAACATCTAGTTATTGTAGAACACATTCATTTCAGATTCGTCCTAGGTCGCCATAGCTGGCCTTCTCCAGGTGACAAGGAATAACATACCCGCACATGATGGAAAGTCTGTTGTGTGAAGCTTTCGTCAGAGTTGTGATCTTGTTACATGTGATCCAGGTCCAGTGTTTGAATTGGACTTGTATTCTGTGGCCTAGAAGCGTGGTCGATTGATCCCTCAAGCCCGCAGTACTACGACCGTGGACCGTGATAGTCCGCGACATCGGACTCGTTTTGGCAACCTGGCTTCCTCGCTTCCTCGATGTCTGCTCCCACTGATGCAACCCATTCCCGTGGTGGTCTGGTAGCAATTGATAACTTCGTTGTCACTTTTCTGGTGGACAATTGCATAGAATGGTGAGGCTGGAGTCCAATGACCACTCAGATGGCCAATGCCATTGAACTCGATTGCAGGATGACGAAACTACCCCCCGGCTTCACGCACGAGCTGCCCCAGCATCTGTTTGATCAGAAGCCCACAAAGGACTGGCGAACTGGTGTCCCTATCTTGGATTTCGAGAACTTTTGCTGCGGTACACGATCCCCTGTGTGTGTCGGGTATGTTGACCAAGCATTACCTCAGGGGCTCATGGGTTCTCTGCCTTAATCGTAAGTTGCCGTCCATACCTATGGACTCCACTATGTTCGTGGTCGTGCAATCAATCTTGCCTGTCCCAACAGGAAACTCAAGTAAATGGCCAGAACAAACACCTCACCCTCTTTGACACCGGGCCTGACTCAAAGTCCATCGTTCGTAATGCGACAGCAATGCAAGTGCCAGTCAATGAGGTCGAGACCGTGATTCTCTCACACTGGCATAGCGACCACTCCGGTGGTATGCTCGCCTTCTTGCGTATGCGAGGTGACGATGCCCGTGAATGTGTAGTCGACTTGCATCCAGACCGTCCGGAGGCTCGAGGCATCGCAGTACCTCCGACATACGAGACTATCATCGGCCGCCTACCAGATGACCCGACTTTTCACCAGATCAAAGAAGCTGGAGGAACGGTCAGGACATCCACAAAAGGACATACCATCGCGGGTGGGACAGTGTATGTCAGTGGAGAAATTCCCAGAGTGACTGAGTACGAGCGTGGTCTGCTCGGCGGCATGCGGTTTGTGGAGGAGGATGACAAGGGCCAATGGGAACCCGAACCGGTATGTTTCGCTTGGAAATGCTTGGAAGCTCACTGATACCCCATAGCATATTATGGATGAGCGCTATGCTGCTATCGATGTCTTTGGAAAGGGCCTGATCATATTCAGCGCGTGAGTACATTTCGTACACCGTTCAAATTGGCCATTCATCGACAATTCTACGATCCAGGTGTTCACACGCAGGTATTGTTAACGTGGTCAAGGATGCCGTGCAAAGGTTCTCAAGACCCATCTATATGGTGAGGCGACACCTTCACTCCTTTCCCCTGCACTCAGACATATCTGGTCAAGGTAATTGGTGGGCTGCACCTTGCAGGTCCAGAGCTCGTCCCTCGCATCCCCCACACCGTCAACTTCCTTGCTAACGAATTACGACCTGCTCCGACTTATATACTACCGATGCATTGTTCAGGATTTCGATGCAAAGTTGCCTTGGAGCACGCTTTTGGAGAGGGCTGCGTGCCAGCAGGTGTCGGTATGAAGGTGCAGGTTCGTGGGGATCGCGAGGGAGATAATAAACTACTCCCTGCTGTTTTTACGTAGATTTACGAACGAGCTGTAAACGAATGAGGCTCGTTCAAGTGTACATCGTACTTGTCGCAGCAAGTACTTGCTAATTCAGTGCTTGGTCTCGAACAACCTCGAGTGAGAACATCAACAAAGCCAGCCATTTAAACTGTCGCAGATTACAAGGGGATAATGCGTTATTAGTTACTCTTGATAAGATACATAATTGAGTCTATGAGAAAAGTTACAGCATTATTTCAGATCTTTGAAGAGACGATTTAAACTGAGTAGGGAACACGTCACCCCCCAAAACGTCAAGCTTCCATCTCAGGTTCACTCGGCATCGGTATCTGTCCACCCAGAGCCTCTTCATTGAAATTCTCGTCCACATTTCGGAGCAAACGGAAAAACCGTTCCATAGTCTTTGTTTTTGGTGCTGACGTATCGTTGATCATATCGACGACACGAGAGTCTTCATACCGCGACCCATTTTTACCATAGTAGGTGACGAGCGAAAGCGTCTCTTGACATTTGGCGCCCCAGTTCGCATCTAATTTGAGCACACGCCATACGTGTTCCTGTGTACAATCCTTAGCGCAAGGCCAAAGGATCTCAATAGACCACCCACATCCTGGACAACACAGTTTGGGGCTCCGTCCCAGTGAGCTGGTGTTTTCCGTCCGGTTAGCTCCCTGACTCGCTCTTCCACAAACTGATATTGGTTCAACACCTCTGAGACACGTTGTGGTTTGGCCTTGGACTGCATGTACTGCATCCAGCCAGGATGGTTCTCGATGTGCGACCTGATATAGTTTGCGATCGCTTCGTCCCTTTCTTCTTGAGTATCTGCAACTCGACCGGGTATGGGGGGTGTTAATGGTCTCTGCATCTGGCCCGTATGCACTCCACGTCGTAATTTTCGAGGAGCCTGGGATCCAAGCTGCGGCGAAGGGGATGCAGGGACGGTGGTACGGGACACGCCTCTACGGTGTCCATACGACCCGCTCTCCGAGACTGGGGATAGCTTGCGCTTTTCCCCCCTAACATAGTTGATCTTCGATAGCCGCTCGATTTGGTCCTCACGTGTTACCCTTGAGTACATTTGTGGGCGCATTTCAGTGGGCGACAGCATAGCTTCTGAATCAGAACCAGAATTATGTGGAGTTCGCGTGTCTGCAGGCAAAGCAGGTGGCCGAGGCAGGTGGCCTTGCGGCGGGGGCTGATCGGGGATGAAACAGATTCGACAAGGAATTCTTCAAACCAGTCAAATACTCACAGCCTCCACGAAGACGTCCAACGTTCTTTGCTTCGAGACGCCGATATGTGCTGACTGTACCTGAACTTGGTCGTGATGGTCCACGCGCATGAAAAACTGCCGGAACTTCCCCCTCATGGTGTATACTTTCGCCGGCCCTAACATCAGGGGCATTAACAATTACAAACATAATGGTGGGTGCGAGGCACTGACCATCGATACGAGATGGCCCTGCTTGAAGGGCATCGCAAATTTCGACTGAATTGGCCCAGAAGCCATCTTCTGGATCATCAGCAACTCTCAAAGGAACCGTAAGCTCTGCCAGTTGTGAGTCGGCGATGCCACTCCTCAGATCCTCGATAAGTAGCGTCACCATTCGTAGTGGCCTGGAAATGCCAGGGGCTGGACGCTGAGTCGGAACCGTAGCTGATAAACATTAGTTGGCAGCTGGGTCTTTGACCAATGATTCTTACATGACATTGCCTGCCCCACAGATGCTATACTAGGTGATGGGGAGTACGCGCTTGAAGGGTTGGAGTGGCTTGGTCCACCTCTCTCCATAGTCTGTTCGTCCAAATTGTAGTTACTGCGATAGTACGACGACCTAGCAACTGCGTCACTAGTGGGCGCAGGTTGAGCAGGAGGTTGGTGATGATTGTGTTGACTGGAAGAACCCGTATCTCGTGCGCTTCGCTGTCCCCCAGATGGCTTTTTGGTCCGCTTCGTACTTTTTGCTGGAGCCGCCGATGACGTGCCTGTTCGCATAGGTGCATTGATGTTACTCGGTCCGGTAGTGGCGTTTCCATATATATTGCTGTAGCGCGGTGAGAAACTAGCCCCAGGTGTTATCCCAGATGAAACTGCAGAAGTTTTTGCAGTCACGATCGGCGAACTAGAACCAATTGCGGAGTTTCTGGACGACAACGTTGCACCAGGAGACATGGCGTTGTCCATTCTTGGTAAGGAGTTGAAAGGAACGGAGCCCACAAACCCGGAGGGTGTAGGTGAAGGTGAGGCGATGACTTGAGATTCAGTGGTGGAGGCAGTGAGTCTGAACCTGTTAGTTTGTAATGAATATTCTTCGTTCTTTTTCTTTCTGGATGCCCTCGGTTTCGTGGCTTTCGGTGGCTTTGGTGGCTGAATGGGGGCCTGCCCTGGGAGAAAATAGGGTACTGTAGGCTTGGAGGGTAACGTAGCCTGGTAGGTACTGATGTTGGCGTTGGCAGATGGGGTCCATGAGAAGCCAACAGCCTGCCGTATAAGAGGCGCATTTTCAGGTGGCGGAGTATCCGCGCCATCATCAGGTATCACAGGGAGGACAAAGTCGCCATCGTCTGAAGTAGGTGTGAATGATCGTTTTTGTCGTTTCTGCAGGAGTGGTATTTTGTAAGACAATGAAAAAGCTACCCGAGACAAAAGTATTATGCAGAATGCGACAATACACGGATAGTACTTACCGCCGCAGGAGAAGATTCTCTGCTGCTCCTGGTCTCGGCAAAGGCTCAAAATGTGACTACCGGTGCTTGGAAGGAAATTGAGGGACTCACGAGGATGTGGGACGTCTCCCCACCTCGAATGTAGCTTCGTCTTCACTAGCCATTCAAAGAGTATGGAACGACACGGATGGCGTATGTGACTGTAAAAGAGTCGCGTCGAAGGTGGAGGGTCCAGGTTGCGTGGTAACAGGCCTGAATAGATGAAGGGTTATGGGGCCAGGTGGTGATAGATCCTATATAATATAAAGAGGCTTTGAATCAGCATTTATGCGCGGATGTGGGCGCGGTTGGCATGAGAAAGTGAAGAGAGCCTTCTCCTCGCTGTCTCTAGCGGTGATGTTGAGCATAACATGCAACCCGGAAAGGAATTTAATATCCTGTCCGTAAGCGGAAGCAGTACGCCCACAATCACAGCTGTAAGGTACTGTGTACAAGGCCAACCCTAGGAGTGTTCTTCGAGTGAATCGAGTCCCAGGCATAGCCAATATCCTTTTTCAAAACATAAAAAATGCATTATTTTATCTTGCTACAGGATTTCGAAGAGAGGTATTGTTCAATTGACCGAAACCCAAATCCTTCTCCTCACAACACAATCATGAACTCGCCCCGTATACACGCTCGGCGTTTTCCATAAACACCTTGTTTATCTCGTCCTGTTCCACTGCCAACTCACGGAATGACTCTTGAGCGAGTCTATACCAGTTCGTCGGCTGCGCAGACGCCTCACCGGCAGTGGCAGGGGATGATCCAAAAATTATCCTCTCGAACCCAAAGGCCTCCAGGACGGGGGCAACTGATCATAGGGTGAGCATGAAGATCGTCTGTGGCCTTCATCCTGACTTACTGAAAAGCTTGAGGATATCTTTCCATTCCTTCTCGCGTTTGCGTTTCCCTTCCTCAGAGTCCGGCGCTGACTCGACTAATGTCCACGTCGGTGGGAGAAGCTTCACATGTACGTTTTCAAACAGCGAGAGCAATGCAACGCGCTGTCGATACGCCATATACGTAGGGTGGTTCATCATCGTTACAACGAGCATAGTTGGATCAACGGGAGGAGGTAATATGTTGCCTAAATATAATGAGTTCACAAGAGATCAACAGAATTGGAATGTCCTACTCAAGACGATTGGCGTGCGCTTTCTAGTCGCTGTCGGATCATCAGCTGAGTGATCCAGTTTGGTGGCCTTGGTGAGCAGGTTGACGAAGCTGTCGTAGAGCGACGAATCTGCGGCCATAATACCGCCTTCGACGTCGATGTCAACGACTTTGCTATGTTGCAGAGCCCATTTCAGGTTCTTGACAGGAGCTTCAACCTGTGCTTGGTCCTTGGTATCATCCTCGACCTCTGCAGCTATAGGGGTTGCACCGTTGTACGTCGTTGCAAGCGTGGCAGGGAGAGTTGCCGTTCCCGAGAGGTAGCCGGGAACATCTAATGGGGTCGAATCTTCCAAAGCGAAAGGTACCAGCACCGAAAGAATGCGCACATCATCGACACTCGATTGCAATCTATGCCGCGGATTTGACCGATCAGCAAGAACTCGGCTACGGTGGCGATAGATACAAGACTCACGCTTCGGGCGAGTTGAAGATGACATCCGCGGACTGACCCTTCACCGCCAACACGACACCTTTTTCCTTGCCTTGATCTAGGTGACTGATATCCGCATTGTACACTCCTTCTGAATCAACCGTCACTTGGAGATGAGAGTCGACAACTCCCTGGGGTATAACGAGACTCGGGGTTGGTGGGAGAGGGAACGTGTCAGAAGTACCAGTGTTGGGGGGGCTGAAAGCGGACAAGGGAAGCCTAGGGATTTGTTTACACTTGCGACGAACACTTCCAAGGGGAGGTGGCGCGTTTGCAGGTGCCATGGTAGAGATGGAGACGCGAAATCGTACAACAATAAGACCAGAGAGCTTTATAGAGTTGAAATGCGGCAACTATCAGTCCAGTGATGAACTTGCCTTGCAGCGATCAGAGCAGGACGAGTTATCAACAAGCCCTAATTTGTAGATTTGTGGACTGAGTCGTGAGCAAAGTAATAACATCTCGATAATAGTTAAATATCTAAATAATCATCATCGAAACTTGACCCTTCCATCAGAATCGCGACGCCGACTTTGGACTGTCCAATCTCAGGCCACCCAGCGAGCTCGAGGCTTCAAGAAGATTTCAAATCTCTACCCACAATCTCGAAACAGCACGGCCTCAGCGTGACATCAAGCATCAAGTCAGAGTCCCGGCGTCACTGCTGGCCCCGTGTTGTTCAAGTTCCGGAGGTCCATATAAATATCTTTGTCGCAATGTTTTGGCCTGAAACAGTTTGTCTAAACGTCTGAAGGCGTCCTCCTGTAGTCTGCATGATGCTTGCGTACGTGGTTGCATCCTGTCATCTTTGCTGGACCGCGCCAAACTATCTTCCTTCATCGAGACAGTGCGTAGTGCTCAAGTTCAGCACGCATGCGGGAGCGAATTGTTCACTGGAGTCTGGGAAGACAATGGTTGAAAGCCGAGTATTGATTTTGATGCCTCTACGAGGTTAAATAAAGACGGGAAGGCGGCGTTGAAACCATAGGTAAGTTACAGATCACGAATGTCCATGCCCGAGTCACATAAGTACCTGTCCAGACGCAAGAACTGAAACAAGAGTAATCAAATAAGGAGGATGATGCGTTTTGATCCTATCGGTGTGGGGACTCGGTGTACAGCGGTCGGCTCAGCCACATTGGTTTTGAAACCGTTGGCGTTGAGCGCCGCATCCAGTCCGACCACCTCTGAGCCTGTGTCTTTGTCTTCCAGTTATCGTTCAGTGAGAGTTTTAAATGCACCCCATTCTTAACTCACCACATAGTCCTGTTCGTCGATTTCTGCAGCAAAAAAATCGTCAAAGGCCTGTAACGCATGTTCACGTTCCTCTCTCCGACCTTGTTCCCAGCCTTCGTCAAACCCCTCCTGTCTTCCTATCTTCCGTCCTTGCTTTAGCCCCACATTGCGACCCTCTCCAAAACCGTGTTCGCGACCTTCATCAAATCCCTCTGTTCGACCGCTCTCGAAACCTTCCACATGACCGGCGTCCCACCCCTCGATCCGCCCAGTGTCGAACCACTGGCGCATCCCAACTCTCCGTCCCTCGCCTTTCCCAGATCCCTTTGCCTGGAGGCTCCTAAGTTCTATCTGGAACCCCCTTGCTGTATCTCGTGCGCGTGCACCGCTTTCGTCGGCCTCGTTTCTCTGCTTTTCGAGCAGTGCGACGTCAGCCTGCAGGCGCTTCACCTCCCGCTCGAGGGCCTCGACCTGTATTTGGTGTCGTTTAATCTCTTCTTTTGCGCGTGCGGCTTCCAGCTCTACAAGATATTTGCTAGATTCTGCTTTTGATACGCGAGCCGTCAATTCAATTACTCTTGACTCTGCATGTTCAGCCCTCGCCACAGTCTGATCCGCTCGGCGGATCTCCCGATCGAGTCTGTCACCGGTTGATCGAAGCAACGACTTAAGTTTGTGAGCCTGCTTCTCTTCTTCGGCAAGTACAAGACCCATGATGGACGACGAATGGCGCGGCTCTCGACTTCGAGTGCTCGAAGAGTGTCTTTGGCTTTTAGTGCGACTGCTCTCTGCGCCATCAAGCGCGTTGATCACTGCAGGGTCTTTGAGATATCTGGTCAATGGGGAAGGGGCGGACGTTGCCTCCCGTATCTGCGCGATGATGTCAGCCCTGTTGTTGAGGTCACCTTTACTGACTCGCTCAGGGTGTTCGACATCCACAGAGAACTCGGAAGTAAGGTGTTCATGGAATCGGGAGGAGCTCATAGGCTGATGGGGGGTAGACACGATGTTGTAGGGTAGTATATGGGTCGAGGGAGAATGATATAACTTGAGGTTGGCCCTTGCGCAGCTTGTACTGCTATGGCGCTTGGGAAGGCACTGCTATGTGAATTCAAGCTATGTTCCTATGTTGACTTGGATTAACTCGTGTTGTGCGCGTGCCATTGTAGCCAGGTTTGGCGACACTTATCACACCAATGGTCGGTGCACCAGTCAAGAAGCGATTACCTTGATTTAAGGCGATTTCAACAGAGTCGTAATAACGCCAACTCTCCTTTGGCGTTTAGATTAATGATGTACATACAGGAGCCGCTGTGTGGTCTGCCTTGTGGCAGGTGTGAGGCCGCTTGCACTGCATACGCTACAAAAGGAAAATATTTCCCGTAGCCTGAGATCTTGCAAGCCTTGCCAGTTCCAGTGGGTCAAGTTATTGCACTCACTATACTCCTTCATATTCTTTGCATCTACTCGTCTTGGGTCTCACAGACATGTCCATGAAAGCCGTATGTCTCTCCATTATTTCTTCCGCATTCCCTCTAAAGAGTGCTGAACATAGATTGTCAAATGTGCGTACTACCCTCTGCTCAGGCTCTCACCATTGATCTGAACCCGAACGACAAACAGCCGTCATCTCCGGTGACACCCTCGTCCTACGTGGCGCTCCTGGACCACAGGGACAGTCTCCAAAAGAGAGGTACTAAAGTTCGCGTCCGTACAGCGTTGCAAGGCAAACTGACATGCTGCACACCGCAGAATCCTTCATTTCGCCGATGTAGCTGCTCCAAGAATGGGTAACGCTACCCGGGAAGACGAGGCAAGCTCCATGACTCTTTTTTGCTCTCCGCTAATGCTGATCTCGCGATCTTGTGTTCGATTGTAGCCATGGGCCTTCGAGTCTCGTGACTTCTTACGCGCGATGGCGGTTGGCAAGCCTGTTTCCTTTACCTCCACGCATAGTGTACCGAGCAACGACGATACCACGCGCGACTTCGGAACGGCGGAAATTGGAGGCCTCGATGTCGTATCGGAGATGCTGAAGAATGGATGGGCCAAAGTCAAAGATTTGAAGCGGGAGCCTACGGAAGAAGATACGCGAAAGCGTGACCTCGAGGCTGAAGCCAAGGCAGCAGGAAAAGGTATTTGGAATCCACATGGTCCTCAGGTATGTCCTGCCAATACCTGTGGTGATCAGATTGTGCTCACTGTGATGGCCACGTGGCACAACACATATCTTAGGCTCGTGTAGTTCATCATACAATGCCTCAGGATTCTCAGGCGTTTGTTTCCGAGTGGAAGGGAAAACTGGTTGATGGCAAGTCCCTCTCCAGGCTGCTTTGGCTACCCATTGATCTTCGTCAATGCAGCCCTGGTGGAACAGGTTCGGGATGGATCGACTCTCCGCGTGCGACTTTTCGTACCTAATGGCGAACATCAAATGATCAACGTCGCACTTGCTGGTGTACGATGCGCGAGAACATCATCGAAACCCGACGAACCATCAGAACCGTGGGCAGAAGAGGTACGTCCATCATCCTAGCGATCCGGAAGACACAGCTGTAGGGAGCATAGGCAAAATTCTTCACCGAATCGCGATTACTTCAACGTCCGGTCCGCGTTGCCATCTTGTCACTCCCGAGTTCCACTGCCACTCCCTTCCAGATAGGCGCAAACAATGCACCACCACCACCTGCCTCAATTTTCATTGGTTCAGGCAAGTCACTCCTGCTTTTCCTATTCAACCAGTTTTCTCCATAAACGAATGCACAGTGCTTCACCCTGCTGGAAACGTTGCCGAGCACCTGGTCGCAGCTGGCCTAGCCCGCGTCGTCGACTGGCACGCAGGCATACTTGCGAGCGGAGGGGCAATGGAGCGTCTTCGTGCGGCGGAAAAGGTTGCTAAAGAGAAGCGGGCTTGCCTCTACGCCAACGTCCCGACCGCCTCGGCTTCCAATGTGAACAAGACCAACGGCGGTTCCAACGGTAACTCGCGATCATTTGAGGGAGTTGTTATCCGTGTCTGGAGTGGTGACCAAATATCGGTGGTTGAGAAGGAGAACGGAAAAGAGCGCCGGTTGCAGTTGAGCTCCACGAGAGGACCTAAGTGAAGTCTTTCTTTGCGACGAGTTGACAAAGTCTTACGGAAAAAAATTAGGCTTTCAGATCCCAAGCAAGCGTTCTACGCTCAAGAGGCCCGAGAATTCCTGCGTAAGAGACTGATCGGCAAAAATGTCCGGGTGACTGTCGACTTCGTTCGTCCCCGAGAGGGCGAATTCGAAGAGCGGGAATGCGCCACCGTTCGGTACAGCGGACAGAACTTGTGCGCCAGACTCATGACGAGATGTGCAACCATTCCTGATCGCGTGATTTACCCAGGAGTATCGCGGAACAACTGATTGAGAAAGGTCTCGCAAGCGTCGTTCGTCATCGCCGGGACGATGAAGACCGGTCATCAGACTATGACAAGCTCATGGCGGCTGAACAAGCGTACGTGAACCTATAATAGCATATATCTGTATATTCAACTGGTCTTGCAGCGCAGTGACGGATGCTCGTGGGATTCACTCTGGCAAAGATCAGCCACCACCCAAACAACCTCTCAACTTGTCTGAGGTACGAATCATTACTCAGAACAAGCTTTTCGATCTGACTTGTTGTTTAGACTGCTGCGCGTGCAAATCCCTTCCTCAACGGTTTCAAACGCCAGGGCAAGATACCCGCTGTCGTTGACTATGTGGCATCTGGATCACGATTCAAGTAGAAAATCCTCAATTACCAGCTTCGCTTGTACTGACGTGGGTTCCCATAGGCTATACCTCCCCAAGGACAACCAAACCTTGACTCTGGTCCTCAGTGGTACTTACCTTCGAGATTGCCTCCCTGGAAGACGTAATTTACCGTGTTGTTAGGTATCAGAGCGCCTCGCACCGCTCGCACAGCATCAGATAAGGGCGAGCCATTCGGTGCTGAAGGCGCCGAGTTCACCACGAGGCGATACATGCAAAGAGACGTCGAGTTCGAAGTCGAATCGGTAGACAAGTCTGGCGGTTTCATCGGGGCCTTGTGGTTGAAAAACGAGAACGCTGCCGTTCTCCTTGTTCGGGAAGGGTATGCATCTGTGCATGCCTTCTCTGCTGATAGCCTGTCATGGGCACGGCAACTATATGATGCAGAAGTTGGTGTTCCTTTTTTATCCTGAACGATTCTCGCTGATGTACGACTATAAGGCAGAAGCCAAGCAAGCACGACGTAACGTGAGTTTGAACCTAGGGCTTGCGAAACTGGCTCGACTAACACATTGCAGATGTGGCAAGACTACGATGAGGAATCCGAGAAGGCTGCACAGGCTCCTGTAGAGGATGACAACACGCCAATGAAACCAGAGTACCTCGATATCATCATTAGCGATGTACGGACGAAAAATGGACTCAACTTCTCAGTCCAAATCTTAAATACTGAAGGTCTGCTTATCCTTGCATGTTGGTAGTTGCTCTGCTCAGTGGCGATCTGATCTACAGGCATAGCCTCCCTAGAGAAGCTTATGCACGATTTCTCCCTGCATCACAAATCTGCGGCAGCACCTCCCAGCTTCACGCCGACAAACGGTGATTTGGTATCTGCAAAATTCTCTGACGGTTCATGGTACCGTGCCAAGATTCGTCGAGCATCACCCATCAAAAAAGAGGCTGAAGTCACCTTCATTGACTATGGCAATCAAGACACCATCAAGTTCTCAAACTTGCGCCCCCTCGATCCCAAATTCCGCTCACTTCAGGGCCAAGCACACGATGCACGCCTGAGGTGTGTATTGCTGTTTTCCCTCCTGTACACACTAACGAGTCATCCAGTTTCATAAAACTTGCAAATGCTGATAGCGACTATTACCAAGAAGCTATTGAGCGCTTTCGCTTGCTTTGCGAGGGCCGCAAGCTCATCGCCAACGTTGACTACAAAGAGGGAAATCTCTTGCACTTGCGACTAATTGATCCGACGGATCCGGCCGTAGCGCAGGATCCATCCGCTTGTATCAACGCAGACTTGCTCCGTGAAGGTCTCGCCTCAATAGACCGCAGTGGCTGCAGGTACCTTGCAGCGTACCCACAAGTGATGAAGAACCTGCAAGTTGCCATCGCGGGCGCCAAACGGGACCGTCTGGGGATGTTTGAGTTCGGGGATGTCGAGGAAGATGAGTAAGTGACGGGGTATCATTACCCGTCCCGAAGTATCTAGGTCCAGCGAGATCTTTATCCAATCTTTTGCCAATTGCCGCCCACCCATTCTGTTCACCATTGATGCCCCGACTTTCCCGAGGCCCTACTTACCCTATCCACTACGTGTCTGACCGTCAACTATTACTTTCCTGTCGCCACTCCGTCGGCCCTTCACTGTCACCCTGAAGCCCATAAATTGAATCCGCCCACGACGTGCTCGGACGTTTCCAAGGGGAAAGGCTGCAAGTGTGAAGAGATGCTTTCGCATATCCCTAGTGAGGACCTAGGTACTGATGCGCAGATCCTGATACCTCGCCGTGGCGCAGCGTATCACGGGCCCGTCCGGGGACGTTGATTGATTGAGGCTTCGGTCCTGTGAGCTGAGACTAAGTACGCTCGTCTGAGCGCCAGAGATTGTTCGAGATTCGGAGGATCTCCAAATGTTTGCCAAGCCAGTCAACAATCAACAAATCGATTGCTCATCAAGTATCTATATTGATGCCATTCTGTGATAATATTGTAAGAAGCGGATCATCTCTTCCCTACGAGTTCAAGAAGTACGTACGCTGTGCCCGCTTGAGGTCCGAGGACACAACCGGGTTTTGGCAGTAAGGCCTGCTCACACGATATATGACCTGGACGAGGTTCCGTTACTGCGACACGTCCTCCGCACCAGGGCAAGTTGCTCATCTTTGCAAGCCTGAAACGGTTTGGCACCAGGTTCCCCCTGTTTACCGCACCAATGGCACTCATGACTCCCCTTTCCAGTGAACTGGTTTTGAGGTCATTGATGGTTGCCAAAACGCGCCAACATCATGTATGTCACGATTTCAATGCGACCCACGTAAGTTCGAGTTGGTATCAACTGGAGTCACGACTCTCAACAAGAGTCTTTTACTTATGCAATAACTTGGATATCTACTTACTTGGTCGCTGAGTATCAGAAATTTGAGCGGCAACTTGAAGTCCTCGTCTGCTCTCGACGATAATCTGGCGCTTTCAAGTACTCTCAGGCCTTCTTCGCCTCCAGAACTCCGATGAGTCGGCGAAATTGCAGCACGCTGAACCTGGACGACAGAAGCAAGCTCCCCCGCGTTCGCCCCATTGGTGAGTATACCTAAACTGACTGGTGTTGCAATGGAAGAACACGAAATAATAACATACTCATTTCTCTCTACATGGACTTCGGTGCTTTGACGACCGCGCGTACGGTCGTGTCGTGCCGCCATGAGATCGAGAAGTCATCGTGCCAACGTCAGTCACTTGGCTTTCATCACCCATGACAACCGAGGCTAGGAGTTACCTCCAAGTACTTTCTAGATGGGTCCGTCGTCCGATGCGATGTCGTCCAGGCCAGTCGTGGCGTACTCTGCATGTCGTCTTTATGGCAGATTCCACGACGCCCTTGCCCTTCAAGTAACACCTACAGGTGGACACCTGTATATTTTTTTCACAAGGAACCTCACCCAGCGACCTTCCTTTCTTGTCTCGTCTCAGTGAAACCGTGAGTCCGTGACCGTATGGGTACTAATTTCGGAGCTTGGGAACTTCAGTGCCTAACGTCATGACGAACTCATGATTTCACAGGCAGGGCCCGTGCATGATCAATTTCTTGAGAAAACTTTAAACTGGGGTGAGTTCCCTTCATTGACAGATCACTCACATGCGGGCCAGTTTGGTTTAAGTTGCATCTAAGCAGAATTGGTATTTCAAGCGGGGGGGTGCACAGCAGAGGTTGATTGATCACCCTACAGGTCCGGGTGAGTACTTCTCATCTCAGCCAGCAAGGCACGTCAGTAAGGTACGTGAGCATTAGGTGAAAGAACTTTGTATGCATGGAGGGTTCGTTCGTTCTGATTGTCACATTGCATTGCATGATTCGGCCACGTCATATATTCAGGTTGGAAAGGTCAGGGATAGTATTCATGCTTTCATCATTTGCAATGGGACAACCCGAGGGAATACTCTTGGTGCCATCGAGGTAAAACAGATTCCTTCCCTCATGATATCGACTGCGCAATCACATAACAACTGATAGGCAAGAGGACGTCGTTAATTGTACAGCGCAGCCCAAATAGTTGATCCCGAGCCTGGTGATAAATAAATTTGTGGGGACATCAAAGTTTATCAAGGTGATATGTTTCAACTCGGCCCTATTTGACTCTCCACAGCGTATTAGTATATCTGAACTTACTTATGTTTTGCAACAACCTCTTCCAACCACTGAGGTCACTGACTACAGACTAGCTCTTACCTCAAGGTTAGATTCCGGTCAATTTTGTATCGGTAATGATATGACAGAAGTATGATGAGTTCTCATGAAGAAGTTCGCCGCTAGGAAGGTCTACCGTACAGGTTGTTTCAAAGATTGACCGCTTACCGATTCGGAAGGATAGCAACATATTTGACTCTCAAGTATGTACATTTCTGGTTTTCAAGTTCGCACGTAGACGTTAGTGAGCCAACATAGGTTGTGGGACATCTCACCTTAGGCTTCGTGCTACAGAATTCACATTATGTCCTTGTCCCCATCCGCTACAACTTCCAACGCCTCAGACGTCCCGGCAAAACGTCGTCGAACCAACAGTATAATCCCAGCCAACAACCAGCAAGCCATGTCTCAGTCACCTGCGGAAGGATCAGCGCAACCATCCCAGGCGCCTGCCCAAATACCCAAACGTGGCGCCAGAGCTTGCACTGCTTGCAGGAAGGGTAAAAACAGATGTGAAGGAGAGGTACGTTCTTTGGAACAGCCATGTCTAGTACTCACCCTCACGCTCCTGCTCACTGGCCCGACTTCCCGACCCGGCCCGGCATCGTTTTCTGATAGGCTCCTTGTCGTCGATGCCAACTCAGTGGTACTCCATGTGTTTTCGAGAAACCGGAGAAAAAGGTTGTTCAGCCAATATCTGGTGCCAGCGTGGAGTAAGCGCCTCATGTCGCTCAGTTCTACCCTTCGCTGATAAAAACCTAATAGGCGCCTGTCTCGTCTCGAGGGCCAATACCTAGTAATTTGGTAATTCTATTCTACAACCAAACGAGTCCTGAGAATGCCCGGATTGCAGGTTATGCAGAGTCAGATGATTGGCATGCAATCATCATTAGACCGCATTTTGTCCGCGATACAGACACAAGGGCAAGCGAACCCACAACAACAGACTGCCTACTCCGCGAGCATGAGCGCAGCATCTACTCGGGATGGCGGTAGCGGTCCTACCTACCCGCCTCGCAGTCGGTAAGTTGGAATGTTTGAATGACATTCGGACGGGATAGTACTCATCCGTCCTCCATATCAAGGTTCCCTCCCCTCCCCGGCTTTGCTCCTCCGGTACGTCTCACTTGCCACCAAAGGCACCAAAAATGATTGATGATATATACAGCCTCACAAATATGCCACATACGGTATCGTGCCGAGCACCGCACCATCATCCGAGGATGAGTCTGAAGACACTCTGCCACGCGCCACACTCAATGCGCCCATTGAAGCCCTGCAAGGGTTGGCCAATGCAGCTGCAGAGGCAGCGGCAGCACCATCCACCTCTCCACCCATGTGAGTCACCACTTGGCCTGGAGATGGCCCTCTTTGCTGAATGCTTTGACCACAGAGTAAAGAAACGGCCACGGGCAGAACCCATTCCGCGTAACGCATTTCCGCATGTCATCGAGAAGGTACGCGTCTTCAGAGTGACCATTACTAGACTCAGACATCTCTGGTCATCAGGGGCTTGTTTCCGTAGGCGAAGCCAGAAGCCTCTATCACATGTAAGCTCCCTGATCGGCACATCGCTCCTTTATGCTAACTTGTTACAGTTTTTTCGCTGGTTGCCATCTCTTTATTCCTCTTTTTGACCCCAATTATGATACATTCGAGAGTTTGATGGAACGCACTCCATGGACATTTGATGCTATCCTTGCCATCGCCTCTAAAATTCGGAGCGGAATCGCACCTCTTAGCCCCACTTTCTATAAGTGCCTGGAAGAGGCACAAGGCATCGCGAGATCGTCGTTGTTTGGCCCCGTGGTGAGGAAGGAAGCGGTCATGGGTAAGTACACGAATTCCTTGTGTTTGGATACATAAAGAGTTGACAATGCTCATGGCACAAGGCATGTTGCTTCTTGCTGCTTGGAGTACCAACGGGTGGCTTCCGAGTGGTCACGCTATGCGTATGGCCCTAGATCTCGGTTTACATCGTGCTCTAGAGAAGCTCGCCGACGATTCGGGGAAGAAGCGCTCTGAAGAGGAAGAAAGGGATCTCGGTATGCCACACCTAACTTGACCATACATAGCTGATATTAAAAACATGTCCAGTCGTATCCGCGCGGATCTGGCTGTGCCTCTATTGCTTTGATCATCAGTGAGTTTTCTCACAGGAGGCGTACCTTTCGCTTTAATAAATCGACAATTAGGATGAGCTTGGGTACTGGTCGGCCTATTGTCCTGCGAGACGAGAGTTCGATCAAGCACTGCCGTCTCCTTCTCACGCACCCTATGGCATCGCCAACAGACGTCCGCCTCATATCGCAGGTCGAGCTCATTGCCCAAAAAAGTTCGTTCCACCTTCATGTTGTCACGGTTTTGTCTTGACGTCATCACATAGCTCAGATATACGACACTCTCGCACCGTTGAATGGGGAGGTCAACCATAATACGCTTGCCTTCATCCGCAGAGCCAATGTCGCCCTTGACAAGTGGTGGGTAGACTGTGATGAGCTTCATCGTATGTTCTTTCCTAGTTGACAGGTTGACGCCCACTGATGGACCCGTTTAGGTCAAACGATGGACGAAGAATCTTTGTTACGAAAAATACTTGCTGGAGAGCTTCATTATGCCAAGCTTTGGCTTGTCTGCGTCGCATTGCGCGGTGTATCGTGGGATAAGATGCCGTTTGAACAGCGCGAGCTGGCATTCCAGGCCAAGGACGCAGCATTCAACTGCTTGTCCGTCTTCTTGAACTCCACTGCATATCGGTGCGCAACTTGTTTCCGATCGTTCTAGAAGAACCGTCATCATTGGAAGTATTCCCCTGCAGAGCTGCTCTTCGCTATGCTGTGCATGATAGCTTGGTGACACTAGGTTTCTCTGGCCTTTTCTTACTCAAAATGGCCAACCTCTTCCCTACCGAATTGGACTTGGGTGCAATCACATCGCAAGTCGAACAATTGGCACAAATGTTATCTGATGTCGCAGCAGAACGGTCAGCTTCATCTCCTACCCCTCATGGGACTTACGTCGCTGATATGAGGAGTGTCCAGTTATGCTCTCACCTTGCGGATCATGCTTGCAAACCTTCGCCGAAAAGTGGGCATGATCCCTGGTATTTCCGCGCCAATTCAAAACTTGCCTCCTCCGCCTTTACCCGAAGGTATGGTTGCCCCGTACGTTGACACACAGGCTGTCCCACCTCCGTTCACGATGGAGGAGCTTGGGTTCTCCTGGCCAGGCGGCATGTTCAGCCCCTCAGCAATCCCGTTGTGGATCCAAGAGCAGGTCTGTTTTCTTCCTTCCCCAAGCTCCCCACTTCATAATATCTTACCTCACTCTCTCTTTCATCGCGTCGCTTCAGAGTCTCACGGACCTCGGTCTCCCCGCCAACGGCTCGGACGGCATCTTCCTGAATATGAATGAGACGAATGGTTGGTCCGGGGACTTTGCGCCTGTGCCCGAAGCCTGGTGATTATCTCACCCTTATTTGTTTATGCTATGATTAGACTTATAACCAACTCTTTTCTTTTTTTTTTTCCATCTGCATTTTCGTATCCATGTAAAAAGGCAAACATCGACGTATGCGTGTGCTGTGTGATCGTTCCACCGCCATGGCGTAAGACTAGTTTCCTCCGTCTTGTTCTTATGCGTATCGAGTTTTTGAATTTCGCGAGCTTTGATAAAAGGTGCCCTTGTGATTTTTATCTTGGATCGATTGCGCTTTCATCTGCTATTAATATTTAGCCTGTGTTCCCAGCCATATGTTTGCCTGGGTGATTGGTTGTGCCAGTTGTGTCTACGAATACCCATGTCTGTCTTTTGCCTTGCGTCAAGTATCTCGACATACCATGTACGGGTCAACAAATCTAGTAGGCCCACAGGATGAATGCAAGATACATCTCTCGGAGACTGAGGTACTGAGGCTACAGTGGACACAGGATACAAACCATATCTGAAACCGAAAGCGAAGGAAAATTGATGGTTCACTCGTCGTCTTCCTCGCTGTCTTCCTGTTCTTGGAGGAACTTTGAAAATCGTTATAAGACCAGTTAGATGCAAGAGGGGAGAGGGGAGAGAATGCTCGCACCTTCACGAGCGCCTCGGTGCTCTTGAGGAAGTGCTGCCTACCTTGAGGTTTGGACCCCTTCTGGTACCAGTATATAATGGCTTGATCCGAGATGCAATCTTTATTGTACAGGACCTGTGAATACGTTGGTGAGTTTCATGGCCGCGAAATGATAGGGTAGACATACCTTGAGGATCCCTGGGAAAGCCTTCATGACGCGCGTGTCCTCGTAGCAGTACACTTGAACCTGATTGATCAGGGCAACCTCGACTTTTGGTCCTTTACAGAACGCCTCGAGGATGGGGGCGAATTTCTGTTGAATCGATGGCAGTCAGCCACCCACTCGGGAAGGGCTTGAGGTATAGAGATAAAACGCACCCCTACTTCGCGAAGCGCAAGCCCCTCGATCTGATCCGGACGGGCACTCCAGTCCACAGACGCCATGAGACCCTGCCACGTACACTGAATAAGCTCGATATCAGGAAGCGGCTGCTCCTCCAGCTTGCTATGTACCGCAGCGATGATCTGTCCAGCGAACATCATTAGCTACACACCGGTCCCAACCAACCAACCAGAGCATACGCACAGCCGCATCTGACTCCTGGTGCCCACAGAGATCCTTGAGCTCAGTTATGATGCTTTCTTTGGCGAGGGCATACTGCTTCTTAGTGTACCACTCCGCTACCTGCGGGAGGCCCTCCTTCCGGAAGAATTCGTCGAGAAGTTTGCCCTCCCGGCGGTTCAGAGGGAAAAAGAGAAGAAGATCTTTGATACCGCCGCGCTTAAGCGCGGAGGCAAGGTGATCCATTGATTGATCAACGAGGTAGGCACGGAATACGATGGCAAGAACAGTTATGGATGCATCTAAAAAGTGGTCACGTGGTCAATCGAATGAAAGGGTTTGCAATGATCCGGTGAGCAAGTTTGCGAACCATTTTTGACAAGCTGGTCTTTAATCAAACTCTGTAGACAGGCGGTGCTGGCGATACCCTGCGAAAGAAGGAGCCCAATAGTGATGGCAAGCTTGTCGCGCTGCTCGGGTGACCAGCGGTTGATATACTGGAGAAGACCAGGGAGCGATTGCTCTTCCAGAGGTTTCTGAAGATACTTGTATCTGTTACAATATTAAATGTGCACTCCGATCAAGCATGGATTTATGAGAATACCTTCTGATAAGTTTGTTGAGTACCTCGACGTATTTCCTCAGGTCCTCGATCGATGCAGGGTCCTTGGCATTGAAGATGGTGAAGGGCGACGTGGGTGCGGCGTCATCGATATAGCTTCCGCCGGGCTGAATGAGCCCGCCGACGAGGATGATTTCGAAGAGCGCCTCTGCATATTTCAAGAACTCGAGAGTAGATCCTGCCTGCACAAGTTTAGTAGCGAAGGAGTCGAAATCGTTCTCTGTGACTGTTTCGAGGTGTTTATAAAGTTGGTCTCTAAACACTGAGAGGAGTGATGAGAGATGATCTTGAACCACAGGATTGGGTGATGAGTCGGAAGCTTGCCTGATGGTTCGTGCTTTGCTTGAGCTTTTACTGCGCCCTTTCTTGCTTTTATTCTGACCCCCTGTAGCGAAGGCTTTGCTGTGGTTTGTTGCTGAGACATCCACAGTTTTCGATGATATCGAAAAGTGCGGATAGTCAGAAGAAAAAAGTTGCTCTGGTGTAACTTACGAGAAGCTGATGCACTGCAACACCCGCGCCTTGATCAAAACCAGGTCGCTCGGAAATACCCGAGGTCACCAAGATAAGATGATCTGCTCCTTAGTATGTAACTATTAATCACTTGGCTACTAGTACTAGTACTTAGCAACAGGCTCGTACAGTGTCAGTTGGTCCAAGCCGTTCTACAGGAATCTACCAATTTTGACCTTATGTTTATCGCTGAGCACTGAGCACCGAGTACTGCCAGTGAGCACCGCAAGGAGGCTAATATGATTGTGGTCGCACGTGATCTGATGAGGAGACAGTGGATAGAATCTCCACAGCTTCAGTGTCATCATTTCTTGTTCTTTTCTTCTCCTCCCAATCCTGCTAGATTCCGAGTCGTGTATTCCCAAGTCCTCTTTATTCCTGTCTTTTTTTTCTCTGCAATGTCAGAAGTTACAGACGGTAAGCAGCTTCCTTGTATGCCGAATTAACAATTCGGAAGCCAACTCGTTCTCGTAATAGCAACATCATCTCAGCCTCCAAGGTCAGTACTGATCACTACCAGCAACAACTCCCTAATCACATCGCGTCGTCCAACAAAACCATCCAGCAACACGCTGCGATCCGTTGCCTCTCCGTCTCCCATGCCTACGCCACCCCGCTTCTCCGATTCTCCGAATGCCCGCTCAAAATCAATCACCACCGCTGAGGGTCTCGACACCTTCGGGGTACGCCCCGCGATCTTTATCGTTTTTCTCACTGACTAAATTTGAGATACTATGCGTTGATGTAGATTCTGAACCAGCACTCAGTCGGCAACACTGCGTTTCAGGTTGGTGTGGCGGAGGACAAGGGCGCACGGAGGTATATGGAAGATGCACACTCTTTCGTCGTCGATTTCGCGGGCGTCAGGGGGCAAGGCTTCTTTGCCGTATTCGATGGCCACGCTGGAAAGCACGCCGCTGAATGGTGTGGTCAACATTTTCACGAGGTACGCCGCACCCCTTGTTCCATTGCAACCCTCATCAGCACAATACCCTAACCCTATAACCTGATCTGATCGTAGTACCTCCTTGATTCCTTGCGCACATCTTCATCTATAACTATTCCCGACACCCTCAACGAGACGTTTCACAATGTCGACAGACGTATATCTCGCCTCTGTGAAGAATCAGACGGGAAGATTCATTCGGGCTGCACAGCCGTGACCGCCTTTCTGCGCATCGAAGACGCAGACGGCCGACAATCCTTCCTCACATCTCCCACCTCTGGCTCTGCACGCCTCACAGCCTCCCCTGCCCCTGGAGATGCCAACCATAGCAGAAGTGGCTCCGAGTCGTCCAGCGGCGACTCAGGAGAGGAGGCAGCAGGAGCTTCTGAAAAGACAGGTAACAAAGCCAAGAAAACTAAGAGCCCATCATCGGGCAGCCGAATTGCGCGTGCTCTGAAGAGTCTCAGCGGCGGTGGCTCTCCCCCAACGTCTCCCACTGCGCCCACTGCCACCTCCACCTCCACAGCGGCTGCACCCGCAACTACATCCCCTATCATTGCGCCCCCTCCCTCGCTTCGGCGCGTGCTTTACAGCGCCAATGCGGGTGACGCTCGAGGTGTCCTTTGCCGTGCTGGAAAGGCTGTGCGACTGACATACGACCATAAGGGCTCAGACAAGCAAGAAGCCAAGCGAATCACGGATGCGGGTGGTTTTGTCATGAGCGGACGCGTCAACGGCGTGTTGGCCGTGACCAGGTCGCTAGGTGACTCCTCCATGAAGGAATTCGTAGTTGGGTCACCCTACACTACAGAGACACAGTTGTGCGATGACGACGAGTTTTTGATTCTGGCATGCGATGGAGTAGGTGCTTCTACTTTTACTTGTTGTCACTTATTTAACTTGATTGCAGTTATGGGATATCACAGGCGATCAGGGGGCCATTGACCTCGTCCGGCATATCGAGGATGCACAAGAAGCAAGCCAGACGCTCGTACATCACGCATTATCACGACAGACTAACGATAATGTGACGGTTCTCGTTGTCCGATTCAAACATGCTTCATCTCGGGCGGCGAGTCGGTAGATCACAGTAGCCGGCGTATATCATACTTACCACGAGCTTCTGCTCGTTAACATGGGAATGTACGATCATGTACAGCGATTAGTTGGTTTCAATTCATTGTCTCGGTGCCTTGGTGCTATCGAATGTTTTCCCATATATCTCAACCTTTGTATCTAATTCAATACACACTTAGACTGGTGTGGCAACGAGTCTGAATACGCAACCCAAGGGCAACAGATGGGCGAAAATCTTTGAGAGAGAGCACAAATATTGTTCACAGCTATCGATCGATTTTCCCAGCTTGGTACCACCCTGGAGACGGCTTAAATAACCAAGGTTAAATATTCCACTCTATCCACACTGATGCTATATATCCCGAGGAAATACAACAACATATCAGGCATATATACAATAATCACAAGGACGCATCAACTTTTCCCAGCCAACTAGCCATTACCATTCTGACAGCGATCCTCCTTTACACGTACTTGATGGTGGCGGTCGATCCACTGGTGGAGACAGAGGTCAAAACTTTGCCGTTCTGCTCAATGTCCATGAGGGTGGCGCCGCTGGGCGTGTAGGTGCCGGAGGGACCGGTGGCCTCAGCACTCGTGAATTCAACAGTGCCGAAGTCAGCGAATGGAACAAGGGCACCGTTCTCCTCAAAGTCCTCGACGATCCACTCAGCATTCGCTTCGCAGAGAGCGTACGAAGAAGTGATCTCCTGCGTCACAGTATGGCCGGTGGTCAGGTTCTCAATAACCGCCGTGCCGGAGGTAGTAGAGGAAGCAGTGACAGTGAGTTTGATGACGTTGCCAGCAGCGATGGGGATGCCAGAGAAATCGTAGGCGTAGTCAGGGTACCATTCATACCAAGCTATTCGTCAAAATGATAGTGAGAAATAATCGTGTTGTATTAGTGGTGCTTCCTTACCATCGTACGAGACGGAGCCACCGGAGACCGTGAAGTCGACACCAGTCTGGAGGATAGCATTTCCGCAGGTGTCACCATCAATACCAACCCAGGCAGAAGCAGCACCACTGCCGGTGGGAGTAGGGACGGTGAAAGTACCAGTGACGGACGTGAAGGTACCCTGTTGGAACAAGATGAGATGGGTCACGATCGCAGATCAAGGGAATGCCACCAACATCAGCCTCAACCCAGGCAGCACCAGCCCAGTTAGAGCTGTACTCGACGTTGGCAACGCCACCCTCTGGCTGCTCGAGACGGTTGATGGGCATTGACTGGCGACCTGCGCTACGGCGAGCAAGACGAGCCTCAAGCCGGGAGGAAGGGAGGGCCAAAGCCACAGAGGCGAGCAAAAGGTTGCTGAGGAGAGCGAACTTGGAGACCATGATGAAGATGAGGGCGATGCAAGACTGTCGATGTCTGGGATGGATACAAATGTTATTGGTGTTTTTATACGTGTAGCCTATCGGACCTAAAGCTGCACGTGTTGACGATTCATGATGTAGGCTGGCAACGAAAAATCAGCTGGTGTTCGGTTCACAGCATCCCACATGGATGGGTTTCCAATAATTCCTCCTGTCGAAGACATGATCCATAGGAGCGTGATGGCGTGCATCATGCGCGCCTTGCTTCGCTTCCTGTCCAGTTGCATGATCTTGATGCGGACAGATGTAAGCGCAGGCAAAGCTAAAGTTGTTGGTGAGAAGACAGATAAACCGGCCAATGGGGATGGAGAGGCGAGTCTGTAGAAGCTAATTCTGATAAGTAGGCCTCACGCGAAAGGGGGGGGGCCCACATGGAACAAAAATCCCACCATTTGGGATGAGGCTTCGCTTGAACCGTGAGGTGTCAAGTATAGGACGGCATGGCTGACTGAAAGTGGTCAGCCAGATTCATAGTATCTAATTGTCACCATACCAGAAAAGCGTACTTCTGGATATCTGGGGGGGACACCCCTGCAGCCCAATGACTGGCTGTCGTAAGGAGGTTCCGAAAATTTCTATTAAAGATCATGAACTGAGGAAGCCAGAAGAAACAGGATGATTCCGATAACCTTGTGACATCGTTACTCACTATGATATCTGATATGTCTGCTGTGAGCACACGCGTGCAAGCTGTACGTTCTAGCAGTGTTCTCTCCTACTCACATGAATAGGCCCCGCTGTACCATCAGGTTGATCAAGTCCCATGGCAATGTTGGAGCGCGAGCCTGTGGCTACCGTCGTCAGCATCTGCACAACGCATGATGCGAACTCTAAAGTTAGACTCAGATCAGTGTGGTTAGGGACGAGGATGCAGTATATGTGCGATGATCATTGATGCATATGGCGAGCTTGAGGTTGGTGATAGGCTAACTGGTCAAACGAGGTGAGCAGTACTTGGTTACCGTTCAAGGAAATTTATGAATAGTCGTGGCGCCAAACTTGAATGCATGCCTTTTATAGACATGACTCTCAGATTACTGTGGACGGACATACAAAGGACATACTCAAGATATACTAGCAGATCATCAAATCTTCTCAAGGATATCATCTTCTCCAGGATATCCGAATCGTTTTCACAAGTACGTTATTGTCGTGTCTGGGTTAACGTTAACACGAGGTCGTCAATACCTCAGTTTTCGCTTATCCGAATCATCATCCATCATTCAGTGGAAAAGATAACCACGTACATATTATCAACCTCTCAACCTTATGCCAACGAGCACGCCGCTGTCTCTCGCCAAATCTGTTTATCACCACCAGGTCGTAACCTGTCGTAACATCCATACAATATACCACTCAACTCGATCACCAAGAGCCGTGTGGATAATCTATATCTAATATCATTGACGCCGGGACTGGCGGGGCGTTATCCGACCTTATTGATAGCAGAATTATTGTCAGCACGGGTTTTTCCCCAGACCAGTCACTGATTATATTAAGATGAGTCCTTTCACCTCTGTCGGGGGCAGGTGTACAAATTATGAAGGACGGGTGGTGGTCCGGCCGGGGCGATATCCAGAGACATGATAATAATATACTTACAGTACCCACGCAAATATTCTGCAACTCGAAGACGACACCGATTTATCCCCAACGTGAGTGTATTGCAGTTGAAAAATCAAGGTCGTCTGCACACGGGGTGGGGTCACGCGGAGAATAGTCGCAGAGATCGATGATATACATATCCTGCTCTCGGAGCCGCGAGTAAGCACGGATTAATGTCTTGCACCTGGTTGTACTAGATATTTATCCATGAGATGACAAAACCGTGGACGTAACTTTTCATGAAGAAACCTCTTTCTTCTTCCCATGCGTCTTTTCCCGTTTTGCTTTCTTTCCCTTGGAGCCATCGCCCTCACCGCCAGCACGCTCTTCTCGACGCTTCCGCTTCTTGGCCTTCCTCTCTAGTCGTTCAACCTCTTCTTTTTCGCATCTGGCCTTTTGAATCGCCTCATCTGTGAGCTTTGCAAGGTGTTTGAAACCATCCATCTCCTCTTCCTCCTCTTCATCGTCATCATCCTGTCCATGGTCTACATTCTGATGCTGATGGGGAGAGGGATTTGGACGCTTGGGAGACTTGGTCGCTGGAGACGGAGGCGTAGAAGCACGGGAACTAGCATGCTGACTGCTGGCGTGCGGAACGTGCTCAGAACAGAAAGGGTCCGGTTGGATAGACCCTTGTAGAGAAAGCATCTCGTTTGCCACAGTCAATCTGTATTAAATTACTTGTTGAGCATGACTCGTCCGAAAACTGAGAAGTAAAAGTGAAGGACCCATCGCTGTATTGATAGGCGCGAGGGAGATTAGACAGAATTCGGACGTACCCAATGACCGTGAACTCGAGGTAACCATCTGGATCGCCGAGATTCCCCCCTGTCAAATGATGCACCCAGCGACCGCTGCTCTCCGGTTCTTGGACTTCTCCAGAACTTTTCCCCTCGTCGCCGCTAGCACCATTCATTTCAACATCACCTTCTTCATCTACCTCGCCGTTCGATTTCCCTTCAGCGTCCCGACCTCTTCCTTCTCCGAACTCTGGGTCGTTTTCTGCTGGCCCATACTCAAACACCCACTGGTCCTGCGGAATGTGATGCCGGGGAATCGACACGTTGAAAGTGCGGTGTACAAGAAGAGAGACGTGATCAGGAGAACATAGGTTTATCTTGCCAACTGCATGTACGCAAAACAATCATGTCCATTCGGCAGAAAAAATCCAGTGTAAGGATAAGAAAGATGAGAAAGAAAGATATAAACATCAAATAAGTAGGCAGGAACAAGGCCGGGAACTACAATTCTCACCGAGTTTCATGGAGACACAGGGACTCCAAACTGTTGCGTCAAAGCCCACATTACACACAGCAAAAGGGCAGTCGCCACGTATGCTTGCAGTCTGGTGTAGAAATTGTAGATTTGAATGTGCAAGGAGAACTCCTTGTAACGTGGGTATGTATCTGTGCGGTTAATGACGACATTAGCGATCAACACTTGCTCAGCAGTGAATACATTAGATAGCGAGGAGCCAAGGAGATGTAATTTTAATACTCACCGCATGACCATACTGTCGAGCATCTCTTCTACCCCGGCTCGCAAATCGCTTGCGAAAACAGGCGGTATGGACAGAACGAGACTCGCGTTAGTCACGCGGAACTCACCCGATGAGTTCGACACGCGCGACTTGCCCTTGGCTTTGGCAGACTTTGTCTTGTACGATTTTGTGGTATCACTTAGTACATTAGTCGATGTTTCATTGGAGTGCTCCTTTGGAGTTCGGCCAGTTTTATCGTTTCCTTGCGGAGGAGCGACGGTTTTGTTACGTTTTTCTGTCTTCTTCTGTGGTTCACCAGGGGACACGTTGGAATGTTCCTCTGTTGTGGGATGGTTCTTCCGTTTTTTGGACTGAGAGCTTGAAAGAGTGGCAGTCATGGTGAATTCCGGAAATCCTGGAATCCCGTGGTTGCCCTGTCAATATTGTGCAGATTTCAAGGAATGAAGATGCAGGCGGTGAATACCGTCAGGGTATTTGGGTAGAAACACCTTGTCAGGCTTCGGGGAATCGATGATATGCAACCTTTAGATCGTCGCACGCACGAGTCTCAGTAACGTTCTGTATCCGTGCAGGTGTAGAAATTTTGAAGGGCACGTGACCCATCATTTACTTGCGGAGAGGGTTTTGCTTTCCTCACTGTTCCGCGAACCATCGCCAACTTTTCGAGCTTCATTGCGAAAGGCGGTGTTCTAATGGTGCGTACCGGCGTTTGTCGCTTGGAGGGACAGTCCTGATATTGAGATGTTCTTGTTAGTCTGCACCGAAGATCCTGATTCAAATTGTTTTAACTGGCGCTCAGATATTCGGCAAGGCCCTGTTCGAAGCTGGCAAGCAGGCTGTCAAAAGTACGATGGTTATTCGCACCCAGTGCGGTGCTTTTGCTGAGACACCTGGTGTTCTGATCGAATTCTTTGACGGTCGTCTTTCTCAGATGCCAAACACAGTCCAGAGGCAATAGGTTCTGACGTCGCAGGCGTGCGCCATGCTAATACCGGGTCTCTAACTGATAAGTTGACGCGCGAGCATCGCATGACTTTGGACGAGGCACATCTGATTTTGAATGTGAAGCGTGGAGAGGCTCTGGAGGGTATTTTGAAGGTGAGTCCGAACAGTCCTGTTGCGTCCTCACCCGGTCGGGAATACGAACGCGATGGAGGAGCTGACGGTGTTACACATTCTCACGTGTTCAGAACTACGAACATCTGTTCAAAGTCAACTCTCCCCGACCTGCTCCTGACCCTCCAGCAACTGGGGCACGCGCCGGTAGACAACCACCACCGCCCATACATCCACATTACCTGCAATCAAAAGTTGTGCGCGCCCGCGAACGAATAGAGGCGGAAATGCGTTCAGCACAGGAGGGCCCAACTGTGGAAGCCGCAAAACCAGGAGCAGGGGCTGAGTCAAGCGGTCCAGGATCAGGACCAAGTCCAGGGTCGAGTTAACAAGCTCACGGTCCTAGTCCTTCCACCGACTGATTACTTATTCGCTGATATTCCTGCTAGAGAGACCGTCTACCATCCCCATTCATTCATATGTTTTCTGCATACGCATGGCATTTACAATAGCGACTAATGGATATCTTACACTGCCTCAAAGTATTGAGGAAGAGCTCGCTAGTTTCACGGAACTCTAGGAAGGACCATGGAAAACCTTGCATACCTAGGGCCCAACATTGTTATTGCTCCGAGCGTAAGCCTGGTTTCGGGCTCAGAAGTAATGAGTGTTTGTTGAGGACCTTCGGAGCGCTGCCCAGTAGAAAGTTGACATGCTATCAACCTGGTCAGAGTTGCACGCGGAAAGCGCAGCCCCGCTCTTGTTTCACAGTGAATATTTGAATGTCCAATGAATGTGCGATGATGCGAAGTACATGACGCAGAAATGACGGTATCGGTTCGTAGAATATCATATTAGGATCCCCCTTGAATTGAATATTGTACCAGGCTCCCCTCATAAGAACCGCAGCAGGTGACGACGTTATGATCAGCTATGCTGTCTGCGCCTAGACTTCTTTTGCCGGACGTCATCAATCTCGACAGGGCGTTGACAGACCGGGCATCGGCCAGAGACATCAGTTAACCAGGGATCGATGCAAGTTTTCTGTAAACACGTTTAGACAACAAAAATATAAAGACTTTTAATGTGCTTACGTGAAAGACGTGCCCGCAGGCTAACAGGCGTAGTGGCTGCGGACCTTCACCGGCGTCTTTGAGCCGAGGCAGTGCATCTCGTTCTTCCTCGGTAATACGTTCCACTCGGATTTCCACTTCCTCTGCACGATTCGGCGGCGAGGCTATTGGTGACCCCTGGTTCGTCGTTTCTTGTTGAGGTACTGCAGACAGCCGTCTTGGCTCCTCGAAATCCATCAGGCAGATGGCGCAAGCAGCACGATTGCCTTCTAATCTGACGAACGGATGTTCACATTGCTCCCAATTATCCTCCCATGTCTCCAGTTCCCCCTCGGCTGCAGTGGTTGGAGACTTAATCTTCGTGTCCGAGGCATTAGTATCCGCTGCCTTGTCTTGTTTTTGGGACTTCGTGCGGAAAAATGCGAATCTCTTTCTCGGTAGAGAGGTGGACGGTTTCGGAGGATAACTGTGGACAGGCTTTGGAAGGGATATAGGTGTGGACATGTCGTCAGGTGGGGGCGGGATGTATATAACAAGCGGGATGCGGTCGACTATGGCCTTGGGGAGTTTCCCAATTTCAGGCTTGATATAATGTGGATTCTGCAGCGGGTGACGGCCAAGGCAGAGCAAAACGATGCTGTAGAACAGCTGTAACAAGATGTGATCAATTTCATGCTGAACGAGAACGGTGACAAGACTGACCATGATGAATGGTAAAACCATGAACACTAGAAAACCAAAGAGAACGACCTCCAAAACGAGCAGATACATGGTACACAAAATTGCAAAGGTGAGCCACCAGACAAGAGGGGCGGTGAGACGGTATGTGTCGATTGACGTGTACTCGAGAATGTGTGCGGTCAAAAACCATGTCAGGGTGAGCATGGACAAAAAAAGGGACAAGCTACGTTGTACATGACACCACGTCAGTGTCAATAGCGAGAGGAGACGTATTGCGTGACGAACCGCGCATAAATGTGATTATAAGGCACTGGGCGTTCTTCCGCCTCGGTAGCGGAAGCAGATGTCGAGACATTAGATGTCCTTCGCGACCCCCTGCTTCGTTGTCTACGATGCCTTGTATCAGTGGGATGCGTGTTTTGGCTTCCACTGGGTCGGGACGTTGACTCGGGCTCATCCCTAGGGGCACTGCTTCTGTAGATCTTGGTCAGATAGCATCATACGTAGCAACGTCGAACCCACGCTGCCCGTGTCCGGAGAAAGTTCCAATAAGCCAGCCCAGATGATAAAGTGAGTCGCACCATCCAGATACAATTCCAGGCAACCAGAGCTCGTCCACATGCCCTAATCTGGTAAACCCCAGAATCCTGTGGATTTTTTGTTACGGAAGCAGCACTCAGGAGTGCTATAACAGTAACGCCCTGATGACCATCAAGACCAGGGCCATGAGGGAGTACACCAATTAACGAACCTGGAGAAAGTTATACGTCAACGTCCACAGCAACGACACTAGAGCTTTTCTCGTCCTGGAAGCATCTGGTCCCATGCCTAAGAGCTCCTTCATTCTAGAGTATAAAGACCTCGAGCGATGTGTGATCGGCTGTGCCGGCACGAGCGACTCTTGCGTTCTGCTAGGGGTTTGGCCGGCCTGCCTAAGCCAAGGGGTCGGTCTGGTGGGAATATCAGCGACGGACAAAAATTATAAAATGATCAAAGTTACTCTGCCCATTCTACGTCGTGCGTGGATGAAGAGGGATTGGTATGGTGGCCGCCCTGCCCTGTGCGACGATGTGATGCAGATATCCGAGCTCTGCTTGGTTGGGTGACAGTTGGAATGTCCCCAGTCGATTGGGTTCGGCGCAGCGATTGTGCATCAGCAGCGGAAGCCTCAGACATGGTGAGCGTTCAGAAAAAGAGGCAACGAGGAGAGCTCTCGGTGTTGACGCTTGCGGCGTGTCCTCTAGAGATAAGTGACGCTCTATTTGCCCACCACCTCGCACCTTGCGTCCGAGTTGGCGCCAATCGCAGCTGCGCAGAGTACCGTCAAGAAACAAAGAAAAGATAACGCAAACCAAGCCAAGCAAGAAGTGTTGCTGATTAGACGAGTAGGTGAAACGAAAGAAGTGTAGCGATAGAGAATGAGGAAAGCGTTGAGCCGCCCAACTTGAGTGTGCTAAGCAACCTGAGGCGTCCTGTGCCTGTCTAGGCTGTCTTATGTACTACATATACCATTCAGTGGTGCCACGCATGTCCATCTCCAGCCAAGAGAAAGCAACTTGTCAACGAAGACTCAAGAATATCCCACTCTGTATCAAACTCAAATCTCTGTCGAAACCACTATTGCAGCAGACTGCAGCACAGTTCATATTCTGCGACGACCTTCCGACTGCCAGCTTTTCTTGGGTTCTCCCGGCAACCAAGGAGGGCTATGACCATCAAGCTCGTTACGTTTGATGCCTTGCACACCCTGATTACACCTAGGAGACCCATCTATGTCCAATACTCAGAGGTGTTCGCCCCGTTCCTGGGTGTCCTGAGTCCAGTCGCTTTACAGCGCTCTTTCAAAGCCAGTGAGTTGCTAACTCCTCCTAGCTGGCCACCGAGTTTTGACTTCATCCGACCCTCTATTTTTTAAGCTCTAAAGCAGATGCAAAAGGAAAAGCCTGCCTACCAAGGCAAGTCCGGTGCCCAAGGTTGGTGGTCTGAGGTTATCAAGGGCACAGCCATCGGAGCAGGGGCGGATGCGACAGGTACACAGCCTTTACTTAAATATCCACGCTGAAAATGCACGGCCTAAGGATGCATACAGCTGTGGAAGCGTCCCTGGACCAGATTGTGCCCAAGCTCTTCGACCGCTTCAGCTCTTCTGAAGGGTACAAGCTCTTCGATGACACACTTCCCGTACGTATGTCAAGACCATCTCGTTATCATTCCGCCTGGCATAGCTTATGAGGAAGCCCACCAGTCCGGCAGTTGGGGGAAATGGACGTTCGCACAGCATTAGTTAGCAATGCAGATGCACGCATGCGTGTGTTCTACCGTAATTATGTAGGTGGGCCTCACTGATGCAGCTACCCACAGGCTTGGTTTTAACCGACCTTAATATATCATCGTTTTTACAACCTCTTCTCCTGAGCGAAGAAGTTGGGGTCGAAAAACCTGACGTGGGGATATTCCGAAGAGCATTCAGGCATGCTCCTCTCGAGACAACTGTCGCTTTGAACCAGGGTGTACATGTTGGCGATGAACTTCGGTGGTAAGCTTACAAACTCTGTTATACCTGGCTTCATGAGTAATGACTGCCACAAGCGATTATCACGGAGCTCGGGCCGCAGGAATGCAAGCGTTGCTGTTGCGACGACCTGGCCCGGATGGGGACGGAGAGAACAAGGAGGCAAAAGAGGATCTTGAAAACGTTGAGGTCGTGTCCAGCTTATGGGGAGTGGTTGACCAGGTGAGAGTGCAGAGTGCAGAATAAACTGTGTGGACACGCTTTTGGAGAAACGAGGGAACTGCTGATCGAAGCAGCTAAGTAGCAACCTGATGGTTTGAGATGACATAGAAGAAAGATGTTATGAAATGTCACGGTGCGCAGGATACGTGAAGCCATCACGAATATATCAATGACCAAGGTCCGACCACGACTTCTTTTTCGATGGCTTCAGAGAGTCCAGCCGCATGACCGTCTTCTCCCTAGGAAGCACCACGTCTTCAACTTTTTCACCCTGCTTTAACACCGTCCACCCTATGACACGCGGGTCTCGCCGAATCGTTGCAGTTAATGAATTGACGATCCGTGGTGACGTGTCAAAGTACATAGTCCAATAACTGGAACAGAATAGCTAGCAAGTCAGTGATGCGAACGAAACGCGTGTAAACTGGATCTTACTCTCCGACCGTGTAATTTTGTTTGTGTCTCCTCATCACGTGTGGTAAAGTTTGGGTACCCCAGAACTCGATATTCCGCACGACGCCGCCTTGGTTCATGACGTGTCGTGCAGAGATTGTCACCAGGTCTTTTATGTGTTTCTGTCACTGACCGGTTAGTGAACGCACATACCACGATTCACAGAAAGTGTTTTGGGACACATGCAAGGGTAACACGCACATATTCTCTGAAATGACTGGTTATGCACAGCATCTTGTAGAACGGCATTGTCGATGAAGGTCTCGAAGGTGTAGTGAACTCGCGCTGAAGTGCTGGTACAGATCAAGTACAGATGATGATTAACGGTCCCGGAAGACGGAGTTCGTGTCACACGAGGCTCGTTGTTGGCAACCGTGGGAAGAAATTACCGAATATGTATACATACTACTTATGGGTATCCCCCTGACGCTTTTTGTGAACGACGTTTTATATGGCTCAGTTTGGGCACATGTCTCTGGACGAGATGCGGGCGGATTCGATGAGCACGCTCGAAGCTTGAACATTGATGAGTATAAGAATGGCGATCCCACCTTTGTGTTGCTTGTAACAAGCTACCGAGCACCTTTGTGTGCATGAGTAAACGGAGGGACGTAGTACCAGACGAGTCCAGCATAAGGCGTCGACAAGGAAACCGCGAAGACTCTCCGATTCAGGGGTGAAAGTCGGTGTAGGGGTTTGAAGAGTTGGTGAAGGGGTTCACCCAAAAAAAATGGGAAATGGACTTGTTCCGAAACTTACGCTCTGAATCGACTCGTTGAATATTTGCTTGCGGGAGTCCCGCATTAGAAGTAAGTATTTATCCAAATGCAAGATGCCGCGGATCTACTACATCATAGCGGTCCCAGATTTCGTTGTGCTGCTACAGCCTACAGGCCGCTGCGGGGCATTTTTGCTGAGAATGGAACTGATACGGTAATCAATCGAACCGAGTACGTATTGAGTGCTGAGATCTGAGACCTCGAGAAGGACCGACCGTGAATGAACTGGGGGGGGGGGTCTAGTGTCCGTGGGGGATGGAAGACGTCGGCGGATTCCGACCACTATATTTCAGTGCGGGAAAAATACTTACGGCACGAACGACCGGTCACCGGAGGCCCAAATAGTGGAAAGACGTGAGGATTAAATCCAGTTCCAAGCCCCAAAACGCCATGAAGTGTCCTGCGTCAGCACTCCAGGTGTGATACGTCACAGTCCGAATCAGATTATAAAACCCAGGCCGCAGAGTCGATACACGTCCCCGATGAACGGCATTGAACGGATTTCCCGAATAGTGGGGTTTGTCGTTGAGTCAGCGCACACTTGAGCCCGTGTTCCAAGTGCCAAGAAGGGAAGAAGACGCCGCTGGAGGTGCTGACAAGAAGGGTGTTCGGGGATCTAGCGGTGAGCTAGCAGCCCAGCTGGGGGAACACACCATTGATGCACATGCCTTGACCCCGATTTTTCGCAGTTCAGAGGCAACCACATGCACCGAGGCGGTGGCTCAGGCAGTCAAACTCTCGTGGGAGGGCAGACTGTGGAACTCACTCATGCTGAATATATGTCGATGCAGGTGGACACGTCCGCTGTTGAACGTTGAAGATCGCACGGCATTCCGTGCCAAAACAATTTCCCTGGAGTCATGAATTTCAATGAGAAGGGGTGATGACATACGCAGGGTTCAAGTTATTGTGGATACTGGTATTAATATTTAGTGTGATGAGTAGCACACTGCCGCGCCTCGGCTGACCTATTCTGAGCTCAGCCAGCTGAGTTGCGGCTGAGCCCGTCCGATAGGGAGACAGCGAACATCCAGGTTTGCAGATCAACGGATTTGACGCCAACAAAAACCTCTGGTGCTCTCGTACCTTGTCGTACTCGCTGAATTCGACAATCCCACGTCAGCCTTTGACATCATGATGGGCGCCCACATCAAGTTACAATTGCGAAATCACGAGGTTTCCTTGCAACCAGGGTGCATCTTGAGACGATCCCCAGTCGCTAGTCAGCCTGGGGCTTATGGGCACCAAATGGTTCATGGGCCTCGATGCGGGTTCATGTTCTCCGAATCAAGTTAGCGACGAGTTTTTGTCAGCAGACCACGGTGTTGATGTAGTGACGAGACCTCGTAACGTGTTGATACGTTGGCGCGGACCCGTGGCAGTGGAACGGACATTCCCCTTTCACCGATGGGCTGACCTCCTCCGTGATTTCCCAAGTGGTCCGCCTTGTCGCAAAATAGAACGTTCCGTGAGATTTGCCTCATGTTCTGGCGCCGCCGGCCGTTGTTCGGAAGACCTTGACCTCAGTTATATTCTTCAGCGCCAGGCCACTCATATTCACAAATTCACTTGCGGTCAAAGCTCGGTTCACGCAGGTGAGTGCATTCGCGGCCGTGAGGTACTTTTTACATTAAATATTAATGGTAAATGAAACCGATAAAGTGAACGAATAATATTGGGATTCGATTCCTGTTCCAAGGGAATGCCGCAATAGGCACGCAACGAATTGAGTCATACGAGGTTGTCATGTGTACCTGACGAGGATTACCCAGAATATTGTCACTATTTGGTAAATTTCCATGAACGAGGAGCAGGCAATTTCCAGGGATAAATGATGTCCAAGTCTGTCAAGCGCAAGTATCCGGCACGGGTTGACCATTTCTTTCAAGCCTTCTTGACTTTTTTTTATATTGCAGGTACTACTCCAGGTCAAAAGCATCCGATATTTTAAATGAAAAGTTACTCCATTTGCACGTCCTTGTACTTGTATACAGCGTCTCCATGCACAAGACGGCTCGTTGCACACCATCGGGACAAAGAGTTGCACGGAACATAGCTCAAATCTCAGGGACCAAGTTTCAAAGTCTACTAAGAGCTGGTCTCAACCTATCGGACTAATTCTCCATCAGAATCACGTTCCGCTGTAAAAAGAAATCCTTCCGTGGTGATCAAGGTTACTCGTATAGTTCTTTGTCTGTCACCTTTGTCGTTCATTGCTTTCTCTTGCGCCAATCGTCCCTTTTTATCCGCTCTGTTTGCTAGCTTGTTATCCCGGTAAGATTCACTACTTGACTGCGCACTTGCGTAGAGCCACTTTGTGCATAGCAGTCGCTGTGTCTTTTGATCTGTTCGCACCGCCGATTGACTTGCCCTCACCGGTCCTGTATACTTTTAACACTGTTCTGTTCTCCCGTGGCATTACTGGATTTACTCCCCAACCTTGGGTAACGCCGTCTGCCTCTGGTCAGCTTACCGACTCTGGCCTCCGAGTTCCCACTTGCATCCTCTTCAGTATTTCCCGTATGAGCGTACGGAGGTGCGCGAGATCCCAACTTCCCCCTGCATTCCTTCTCTGTACGTCAACCTGCTTCCTCAAATTAATTGCGCGCTCAGGTTGCCAATTCCCCGAATCTTCTTTTTCAATCAACTTCTTGTTTGGCCTTCTTAAAAGCATCGTTCGCGTACTCAGCCACCTCTTCGACCCTCATCCACTTCCCCCATCATGTCCGCTTCTCAGCGCACTACGAAGGACTCCAACAGTCGTCCTCCCCGCCTCCAACCTTCTCCCTCCCTCCCAAATTTGCGGTATGTGCCAGTATGACCTCGTCAATCTCACTCCTGACCCTGCCACCTGGCATAGTGCGCGCAACGTGTCGTCCGAGTCTCACTTAACCCGACCTCAGCCAACTATGCTCAAATCATCGCTCCAGATACCGTCCCCGAGTCCTGCTGACTTGTCATCAAAGATTCCCTTCAAAGAAGGGGATTTACACCCAAACAAACGATCCCGACAGCAATCCAAAAATCAGCATTATTTAACGCCACCTCTTACTCCTGCCTCGTCACTCAAAAGTGACAGCACAGACCCGGATCCCACTGATCTAAGCGTTCCCAACGAGGAGCAAGTTCCCTCTGCTTCTCGGAAGCCTGCCCCGAGAGACGTCGGTCAAAGCCGTTTCTTGATTGTAAAGAATTTACTCCATATACCGCGGTCCGAACTGATGCCAACCCAACAGATCGGGAACATACCAAACGACCTGTCCGAGGACGTAATTGGCCCTTATTTCCATTCCCTGGCAGCGTCCACGGAAGACTCTTCTTCTTCGGCTCGACCGGGGTCATCCGGCTCACAAAGCGATTTGAGCACAGGCACGGGGAACGTGATTCAGACCATCTATTACCGCTTCCAGGAAAAGCGTGCCATTGTCCTCGCATTTTACGATGCGCGTGATGCCGGCAAGGTCAAGCGCCTCATCGAGGCTAAGGGCTCGCAGCCCCACTACGATCTTATGGGTAAGGACAAACAGAGGTTATTTTACGAGAGGAGTCCAGGAAGTCCATGGGTGGAGGCACTCACTTCCTTGTTCGTCACCCCCAACCACTTCCTGAAGGTACGTACTTCGTAGAACTGTCTTGTCGGTGTTTTGTGCTGCATTGCGCTCATCTTGTTCCCTAGCTTCTTGGTCAGCCAGCATCAGCCGCGATGACCCGCACAGAAGGTGCATTCTGCATCTCAGTGGGTGGAATGATGGCTGGGCGTGATCACGACCGCTCTGGGTGGAGCAGGCTCCGCTTCTTTGTACCTGTGAAGCTCAAGAGTGTGCTAGCCAAATATGGAGAGCTCAAGTCGTTTCGACTGGTGAAAGAGGATGAAGACAATTGCAGCCAGGTAGGTTTGGTCTCGTTGCCCGCGCTGTGCACACCTCTTTGTTCTCAAAGTGTCTAGAGGCTGTGGCTGCCTCATCGCTGTGCCATCGAATTCTGATGGTCATTCCTTGCTGCCGTTTTCTCTATTTGCCCAGCCACGACCAATTTCCGCCATCTTTGTTCATCTGTTCATCATATCTGACCGTTTTGCACACCCACCAGCTCTTCATGATTGAATACTACGACATTCGTGCAGGGGAATCAGCATGGGATAGTTTAAATGGACGGGTAGTTGACAACATGAAGCTCCAGCTCATCCAGCGGGATGTCTTACGCGATGAGTGTAGCGGGTTTCAGGATCTTGAAAAAGAAGAGATGACCGGTCCAGAAGGCCATCTCGGGCGCGAACATGCCGCGGAGCCGAATACACCCACGGCTTCTACATACTTATCACAGTCGCAGGCAATCGCAAACTCGAACGACACTCCTTTCCCTCTTTTGAATGACGTCGATTCCTGCGACCATCGCTACGACCGCGAGCGACCCAACTGCGACAGCTCGGACAGTGATTCAGCTGTAAACGGCTATACGGCATCCATTCCTGAGCGCCAGAAACCCTCTTTCCAGTATCCGTTGGACAGCCACGGCCCCATTCCGAACCAAACGTTCCCCGTCGAGCCTCCTCACATCCGTGGTGGCCCGTTTGCCCCGGATCAGTTTGGGAGACGTGGATCGAACAATCTCTTTTTTGACGCCGTCCGCCCCCGCGGGCCTTACAAACGGGTTGACGCTGATCACATGCGCACATCCAGCACGGTCACCAACGGGTATGATCGCCCACAAGTTAGTCCCTTTGTGGCCGATGGAATCAATGGTGGCGCGACCGACCTGTACAGCACATCATATCAGAGCGCTCAGCCGCACTATGCTCACGACTATTTCACCCAAACCGAACGGTATCCTGCGGATGCATCCGTACAACCTCCTTGGGTATCCTCACCCCCCGCTCACGGCTCAGTGCCAATACAGTACCCGTTGCCCCCGCAGTCACCTCTGCCTCCAATGTGCTCTTCGATGTATTGGGATTCGTTGACAGGCAGCTGGGTTGCCTGGGCCACGCCCAACCTCGTTGCAGAGCAATGGTCTGGTTTCCCTCCTCCGTACTATGCCGGGCCTGCTACCCATCCTGTCCCATATCCATATCCGCCACAGCCATCCCCGCCCACTGCAGTTCATTCATACACCCCTACCTCCCACCGAACATATCCCGCTGCGTATCCAGCTTCGCCAAGAGCTTCCCCGGAGAACAACCAACTAGACATTCGCAGGATCGAACAGGGACTCGACACTCGAACCACTGTCATGATCAAGAACATTCCCAACAAGATGACTGATAAAGAGCTGATCGCGTACATCAACAAGATATGTCTTCGGCGTATCGATTTCCTCTATCTGCGCATGGATTTTCAGAACGGTACGAAGGCCGCGGTTTTATCTCAGTCACATCTCAGTCTGACCATGCTTGTTTCACAGGATGTAACGTCGGGTACGCGTTTGTCAATTTTATCAAGGTGGAGGATCTCTTGCGATTCGCGAAGGTGGCTTTGGGCGAAAAATGGTAAGTTAGCGGTCATGGAGGCGTTTGAGCGGGATTTAATATCACCCTGCAGGAACCTGTATTCCAGCGAGAAAGTGTTGCAAATGAGTTATGCCAACTATCAGTAAGTCTTTGCGCACCCCATTGTCTGAACGCTGCTAAAATGAGGTGCCGCTGACAGGGGAAAAGAAGCTCTCGTGGAGAAATTTAAGAACTCTTGCATCATGGACGAGCGTGAGGAGTGGCGCCCAAAGATATTCCACTCCGAGGCCGGTCCGAAACAAGGTTTCCCAGAGGAATTCCCCAAACCAACGCACATGCGGCGAAAGGAACGCAGTTCATACAACCGAGGGGCCTTGTTCGTGCCTGGTACCAATGGGGGCACGGGGCACCACAAGACCTTCCTGAACGCTACTCCCTCCTACCAACGCAACTCATCTAATCGCCCACCGCCAGCGCCGCAAGGAGACGAACGACGACAGCGAAAACCCAATCACGCTGGTCTGGTTCATAGCGCCACCGATGTCCAGTGAAAGCCCCTCTCGGGGATGAAGCATGATGGATGACTGACGATCGGGAATGCACCAAGAATGTCTCTGTAGGTTAACGTCATATGGACTTCGTCTGTTCAGTATTATGCCAGCATATCTGCTTCCTACTCATCAATTCATCTCACCGCACCAGTTGTATACGTACTCTTTATTATCTTATACTTTAAAGCTATCTGACCCCCACCAGCTGTACTCGACGCTCTGTTCTCCTCGCGTTGCTCTCACATTCCACAGGCTGTTTTCTCTGCTTTCGACGACCCTGCTTTCTTTCAGTAGAACGAATGACTATACATGTAATGTTGAGCTTGAGGTCCCCTTCGATAGTAATCGCGTTGCCTCCCGAACGATCGTTTGTGGTTTCCTCACTCGCATAAGTAGACCTTGAATAAGCCTCCGTTGGCGGATGCTCGCGGATCATTCGCGTAACTGTAGCCCATTTATGACAGCCAAAGTGTGGTGGAAGAAAATTCGGAGATGAAACATACACCGACTCCGACACAAACAGCAACTGCGTTCAGCTGTGACTCTTGTCGGAGCGCGAAGCAGGAAGGCAGCGCGAACCGCGTGAATGCGTCATAGGACGCTCGTACGGTCTGCCAAATTTCATCATGTGGTTCCGGGTTGTGAACGATGCTGTTACTAAAACTCGAGCTGGTGCGCCAAGGTGAGGCTGAGATGAATCTGTGCGAGGTAGCGTTTTGGTTGGTATCACGAAGGGTTTTGTATAACTGTGAAGTTTGAGATTGACTCTCCTCGAAATCTGCACATCGTAGACCATGATGCCAATTTCTTTTCAAGGAAACGAGGGATTTCAAGCTTCAACGTCCGAGAGAGTGTACATTTCAACTTGGTGCAGGGTGTGTTAATATCCAAAAAGGGTAATCGTTGAGCATGAAGGGCACAACTCCCGACGCTGCCGCTACCATCTGAATCAAGCCCAACCTGAGCGAGCACATCGTTTATCTTTGAACTACCAGTCTCCCCGCCCGGAATCTTCACCGCTAACCCTTATATATGGATACCTCGTCCCTACCCAAGGTGGAAGAGGAGAAGGTTCGCCTCGCAAGGCGTGTCAAGCTCAAGGAGTCGAACCTCTCCCTAGAGAACACAGGTAAGTCCTACACTCGGGATATATGGCTTTGTTTAATGTCTTACGACAGTAACAGAGTCGTCCAAGCACGACTCCTCTCTGAAGCGCCACACCGCGCTCATCAAGCGCATGCGTCAATCAATCGGTTCAGACAACCATGGGCAAATAATCAAGGACATAGACTCTCTTTCCCTCGAGAAATACATCGACGAGATAGCAGGTGCTGCGCTGGAAGGTATAACGCGATGTAAAACGGAGAAAGACGTCTGGGCTGCGGTGGAGGTGAGAATCACCAGCGCGACCGTGGGCAACTCGTAACTATACTGATGCACTTCTAGGTTATTTGCACTCTGCACCGACGATTTCCTACATCGTTCACTCCTGCTTTTGTGAACTTCCTGTCCTCTGCAATTGCCGCTCCCTCAAGGGCAGCACTCTCTGCTCTTCCCCCCGATCAGCGCGAGAAGGAAGATGCTGCGAGAGTCTCTCGGCAACGACCAGTCCTTCGAGTGTGCTCTGAGCTTGCTCTCGTAGGCGTCATCAAAGACTCTCCCACCAGGAGCGGTGGCGAGTGGATCATGAAAGTCATCAAAGATTTGGTGGGTTTCGTTCTCTACTTTGCGTGCATCGAGGTCAATATATTGCCCTAGCTGTCAAATGATCCTAGTTTATCCTCTTTGCCGCTGCTCTCGACGTTCTTAAAGTCGTATGCTCGGCCATATCTCGGATTGATGCCGCCACAAGCAAAGCAAATACCAAGCGATGCAGAACCAGGTACACTGTCCTTGATTACGACAGGTGAAACTGCAGGGTCCTTTCCTCCTCTTCTGAACGAAGAAGACGAACTGGTGGAACAAGACATACGTGATCGGTTCAAGCGCATGTGTGAAGGGTATTTTGATAACGTGGCGAAGAAACTGGTCATCGAACATAAGGTATGCTGTCTCGCTGCGGTGCAGCGGTGCCTGGGAGCTCGCGCTGATTTCGCACGTTGAAAATATTATCACAGCGTCTACAAGATCAAGATCGCCGCAATCACGAAGCATACATTCGTTCAGGCGAAATATTCGAAGATAGGCAACAGGCATACGAGAAAATGACGAAAGGATACGAAAAACTCCTCGCAAGCTGCCAAACGTATGCACAAGTCCTCGCACTTTGTTCTCCTTGTTGACACTCGAGCTTCCAGTCTTTCTGAACTGCTCTACCTTACCATGCCGTCGCTGCCGACAGTTTCCCAGAAGTCGGACTCTATCCAGATCGGATCAAATGCAGGTGGAGTCCTTGGAGAGGAATCAGATGATCTTCTGTCTACGTCTGGTGGCAAGTGGGAGGACGAGGAGGAACGGAAATTCTTTGAAGACATCCAAGACTTGAAAGATTTCGTGCCCAAAAGCGTTCTGGGTATTGAATCGGAGGAAAAAGGCGACAAGGGGGCCGATGAAGAGAAGGAGAAGGCCGAGAAGGAGAAGGCCGAAGCACAGGCGAAAAAACTCGAAGAAGAGCTGGAGGGGCTCAAAGCCAATGGGGAGACACATGCCAATGGATTTCCTCAGCCCGCGGACCGCTCAGAAAGCGCGGATGAAGAAGGGGATGGGTAAAGTCACTTCATGAATTCTTACCAAAGCATCTCACAGGACGTACGCCCCCAATTTTTCAGCGCGATTACACCCACACCCGCATCTCCCAAACCGTCTAGCCCCTCGCTATCTCCCCAACTCGCTCCCCAGGGTCCGTCGCAGCTTCTTACCGCCCTCCTTGCTCGCCTCCCTGATGCTACCAATCGAGCGATGATTGACCAAGCCGCCGTGGACTTCGCATTCCTGAATTCGAAGGCTGCCAGGAAAAGGCTAACGAAAGTGGGTTTTTGACCGATTGTTTGTGAGCGCAGTTAATAAATGTGGCTAGTTCTTGACCACTGTTCCGAAAAATCGGTCCGACTTGCTTCCTCACTATTCCAGGCTTGTCGCCACGTTAAGCAACTACATGCCAGACATTGGGTCTGAGCTCGTTGCCTCAGTGAGTCCCCTAGACTCAGTGAATTCGTTAGGATGGATGCCCAACCGTTGTTTTGAAGCTGGATGAAGAGTTCCGCTACCTACAGCGGAAGAAGAATGTCGTCAAGGAACTTGCTGAAGTTCGAATCAAGGTATTTTTCACCGTTTCGCCGGTAGACGTGGTCCCCAATCTAATGGATTGTTTTCAGAACATTGTCTTTCTGTCAAACTTGACAAAATTCTGCATTGTGCCATCACATCTAATTTTGCACATGTTTAAAGTCTGTCTCGACGATTTTTCGGGAACCAATGTAGAAAATATCGCACTTTTGCTGGAAGGATGCGGCCGCTTTTTGCTGAGAAGTGAAGACACCAGAGAAAGGTTTAGTACTATGGTAAGCTTTTCGCCTTCTTACACACTTCCTCCCGGAGGACTTAGCGACTGGTAGCTCGAGCTTATGAGACGCAAGCAAAGCATGCAACATCTCGATCAGAGGCAAATCCTTCTGCTTGAGAACGCCTACTACCAGGTTCGCATTCACTGGGCAGCCTAAGATAGACTACTGACACCTGCGCAGTGCAATCCGCCTGAGCGTGCTCCGCGTATAGAGAAGGAACGAACCCCACTCGAGCTCTTCATTCGCCATCTCATATACGACGTTCTTGCCAAGAAAACTATCGACAAAGTGCTGAAGCTCATTCGGAAACTTGACTGGGACGATCCAGTCGTACAGCGCTCGCTGCGCAAGGTTTTCACGAAGCCGTGGAAAATTAAGTACAGCCATGTCAGTCTGCTTGCGATGTTGACGTACGACCTACAACGCTATCATCCTGCGTTCGCCATATCCGTCATGGATCAGGTGCTGGAAGACATTCGGCGGGGTCTGGAGCAGAACGTGTACAGCACAAACCAGCAAAGGGTAGCAACAATGAAGTACCTGGGAGAGTTGTACATCTACCGCCTGGTGGGCTCGAGCTTGATCTTTGATACACTATGGATGCTCGTGACGTTTGGACACCGTCAGTTTCATTTTTCGTTTTATGCTGCATCAGTGCTCTGACATCCTCGTACAGCTGATGGGCAGCCATTGCCTCGCCAAGCCTGTGTACTCGACATGCCGGATGACTTTTTCAGGATACGCTTGGTTTGCATTATGCTGGACACTGTGGGCATGTGTTTTGACAGGGGCAGTCAGAAGAGGAAGTTAGACAACTTCCTGATGTTCTTCCAGGCAAGCAATTCACATGTTTCAATGCTTCCAGAACATTCACATCGCACTTAGTATTATGTCCTCTGCAAGGAGGAACTCCCCATGGATGTTGATTTTATGTTATCAGACTCCCTAGAGGTACGGCGGATGCTTGCTCTGCGCGACTGTCATCTCACCCTATCCAGGCCATCCGACCTAAATTCACGATGCCAAAGTCTGTTGAGGAAGCTGGAATGGCTGTCGATGAGATGTTCAACACCGCCATGCAAAATGCAGGCTGTAAGACATCACCATATTATTGTTGTTCTGGCTGACCATCGCCCTTGTCCAGTGGCACCTGAGGGTGAGAGCGGTGATGACAGCGAAGACGATGACGAACGACCTCAGCAGGACGAAGAGGAGGAGGAGGACATGACTGGCCAGGAGTCTGCGGTAAGCGTCGTCTTTCGAGTTCATGGGCAGAAATGCAGAACAGGTATCTTGATCGCAGAACGAGGATCGCACCCCATCACCAGACCCTGTCGTTGTACTATCCGCTCAGGAGCACCTCGGTCCTTCAGAGGAAGCAGATGCAGATTTTGCAAAGGAGCTTGCCAAGATCATCACGGAATCCTCTGTTGAGTCGAGAAAGATTGACAAGAAGGCGGCCTGGTGGGACTCTGCTGTGTTGGCTCCTGGCGCTCGAAAGAAGCGTGCCGACGACAACGAAGCAGACGCAGATGGCGAAGCTAATGGGGCTAATGGCGAGTCGGTGATGAATTTCACTATTATCACAAAGAGAGGGAATAGGCAACAGGTATTTTGAACGTTGGTTGGTGTTGCATTTAGGACTGACCTGTTATACAGACGCGACATCTACCCATCCCCGCGGAGTCAGCTCTCGCAGTGCATACTCGGTCGGCACAACTTCAGGACAAAGTTGAACAGCAGCATCTGAAACGTTTGGTGCTGAACTACGAGCAGAGCCAAGAGGTCGAAGAGTTGAAAGGTATTCTCCCGGTCGTATCTGATGATCTGATTGGTTTGATGACAAATTTCCGGGCAGCCCTGGAAAACCGAAGCCGTGGTGGTGCAATCAAGATTCGTTATGTTGGCTAACTGCTGTTGATCCATCACACCAGCACGAACTCAAGCACAGACTAACTCATTGCAATCACTGCAGTTCTTTCGCTTTGTGGCGATAATGGCGGACATCCGCATTCACTTCCCGGCTTTGCACTTCTGGTCAAGACCAACACTCATCATCACCGTCGATGGCAGTCGTCCCAGGGGTGTCTCCCGTCCGACAATTGCTATCTTCACAGACCGCCTTACGATTCCAGCCGGTTCGTGTGACGAGGTTGATGCCTACATACTTCGTCTCAAACGCAGATAATTCTCATCCATGGTACCTTTCTTTGATGTTACCCGGTTGTACTGTTCGCAAGCAATGCCATGACTTCTGTTTGCAATTCATTGAAGCACCTCATGCTTGGATGATACACGCCCTCACGATACTTGGCATAAGCGGTCGCATTCAGGAATGGTTGCGTGCTTTCCATAACTCAGAATCGTACGCAGAAGTAAAGTGAACTTCCCGAGTGATGAAACGACATAGGGGACTAGGGGACGCTTTCGTCGTTGCCTTGGAAGGTAATAAGTTTAGGTAACTAAAACTGGTAGAGCAGGCATTATGATGGGCTTTGATTTTTAAGTTGCACGTACGGTCACATCCAACAACTCAGAGTCAGAGATCTGAGCTGCGACCTTATAGAAGCAGTGGAGCTAGTGCTTTCATGCACGATTCCGACGACTCTTACTTCTCGGACGATCTGGTGCTCGATGACCAGACGCTCGCAGTTCTAGATGAGGAAGAATCCAAGTTTAAACGTAATACAAGCCAAACTCAACAAGATGTGGGGCCCCCCGCAAAGCGCCAAAAGACAACTACGACATGCCAGCCACAACCTCCCAAGATCCTTTACCGTTCGGGCACTCTGGATGACACGGAGGACCTACCAGATGTATCCATCCGACATGACGGCACCTATGGACTTCAAGATCGGCAAATACCTGCTCCTGGATCCAGCACCCGGCCACGGATAGCTTCTGGACCGCCTGTTGTCACGCAAGTAGGGCAAAGACCCCCTTCAACCGCTTCTGTGTCTCGAGGGTCTGTACCCCCCGTGCGCGATCGTTCCGCGATAGGTCCCGCAAGAGTAGTTCAGCCTCCTTCTCGACCACCTCCTTCCACGCGCGGCATACGTGTCGCACAACCTCCCGCTCCGTCACAAGGTGTATCTCGGTCTCAGTCTAGCTCTCATCCTCACCAACGCGTCAGTGAGAGAGCCCCCACGACAGCTTCTGACGCATATGTCGCAGACTTGCTCCAACAAATAGAAGAGGTTCGATTGTTGCATTGTATCTCAAAACGGTTTCGTACATGTATTCAAGGCATTTCTTCCAGCTTCGTAGAAAGAATGAAATGACACAAGCTGAGATGGAGTCTACCCTCAACGCGAAGTTTGTCAAGGAGGGTGAAGTGACCAACCTTAGAAAACGCTTAGAAAAGGTGCAGGGACATTGTGTTCTTAGTAAAAACCCTCGCTGACCGCCCTTGTGGCTTGTGCAGACAACTCAAGAGCACTCTGCCCAGCTTGCAAAGCTAAAATCTGCGAAGGAAGAGGCTGATGCGAAACACCTTCTGCTACAGAAGCAATACGAAGCGGATAGAGAACGCCTAAAGACAGAATTCACGTTCAGAGTAAGGAATGTCTATGACCTACCAGAAATTATAACCGAATCCCCTTAGCAACTCGAGTTAGAGACCTCTATGCGTAAACCTCCTGGATCAGTTCGCCCTAAGATTGCACAGGGCATTACACCAACGCCGTCACCAGTGCCCTCGCAGATGCGGTTCTGGGGCCAAGGTAGCGTTGCGGGCCCTTCTCGCCCAGCTCCAGAAAGCCCTCGTCGCCCACGTTTCGGTGTCATATCCGATATCGAAAGACCGAAGAAAGGCCCACCTGCAGATGCAAGAAATTTGCCTTCTGGGTTTCAGACTGATGTTCCGCGCTCGCAAGTTGTTGTAGGGAACAAGGGCAAAGGCAAAGGCCCACCCCCTATTTCTGTGAGTACAATATGATCAGTGGTAGTCGCCACTGGACGTCACTTCCAGCAGGCACCCCTTTCTTCCCCGCTTGGCAGTCCTACTCGTCAGGAATCGAACAGCCAGAACTTCCAGCCCGACGTGTTCTTTGTCCAAAAGGATGATGCAGGACACATCGACGATTTTGCTCCTCCTATCGATGTTGACATTCCGAACGATGTGGATATGGTGGACGAGCCAAACCCAGCCATGACTCCTTCTCCTGTTGAAGAAGAACTGGCGATCGTGGAGGCTCTCCCGAACTGGAACAGCGTTGTTCGTGTCCCGCTCGTCGGTTGTTTCCGCAGACTGACCTTATGATAGCTTCATCGTACAATATTGGTACACGTTCTGGAAGGGTCGAAGGTGTCGACACTGCAGCTACTTATGAGTGCTTCCATAGCAGACACAGATCAGGCTCAGTCATACAACGCCGCACTGACGCAGATACTCGACATTCTTGCGCGCGTCCCAAATCATCCTGGTAGGGACTTCAACCATTTGGCCACAGTTGTCTGTTGCGCACTTTGTGAAACTGCAAAGTTGTTGGCAACGAACGATTTGGTTAGATTATCTTTTCCTGACATACGATGCATTCACTCAACGCCTGCAGATAACCCCCCTAACTGCCCTCTTAAACCTGCTCACTAACCTTTCGTACACGCTGCCTTCATTCCATGCCCCCCTTGTGTCGCAGCGTACTTCCGAACAAGACGAGACCCCGCAATTACTATGGGTCCTGTGCAAAATCATTAGAGACCAGCTGCGGAAGCTTGATACTGCCATCGAGCAAGAGCAACCTGAGCTCTGCTCGCTCGGAAAACAAACATTATCCCTTCTTGAGGTAATCGTTTGGAAAATTCCCGATGATCTCGAGGATGTGTGAGAGTTTGCATTTACACTTGGAGTCTACTTGCTGACTGTCATCCAGGTTAAGCGCCATACCACTGAGTCCCTCTGTAATTACGATATTGCTCCAGCCCAACCGTCCACAGTGGTTTCTGATCGAGAGTACGCGAGTGCTCCTGTGGTTGTCAACCAGTACGTGTTATGTATCTTTGGTGACCTCCTAATCACCAGTGTTTCAGGACGGGTTCTGTTCCGTTCGTTATTGTCATTTCCAGAATCTGAACAAGCGGGGAACGATGGAAAGCCCCCCGACTTTACACACCTGCCACAGGTCGATCTTGCATGTTCCCTCCTCGCAGATACCGGCCGCAGAGGACCAGAGGTATGTCTTCCAAATCTCCCTGTCTTGTTACTGGTTGCAGTAGTATCACAGGCAGACGAGCTCAAGCGCCACATTATCATGTTCTTTGGCATGCTTTCGAGTGCGCACCCAAACGCATATACACTACTCGTCGAATCTCAAGAACTGATTCCATCGATGGTCTTCTACCTGTATCATTTGGTCACGCCGATCTGGGACGAGAATGAGGTGGTTTCGAATGACCCTCAAGCTGCCTCAAGGTATTTGACACCTCTCGCCGGCGACGCGTTCTAACAGCCGATGTTGGTACGACAGAACAATCCGCATGATCAATCACACGACGTTGCTCCTCCACCACCTGGTAATAGGTGAAGACACGACGCTCAATCTGCGCGAACGTCTATATCGCGCGCCGACAAAGACATACAGTGGATTGATACACTTCTTCATTCTAACATTTGGCCGTCTCAGTTACGCGAACTCCCCTTATTGGCTTGACGCAACGGATAGGCAGCGATTGGTCCAGGTTGCAGGTTTGTGGTCTGTTCAAGTTTGAGTGGGATAATTGACGAAGGAAGGTAGATATTGCTAGGCCTCTACTTGAACTGGTCATCCAGGGACCCGAGCTAGATTCTATCTGGGAGACGTATCAGGACGAGGCTGAGGACAACCGCGAAGCTGCAATGGACGTGGATGACGAAGAAGCAGAAGCCCGAAAACTTGCAGATTCCTGATTATCATCTTTTGACACAGCTAGCTCAAGCGTGACGAGTGATTACATCAAGTTCTTTGACGAATTCCTCAGGGAACACTTGCTGGAAACATACGAGTGAGCTGGAACAAGTACACATGGATTGGAACCAGGTAACAGAGTTTATCACAAACAAACGGAATGATCAACTGAATCGACGGGGCCGAGCGAATGGACGCGGTATCGATAAGCGGGCTTGCACGAAGGTTCAAGGCAGCTCTATGGCGCCAGGCCCTACGGTCTAGGGAGAGATGGAATCAGCATCGTCAACACAAAAAGTTTTGGGAGACCAGCAGACTACCTCACCACAGAACTTCTTCCTCCATTGCAGGTGTTTTTTTTCAAGCTTCGTCAAGGAATCGAGTGCCTGGGCTCTCTTCATGGCGAATGCACATGCCTCGGTCCTGTACCTAGTGCTCCAGCGCAGCCGAATTTTCATCTAATCCAGCCAACTATTTACAAGACACGACACAACATCGTGCATCAAAGCTCACCGTATGAGCCGACACCAGTGGTGCAGTCGTGTTCTTAGAACCGTCTACGACGTGAGGTACAGCGATAGAAGCTGCATCTCCTGCGCTTTCGAGCCACAGTTGCCAGAGACAATCTTCCCAGTCCAAGGTACGTGATCCGAAGAGATAGAAGCGCTCGGTACACCAAACTGGGTGGTCCCTTGGGAGAACGACAGGTGAGAGTGGTCTCAAAGAAAACGCCTTGTGAGTTCCATTGCCCAAGACTACCGGATGGGATATTTCAACGGGAAGCTTGTCCAGCCAGCTCGCGTGGCTCGAGGCTTCGGGATTGGGAATGCCATCGGGAAATAGGATCACTTGGGAAGTTTGTGCGAAAAATCTGGCCATGTTGACGTATGCGTTGTATGATCCACCGCTAATCGACCGCACGTGGAGGACATGGACCGAAAGGTTTTCAGTCGTAAGCTTCGTTGCGATATACCCTAATAAATTCCTGTATTCGGTTGAGTTGGGTTCACCGGCGGTGACCACTACCAGAGAAACTGGACCTGAAGCCAGTGCCCCGTGTTAGAGATTCTCAATTTGAAATGGTGCAAAACTACCTGGCCACGCAGAAGCGGACTCAAAGGCTGCGGTGATCCGGAAGTCCTCGATCCAAAGGCAAGCTGTGAGGCCCGATTGATGATAATGAGCTTGTACGACAAATGCATCCAAGTGAGCTGGAGGTGGAAGGTTTGGGAAGGCCACAGATAGGCGTTGGGTTACGGATATGTTCACCAACGGCTGTAACGGTTCAGTGCCGTGGGTTCTAGCTCCGGCATGTTCTGAAATACGTGCGCAAGCTAATGTGGACCTCTGACTGGCTAACTGACCTTGGTAAGCGCTTGATTGCGGGCGTGCACGAAGCGCCTCCCTGAAAACAGCATGGATCCTGACGGATAGGAAGACGACGCTGAGACAGCAGTACAATGTCAGGATGGTGCGAAGTCGCCAGATGTGCCCACTCCGTATCCTACGGAAGTCGTCTGCGAGGAAACCCAGGGGGTCTGTTATGGGGTATTTCACCGAAGAAAGCTGGCCTGGCCGGCATTCCCCTGCTAGTCCACTTTCTAGTGCGTGAAGGTAGAGCTTCTCATCCACGGAGGTGAGTGGTTGCTGGGCCTGCTCTGAGGTGGTGCGGACGCGATGAAGAGACCCTACGCTGGAAAGGTGGCTTTGGTAGCTCCCCGAGCCGGAAATCGACACTCGATGAGGTCTACCGGTGCTTAGAATTGAAGGCACCGACTTACTCTGGGGCAAACCCGAGTCCATGACGGAGAAATCAGAGTCGTTTCAACGTGTATATCGGAGCCAGAGTAGGAATTCGGAGATCAGCGCGTCAACTTGAGGCTGGTTTCAGTGTTTACACATCTGCGTCATGCACGACGTACTGTACGTACCAGTGCTAACGAGAGCCTCATGCTTTCGGTAACTCGTGGCCTCTAGAGCAGGGAATGTCAAGTCAAGAGTTGGCCACTACACAAGGTCTTCCTCCCGTCTCCGAATGCTTCGCCTTGTATCGATGCCACATAACTCAGGTGCCATGCAAGAGCAGTACTGACTTGCCATATGTAACTCATACTTCTTGTCACCGAGAGGCGTCCAGCGATTTATGAACCATTTATTCAAGGTACTCGTCTCACACTCATATTTTCCCCCAAGCTGCTGTCCAAGTCAGTGCACTAGACCTCGGCAACACCCCGTCCAACGCAGGAGGTTTTATTGCTTGAGGTAGTCCTCAAGCCTGATTATGCATCCCTTGCCTCCGAGTCAAAAGTATCGCGTAAACAAAGAGGCTCGCGAAGTGTTCTCCAGAGTCGATGGAGCACTGCTACTCGATTCCTCTCTTGAAGCTCATGCGCACATGAAGGAGGGCGGCCTCGACATTACCGATCTGTTTCTGTTGAGCGGTGGGATGGCTGATTTAACGAGAATTATTCTTCCGTCTTCAGAACGTACGAAGAAGATGCAAAACGCTAATGAGCCCGGGGACAAGTGGGTCAGCAAACGTTACCAGGTTTCCCTGAGCTCAGCATCGACAATGGTTATGTTATGACGTTGTCCCTGTACCAAAATAAGCGGCTATGTAGGCACAGTACTCGACAAGACCACCTCAGGAAGGTTCTACATAGTCCTGGAGACTCTGGTGTCGTTGGTACCAATGTTAGTTCCATTAATGTTTGGCTTAGCCCACCCTTGCACTCAACGGAAAATATCAATGAAGATACGCTACATGTCCTATAAAGGATGACGATAAATCTACACAGTCCCTTGGCAGAATTCAGTTTTCGATGGTTTCTTCCTCATCATCAGCCCCAGTTGGCGGAGGTGAAGCCGCCCATGGTATCGGGATTTCATCGTCTTCCAGAGGTTGTGTCTCTTCCATGGTCATCTTGTCAGTGTCCTGAGTCTCCACTAGGGTTGCGTCTTCTGATGGCGGAGGAAGCGCTTCCGGCATGTCGACATCTGCAACTGGGATCTGTAATATTGGCGCACTGGTGTCATCGACTTCCGCCGCCTCCACCGCCTTCTTTCTCGATTTTGCCTTTTTCTCAGCAGGTGGCTTTGAAGGGAGCCCAAAAAGAGTCGTCTGTCTGGACAAGTCCTTTCTCTCCTTTTCTTTCCCGTTGCCACTCGTGTGACCTAGTGTAGGGGCGATGGGCATGTGCAGTGAATAAGAGCCAATCAAAGGTCCTTACTTTTGCCATTATCCAGCTCAGCCGCTTCGACTTTGTTGAAAAAACTCTCGCTTTTTTGAATCGGTTTGTTGGGCTCGGGTTTCCGTGCAAAAGGGTTCCGCTTCATTTCGAGGGCGGCCTTGCGGGCAAATGGGTTTTCTCCTGGAAATCAATCAGTCGACTGCTCCGCGGAGTTACTTAGAAGGCTCCTCACGTTTCGGTGAGGGGATAATTGTATGTGATTCTTCGACAGCCCGTCTCTTCGCATCTGTTTCGGAGCCGTTCGACGCAGGGTCGTCTTCCTCGTCTCGTTTCCGCTTCCCTTCGGGGGATGCCGAGCGCGCAGGTGTCTGAGCAACCCTTGCCCTGAATCCTCGAACCGCGGCATTCGAAGCAGTAAATTCCGTACGTTCAATAACCCCTGTTGAGCGTGCCAAACCCGGTCTTTCAATCCTGGGGGGAGGCTTGAAGTCCTGGAACGGCTTCGGGTGGGCCATGTAAGCGTCTTCCTGTTCTAGTTCCCGCCGTCGCTCCCTGGCCTCCTCCACTGGAGTTGGGCCATCCTCCCGCCAGCGCTTGATCGCTTCAATTTTCTCTTGCAGACCTATCAGTTTATAGAACCCTGCGAGCTGGCTGGCGGCAGCAATGGAGTGCGTGAAGTGTAAGCGTTTCGTCAGCTCCAGAACACGGGGGGCTTTGTCGAGTTTGCATGCTGCTTGGATGAGTTTGATAATTGATTTATCGAGTTCAATCTCTCGTTTGTCGAGCTCGGACGAAGTCAGTTCGTCGCCTAGAGCGTCCCGCGCCTGGTTGATGTGTATCCGTTCTCGAGCAAGTCTATAGATATGATAAGCGAGACACTGGAAATGCAAAACAGTCACCTACTTCTCCTCGATAGGTGATTCAACTGCATCTTTGTTTCTGAATGGCAGTCGCACAGGCAGTTCCTGAGTTAGCGGTCTCGGGAACCCTGGATGTTCTTGTCGGCCCTATAAAAGAACGCGAGATCAGCGGACAAACGCAGGACATAGAGCTAGGGCAAGAACCTTCAAAATGACACATGTGAAAGTATCCTGGGACAAGCCAACGGGCCAATACGATTCATCCTTCCCTTGCTTGCGTTCGAGCGTGTTCGTATCCAATAAACGGGCCCAGATCGCGCGGTTGGGTCGTCGGAAGTTAATCATGAGATGTGCGTAACCTGCGGAATCATATATTGCTGGTGCCTGCCAACAAGAAGCGTCATTATAAGATAGAAATATGGCAACTCTGAAGACATACGCCTTCGTCAGTTATTCCTATCCACTTGAGCACGTGGCCTTTTGGTATAGGCAGAGGTTTCGCTTGGAGCACCTCGAAGTCTTCGAAAGATATCAAGGTTGCCATCAAACCCTGTGACCCTGCGGTGGATGTAACTCAGTAATCCGCACGATGCGTGAATAATTACTACGTACCATCAATGGTGGTGGCGCCAGGCCGATGTACAACTACTACGTATTCCTCTCCAGCAGCCATGGTCACGTACTCGCCTTCCAGACCCAACACGATGCGTTCGAGACCAGAGCCACTAAGAAACGTGAGATCTCCAGCGCTTGTGGCGATCACGATGTTGCCTAGGCCCTGGATGTCCCCTCCGGACGACGATGGGTCTCGCAGCGAACGCATAGGTCGCTCACCTCCGGCCGCTAGGCCGAGGACATGGTGGCCGGCAGGAAGAACATATGTCCAGTCGCCCTGGGTTGACCAGGTTCCGTATGGCTTGTACAGCACTTGAGCAGGATGATCTTGCTCAGGTGGGCAGGCGAGGAGCACACCACGTTCGCCTAGACAAAATTTATCAGCTGGGAGAGAACGGGCAGCCAGGATACTCACCTAGATATCCTGCGTCATACTTGAAAGGATCCGAAAAATGGTAACTTTTGCGAGTTGAGAGGTCATGAAACCCAACGTTGAGTATATGATGCGTGTCCTGGTCTGTGATGTCGATCCACCCGACCATGTTATATGCTACATATATGGTCGACACTCAGGCATATGCTTCTGCAATAAGAGTGGGTCCTCACCAAGGTATCGTTTCTTGCCTTCCATCGGCGTTGATCCCGGTTGGAAAGCTGGCTGAGCCTTCGTAATGCTCACTGAGGGATTTCTTCTGAGCTATGTTATAACTCCTTTCTAATCAACTTACCCATTTCCTTCACAAACCCATTTCCAGATTGCCTTCCGTGTGGTCCGTCCTGCTGATCATCCTCCATTCCAACGCCAAGGTCATCAATGATCCAGTCATCTCCGTAATCATTCCCATCCTCAGCTCCAGCACCCCGACCCGCGTCAGCTGTATCCTCGCCCCAAAGGGTTGGTGTCGACTTGCGCATGAGAGGCACGCCTTGCATGCTACCGGCTGCACTTTTTTTCACAGGATCTGGCGAACCAGTGGGAATGGGGTCTCTCCACCAAGTCAGTATACCCTCTGTATCAGCCCAAGCAAGAAGATTCTGAGATGGCGAAAACGCAATCTGCGTGGTCAATGCATTGGGGGAACTGGCATGTCTGAAAGCAATGTCAGGTCCTCGATTTCAAGGCTTGATGTAAAGTTTCTCTTACCGCCAAAGTACACGTTTAGTTTGTGTGCTCCAGACGAGTATCTCTTCTTTGCAGGCGCTCGCGAGATACACACCGTTAAGGGAAAGCGCAAGAGCCGTTGTGACACCTGTAGTGTTGGCATCTGAGAAGGTGGAAGACTTTTCCCAGTTCGGTCGCGAGATAGCGACAATTTCTGTTACGTGGTAATGTTCTAGCTCAATTGCTTAGATAAATAAGCTGCATACCGTGGGTCCTCGAGCCGGTCAAGAAGTATTGTCCAGATGGGTGCCACACTGCAGAACAATCGTGCATGAACTCCGGCGACCTATATTAGCGTGAGTTTAGAAGGAAAACAGAGCCAGGTTAGGATTGGCATCACTCAGTGTCTGCTACAACTGGTATAACGCCTTCGATGAGCTTGTCGACTCTTGGCTCGCGTTCAGAAATGTCCCATACGGTTATCGTACCATCTGCACCACTAGCAGTCTATTGATTGTCAGTCAAGGTCGCGAGGGACGGCAAAGAAAATTCGTACGAACCAGTAGAGTTCCAGAAGGGTGCCACGTCACTTTCCGCACGCATTTCTTGTGGCCAGTCAGTGCCGTGACATTCGTAATTTCGTCCAAGTCTATAATCTTGACCGTTGTTTCACTGCGCCTAGTTAGCTAGCGGAAACAAAATAGAGAATATAAGCATACTCCGTTGCAATAGCGACACGCTTCCCAGTGGGATCGACAGCCAGAGCTCGAACGCACACCCCTGCTGCATTCATGATCAGTCCATGAAGGTCGGGTTTCCCATGAGGGTAACTTCGGACTTCTGAGTCTTTGCTTCCGGATAACCAGTAGTCATCCTGAGGCGACGAAGACCAAAGACAACGTGCAATACGTTTTGTTTATAAGTTAAGTCAGAGGAAGCCAGCACACAACAGAAGTCACGAACGGCGCTAGCAAGGGCTGTGATTCCCTCATCGGCTTCATAGGCAACTTCTGGCTCCTGGTATTGATCCTTGTCCATTTGCCATATCCGTACTAAGCTGTCTGAGCCCCCCGTGTAGGACAGTCTGTTCGTCCAACACAAAGCAGATGTCCGGGAATGGTTAGCAGAGGCTGTGTGGATGCATGACGAGTGATATACCTCCCATCCCGCGAGAACGTAATGCAGGTGTATCCAGGCTCATGTGCAGAGTTCGTGAGCGTTTTACTTGTGCTTGCCATGTTGGAAAAGGCAGTGAGGCAGTTTCGAATGTTAAGTGACTCGGAGGAAACTTCGGCACGCGCTCTTGCTTGCACTGTCACGTATCGCGTCTTGTCACACCATGTGACCCAATGACACAGTCACAAGCTCTTCCGTGATCACAACCGTACCATACTGTAGAGATACGACCTTAGGTTCGTCACGTGTCACAAACGAGGAAAAAACTCCTCGCCGATGCGCTCTGATAAGAAATCGGGCAAAGATCAGTCGGGTTTTTCACAAAATCAACGAACCTAAGGTCGTATCTCTACAGTAATTGACATAACAAAGAACGAAGTAATATATTAGTATATGAACAGTCTGCGATAGGAGTCAGGGTTACAAAGCCAGACAGGCGTCTAGTAGCTTCTTGAAATGCTCACTAAGAGCAGCGCCCTTCGAGCCTGGGAAGGGTATGAACTCCAGTCGGCGCAAAGGCCTCCCCAGATCCCTCCTCTTCTGCACAAACGATAAAAGGATGTCCCAGTCGAAATGCGGGTCCCCAAAGCATATTTCACGAAGCTTGGGAAATGCATCCCGTCTCGCGTCATGGGTGAGGAACATGAGGATGGAGTCCACGCTATACCTCGAGAGTGAGAGACTTTCCACGTTTGGGGCTGCGTGTACAAGCGCGCTGGCGATATCGAAACCCTCAAATGGGCTATCGATGGTGATGTGGCCCAGCGAGGGGAAGCGAGGGGCTTCTCGCTTGAGGTGCCGCAAGAACAGCTGTATCTCCCTCGGAGATGAGAGGTTGGTGAAATCGAGGCTTAGTTCTTTCAATGCTGGGGTGACGAGCGTTTCCATAAGTCCTGTCAAGTAAAGCCGCGAGATGTCCGGACCAGGCTTCAGAAACAAGGAACGCAGAGAAAGCATTTCGACGACGTCTGTCACATGAGAACGATCAAAATCGACTGCTTCATCGAGAAGCGCAAGGTGGGAAAGCGACCGCAATCCAGATAGGAGGTCGCGGAAAGTCTCCACTGGGAGACCAAATGCGGGGACTCCGCTCAGAGTGAGAGAAGTGAGAGTTCTGGCTGATATGGCGGTAGATATAGATATCAGTTCACCCAGATCCAGGTGCGCCAACCTTGGGAATGAGGAAGAGCAGAACGCAGGCTCCCAAACGTTACTGCGTGGATGATGCAGAATCAATTCTTGCAACAAAGGGGCGGGAGTACGACCAAGGCCTTCCAAGAGCTCAGGGACAAAGACGTTGGTTCGAATTTCCAGGCGACGGCAAATATCCATGTGGTCGAGTATGGTGTTAGTGACACGGGAGTATTCTGAAGCATACCGGAGATTAAATGCGCAGAAGGAGTGCTGTCTGAAGGTGATCTCCAGGGGCAACCCTCGTGCACGGGCAAAGTACAGTTGAACTAATTCAATGGACTGCCCGACGTACAGGCGAATGTTGGTCCAAAGCGATGGTGTTCCGACGGCTACTGCTCGCCAAAATATCGAAACATGAGACAACAGCAGCTCTGGCCGAGTGAAAGTCCACTCTTGCATTTCGAGACCGTAAGAAGCAATTCGCTGTTCTACGGACGGATCCGAAGAACTGATCACTTCCTTGAAGACCAGTCCCAGAATCTCGGCTGGTAGCACTGAGATGCCCAGTGTCCCCGAATTCCGGAGAAGTACCTCGAGCTCTGAGGCTTTGCGTCGCATGATGTCCAAAGAGCACTCTGCCGCCCATATTCTGGACATGAGCTGAGCGAACTCTTTCTCTACGGCCGAACGATGTTGAATCATCTCTGAAGTTCGATGTACAGTCATTAAATAGTATTTTCTTCCAGAACACGACTCACCGACGAGAAGGATGAGCGGCGCAATGGTGGTGACGTGTAAATAAACAGCAAAAGGGGCTTTATACGCAGGGGGGGACGGTTGCAGAAGAGCCCAAGTTGACATACGATCACACATAGGCCAAAGGCACGGAAGCAAAATTGATGAGCAACTCAAGGCGAAATTAAGAACGGCACCACACCCAAACTGGTCATACTCCATTATGGGCTAAGACAAAATGGCGCACGAAGAGCTGCTGAACCCAACAACAAAGCAGTTGACGACTTAACCTCCTTTACTATCAGGAACGGTTAATCGCCGTTCTAGGCCCAGAGATGCCTACTAATAGCTCGTCCGCTGCCGATTGCGCTTGAAAGCTTGAGTTCATAATGTGAGTGGATCTCCGTTTGGATAGGTTAAGTTAAACTAATTGATTGAAGAAACAATAACCGCAAAGCCTTGCGGAACGGCGATTATGTCAAAATTGTGGAAAGGGCTCGCGACACGCTAGAGCGCACCTGGACTTGTCTCATAATTGTGTTCGACGTGGGATGAAACTCCTAAGTACGTCCTTATGAAGTGCCTCACTGGGCGACTGGTCGCAAGTAGCACGGCTGTGAATTGAACGTGAACAGATTTCGGAGGATTTCGGAGGTCAACCGTGACAATGCACTCATCAAGCAGTTTGATGCGAATGAACTCATTGTAGAATGTCTGTGAGTCGAAAGGTGCTGGAAGAGTAGTGACGAGTCTTGGTTCTTTTTGCTAAGTGAATATTAGCGAGGCCGAGGTTGCTGAGCGCAGTGACATCGAGGCCGCAAGGTCCAACGAGTTGTTTGAGGTAAAAGCGTCCAGCCAACCTATAGCGAAATGAACCACTGCAATGATGCCTCAAGGCAAATGATCTTGAGGTGACCGTCCCGAATTAGGATGGTCCCGAATATTGGGAATGTTGCCAAATCGATGACGAGTCTGCAGGCTGCAGCTGGGCTTGAGTAATCGCACCCACTTACATCATCTTGAATGCTCACATCGCATTGTGTTGAAGCTTTGAAGTGTGCACCAAAGACAGACTCATTTTTCGTCAAGCAAGCGAACCATATATACCATGACTATCAGGCAAACATGACGGCCGTATATATATCAAGAAACCCAGTGTATGAAACTAAATCCTGCGCATCTTACCAGAACTAAGCTCACGAGGAGCGTGGGTCCATCCAACGACTAAGCCAGAGCTCGAGTTATGTAACAGAAAGTGACATTGATTCGGATTTCTCAAACATCCATTGATTCGACGTCTCACAACTTCGCCTTCGCCTTTAGTTTATGTTCGACATCAACCCCCTCCTCCTGTTTCATCACTCTCTCAAAGTCTCTGTACTTGTAGTACAACTTGAAAGATTCGGGGTTGACAACCGTCCCACTTGGGACAACATCTATGCCCGAGACGATTTGCTTCACTGCGATCTCAATTTTCTTGCCGTTTACCGTATACTGTTCCAAGAAGTAAAAATTAGCATCGTTTTCATGCATCCCGACCCCATCGAGTGACGAGAAAACAATGGAAGGACTCACTGGTATATCCTCCACTTCAAAGATCCCGGCGGGCACATGTCTCCTACTCAAACCCTCTCTTATAATACCCCTAACTTTCTCCCTTACCTCATGCCCGAGCGTTCCTCTGCTCGCCTCTCTCATCTTCAAAAATAAAAGCACTCTCTCATCATTCTCTCCCTCCCTCATCTGTCCCACACAAAGTGCGTCTTCCACCTCTTCTAACCCTTCTGTCTCCCCATTGACGAACTTATAGATCTCTGCACTTCCAAACCGCACTCCGCTGGGGTTCAGGACCCCATCGCTCCTGCCCAGAAAGACGAATCCGCCTGTGGCGGGGTTACGAACGACGAAGTCACCTTGCCGCCACACTGGCGTACCGTCGGGGGCAGGCGGGAAGGACCTGAAGTAGGCGGAGAGGAATTTGGTATGGGTGGGGGTATCATTAAGGAAGTAGAGAGGAATGGAGGGGTGTGGGCGGGTTATTGCTAGTTCGCCAGGAGTACAGGAAGTGGCAGGAATGGGTTGGCCAGAGGGAGAATAGACGGAAACGGCCATGCCGAGGCAAGGGCCTTGCAGTTCTGTGTGCAGGAATGGTCAGAAAGCGAGAGGATGTATGGAGGGCAAGAGGCCGGGAAACATACCACCCGCATGCAAAGGGAGTGACAATATGCTGGTCACGACTAACCACAAAATGTCAATCAGCTTTGTCATTTCGACAGGCATGCAAACCGACTGGAAAAGAAAAACACTCACAAGCGCAAAAAACATCTGTACCTCCACTAGAACTACCAATATGGAGCTTCCCGCCGAACGCCTTATGAGCCCAAGTCATAAGCTGAGCCGTCAACACAGAGCCCGTCACCGTCATCTCGCGGAGGCCGGCGAAGGGTGTGGATGATGATGAAATGGAAAGGGGATCGATGTTGCGTGTTTGCAGCTCGGAGAGGAAACGGGGTGATGTGCCCAAGATTGTTACACTGCGTGACGAAAGTTAAATGAGGAACCGTTGATGGTGCACATGAGATCAGACAAGGAACCTCACCCTGACCAATCTATAAACTTCAGATATTCGTTCACATCAGGGTAAAACGGGGAGCCTTCATATAACACGATACGCGCTCCGCATGCCAGACCTGAGAGCATAAATGGCCACATCATCCATCCAGTCTATCCTTCGCATGAGATTTTCAAAGTGTCGTCAATGACCATGATAGGGGCCTACGGTGGTATATTGGAAATATACGTCGGTAGGCAATATGCCGAAGCCGACGTAACAGTCTTTCTTGCTGTTCATGAGCGCGCCCTGCGGGAAACAGGGGAGAGGTTAGCCTAAGAACGAACGCACGAATACGTCAACAAAAGCTACGCATACTCACCCCCGCAGCATGAACGATACATTTCGGGGGCCCGCTGGTTCCTGATGAGTATAGGATGTATAATGGGTGATCGAAGGGAAGTTGTTCGAAGGTCAGTGGGCAGTCTTCGGCTGCAGACGGCGCAGTCAGAAATGCATCAATCGTCTGGCTGTCCGTGGCATGACCGAGGAGAACAAAGGCCCATGTCAGGTCCCCAACCAATCATCGTAGAATTGGGACCTACCATCCAGGGACCTCTATAATTTCGCTCGTTTTCTCGCTCCTCAACACGACGGCTCTCTGAAGGCCAAATCCACCCATTCTCAAGTCCGTTGCCACATCTGCAATCTTGTGGGTAATATTAATTGTCTTTCCCCCGTAGACCGTCTCGGAAGACGCAAAGAGGATCTTTGGGCGGATTTGGCGGTATCTGTCGAGGATGGCGGATACACCCATGTCAGTTGCTGTACTAGAGAATATAGCGCCGACGGAGGCGGAGGCCAAGGCTATGACAACCCCAGTAACAGAGTTTGTGATGATGGCTGCTCGCGATGTTACCAAGTGAAACCCACGTCTTTTGAGTCAATGTTATGCCTGCCATGAACGTATGAGCGATTTGACAATACTTACCGGCAACTCTATCCCCAACGCGCACCCCAGCCCTCTTCATACCAGCGGCCATTACTCGTACCATCTCTCTCAACTCACGGAACGTGTATTGTTTGACGCCGCTGAACTGAGCCCGATCAGCGCTAGTGGGATGAAGGTCGTATTCGTAGGCTGCTGTGATGGCGATGCCGTCGTCGTCCCTCCAAAGGAGGTTCTCGGCGTAGTTGAGACGCGTGCCTGGGAACCAAGATGGACGTTCGCGTATAGCACCTGCCACGATTATCTGTGGTGGGAGGTGAGAAGGTGAGCAGGACGGGGTCAACAAAAGAGGAGGGAATGGCACCTTGTCAGGCAGAGGTGGGACTGAAGCAATGATACCCATGAACTCCCATAAGTCAAGCCAGAATGTGAAGTCGGACACTGAGTAGGCATGCAGATCATCGTAATCCTCTGCGTCCAGTACGAGCCAGGATGAGTACAGAACAAGCAGTCAAACGAAGAGCAGCCAAACGTGGTACTTACTTAGGGCAAGCCCTCTCTTCATGTTGATCTCCCTCCTCAGCTTTTCGCAGACTGCATGGTTGGGGTATTGAGGGGTCCACAGTAGTTTAGATTCTTCAAAATTGTACGATACCGGAGACGCCATCGTGCACTGTGTTGGGATAGTAGGTGAAACCAGCAGGCCAGACAGGCCGATAACAAAGTGCAGGAATGACCTAGTCTCCCCAAACCAGACCAAGAGAAAGGAAGACAGTCGTAGGGATGGGAACGAGGGACATGGAGGGCCCGGAATTTCTCATTCAAAATTAGCAGCTTCTTTCCTTACCACTGATATTCACGGTCTCGCTTGCCTCACTGCCTGAAGCGCCCTCGTGACACCCTTGGCGATGATTAGTATTGCTACAGTTCCTCGTTCATACAGGGAACATTGAAGCACTCTGGGATTAACAAACATATAAATAAATACCAAGCGACTCATTCACCCTCCGAGCTGGCCACATCACTGCCCGAACCATCGTCGCTCCCATCTTGCATCCGTACGTCTGCTGACCTCGATGAGCTGGGTGGGGGAGCGCCAGTACTTTCCAGCGTAGCAGCAGTGAAACCAGATAGTATGGTAGTCCCACCTGTCTTCTTTGCCTGAGCAGTTTTCCAAGCATGGGCCATTTGCAAGAACTTGAAAGAGGCTGGGTTGACCTCCCGTTCGTCGTCGGCAAATACAAGCTCCCAATCTACGACGGTAGTGTTAAGTTTGCAAGTGAACAAGAGAATACCGATATTACCTTCTACGACTTGGCCGGTCTCCTTATCGACATGTTGTTTTCTGCCAACTATTGGCATCATGCTTTGCACCTTGGCCACATCAGCCTCGCTGCCGTTCGCTTCTTCATATGCCTTCCATGCCTCCAGCAAGGCAACCCGCTATGGGTTTTGAGTTTGGTCAATGCGTCTGAGTGTCCATCGAACGGAGAGACATACCTCGGCCTTGAGCCCCTTGTTCTTGAGGTCCTTGTAGCCACGTTCAAACACCTGTCGTGCGAGTACAGCATCTCCTGCGACCATGCGTGGCTCCGCATCCTCGGTTTCCTCTTCCTCTTCCCTCATGGCCTTAGGAAGTGGCATACTGGAGCCTTCGAACTCCGCATACGAAATCCAGACCTTGTGGTGACCACTCAGTGAAATAAGACGTTCATACAACGACCGTGCCTTCTCCCGATCACCTTGTTCATCAACCTCGAAGTCGATGTATGCTTTCCATAGGATCTCTGGCATCGTAAGTGACGGCTGGGAGACTCCGAGTTCGAAGATAGCTTCTGCACGGGCAAAATCTTCCAGCGCTGTCTCAAGCTCTGCATATTTGATCCATGCAGGAGAATTCGTTGGGTCATACTATGTACGAGTTGCGTCAATAGGCTAGTCTGTGAACGCGAGTGACCTGCAACATACCTCGAGATATTTTTCGTAAAGTGCTCGAACTCGGTCAAATTCCCGTAACTAGGCGTTTGTTAGGAAGTGCGCGAATAAACACACTAAGCGGACGTACGTCCATCTCAAGCTGGATGTAACCCTTAAAGAGAGCCTCCTTAGGACACATCCCAATGCCGTTCCCGAGTATCTTACGGGCGGAAGGGAGGTCGAGCTGCCTAATTTCAAAGCGCGCAGCCATGATCCACAACTTCGCAAATGTGAATTGCTTATGTGGTAAAAGGCTGAGCGCCGTCCGGTAGACTTGACGAGCACGTTCGTACTCCTTGAAACGAGCGTCAAGTAAGCAGCAAGAAGTGCAGGCAAAGTATGGAATAACATACCTTTGTTTCTATCTCTTCAAACAGCGCGTAGTCTAGCCACAAAAAGATGTACCGTCTCCAATGTCGTTTCTCTTGCCCAGGTGGAACATGTGCAACGGCGCGTTCATACACTTCCCGCACTCGCCCAACTGCCGCATCTTCCTCCTCCTTTGTCCCCCCCTCTTCTCTGAGCGTCCGCAAAGCACCCTCCTCTAATCTTATATAGTCGAACCATACATCGTAGTTCCGACCGTCGTGAGTTACTTCGTCCTCGTACTGAATTCTCCGCTTTCCCAGTACGGTCGACTCTAGTATGGACCGTGTGCCATGTTGTTTTTCGAATTTGGTGTACGCAGCATACAGTGTTGCCGATTTTGAGCGAGGAAGACGCTCAAGGGCAAACTTGGAAAAAAGGTGAGGACAAGAGACACGAGGTCAACGAGGTTTTACCTTGTAAATGACACGGGCACGTTCATACTCCTTTAGGCGTATTTCCATCTTGGCGAACGCGTTGAACACGGCCTGGGCCTTCTCGATCTGCTCCTCCTCGTCACCGAAAAACTGTAACGCGGTTTGGAAGACTTCTCGAGCTTTGTCAAGCTTCCCCCTCTCTTCCTCAAATTTGGCCCACTTTACCCAGACTCTTGGCTCCGGTCGGACGGCTATCCAGCGCTCATATACCACACTAGCTCTATCAAGCTCGTTATACCGTTCCTCCATCTTGATGTAGGCTTGCCACGCTTTGTCGTCCGGTTCCCATTGCATCCACCGTTCGAACACCTGACGTGCGCCAGGAACGTTCTGGAGGAGTTCCTCCAAGTAGACATACTTGTACCACAACTGATCCACTCGGGGAAGTAGAGTTACTGCACGATCGAAGAGGTTGCGGGCATGCTGCACGTTGCGCGATTTGAGCTCCATTTCGGTGTAACTTAGCCACAACTGCACGCCGCGAGGATCGACGTCCAAGGCACGCTCAAAGACTGACCGTGAGCGGTCGAACTCATTTTGACTGGCCTATGACGGGATGTAAATGGTGATATATGAGGCAGGAGAGTACTGCGCACCTCCCAGTTTGCGTATTGAGTCCATTCTTTTCTATGGAATTATTTAGTGCAAGTTACCGAATGTTTGACACTCGGTACTCACATGCTTCCCCTAGTGCGCCGAATTCGCTCCTCGAATTCCTTGCGCTTTCTTCCCCGATACTCATGAAGCTCTTCGAAATCTTCGACGCGTTGCTTTGGGGCACGAAACGTTGATTCTTGACGCTCTTGAGCCTGCATGTCAACGATAACGATCAGGAAATACAGATCGCATTGTTTTCAATGAAATATGTACCTCTCGGAGGAGCTGTTCAGCGGTGATCTTTGAAGAAAAAAGTCAGCAGAGCTGCTATGCCCAAGTGATGGTATTAACTGCCTTACCTGTACCGCTGCTGGTGCTCGATTTCTTATTCTGTAGGGTGTCAGTGTGGGAGGAGATCCAAGAAAGGCACATCGAACCTTGGGGCCCTGCCATCCTGCATGGTGACCTCCGTCTTCGTGCTGCTATGACTAACTTGGCTGTAATAACTCGTCCACGGTCAGGCCCTTGAATGTGAAGCAACTTCAAGTGGTTATGAAAACAGTGATCGTAAACATAGACAAACACGACACGGCGCTTAGTGCTAATACGCTGAGCGTTCACGTTCCGGCCTCCCTCAGGCTCACTCAGGAAGGTTTTCGTAAATCATGAAACTGTCTCCCAGAAGTAACTCCCCCCAGAGACTATACGATAATAATATCCTGTTCTTCAATCATCGCCTAATACTCATAGGCCCTCCTTGAAGTATGCCAGAGGCCACTCATAGTACACCAGCACCGTTAACAATACGTGTATTCTGTCAATGCTCCTCCTAGATGGTGGGACCAATTGTTAACAACCCGGTGCTGGGGTCAAACATGGGTACCCAAGTGCTTTCTTCGTTTGATACCTCTGGAGAAGCACTAATGAAATCGACCATCGTGAACCCTTGGAGGATGCATCTATTCGGAAACTACCCTCATAACGGTCCGTTGGCGTAGTTGGTTATCGCATCTGTCTAACACACAGAAGGTCCCCTGTTCGAGCCAGGGTCGGATCAATCTTGCATTATTTTTCCCTAACAAATCCGCACTTGAACCCATCTTCACAATCAAATTTTCGTGCAAGCGCAAAGTGTGGTTCCGTTGCAACAAAATTATTACGCCTCCAAGACTTCATTCACCCCTTTACTACCCAAGATCCTCTCCAACTTGAACCAATCGTAGCGACAACTCACCACCCGACAGGTTATATCGCTCGCTTCCACCCCATCGTCGAGGAAAGGGTAAGTTAGGAACTCGGAAAAGAACTGAGGGTGGGAGGGAGGTCCATAGAAAAGGATGTTGCGTATACCTCTGATTTTGTAGCTGGAGATCAGGTGGCATGAGTTGAAGTTGGGAGAGGGAAATTGCGCGAGGGAGGCAGCCAAGTAACTCACCGGCGATAAAAGTGGAATCGTTCGCTGATGAGTAAAAACGATTTTTTACCAGAGAAAAACGCTTGTCGGGCACGGGATATATCCTGATTCGAGGAATACCTGTGTAGCAGCGATATCCGCTCAGTCTCGTGCTACCAAATGCAACTTGCCATAACAAATGACTAGTGATGAATCAAGACGAAGGGGAATGTGGGGGGAGGTAAAAAGGAAAGAGTGCTCACTCAGAAAGCACAGCAAAACTTATCCCGCCTTGCTTTCTAAAATAATTGCGGACTCGGATGAAATCGAATGAGGAAGGGACGAAAACAACGGTATTGGCGCTCTGTACGGCAGACTTGAGGACCTTGGGGAGCAACTAAACACCGTCAACCGCGCAACGTGCGTTGACGATGAGATGGCGAGGAGTGAGAAAGGTTCAATGCGTAGTCAGGGTCTGCCAGGTACCAAATGAGACGTACCTGAGTGGTAAAATAGCTAAACCTCTTATCCGCCTCATCCTTCGGGTTCGAGCAATCGAACGCGAGGAATGTCTACCGTTCGCATCGATATTTGAACTAAATCACATGTCCAAATAAGGATCGTACATACCTGATCGACACCCTCCGGCACCTGGAGCGCCGGCCATGTCTTCTCCACTCTCACCTTTCCTGCTACGTTTTTCAGCGAGGCATTAAAAAGAGAGCGAGTTTCGGGAATTTCGAACGGTGACATGAGGATGGATTGCCGTAGGTAGGCAGAACTGAGGATCACAGGTTAGTATAGATACGGGGAATGATGGGGGGGCGAGAGGTTGGTCAGGCAAACACAATAAATCGGTCAGAGAAAGTGGCAAAAGGACTCACTGTCCGTCGAGGTACCAAGGTTTGATGCGTGAAAAGTCAGCATCACGTGATTCCTTGGGAAGGTTGTTCAAGTGTGAGAGGATGAACTGTGTAAAATCGAGATTTATGAGACTCAAAGAGAATGGCTAGCGGGATTTATGTACCTGAGTGTGCTCCCAATTTTGCATTGCTAGGGCATTCATTTGGTCAACGACCAAAATCTCGATCGACGACAAGAAATCAGCGCTTCTGTGACGGTCAATGCAATGAGCACCATGTTCCCTCCAAAAGTCACACCGAATAAGCCAGGAACTCACTTTTCCTTCTCGATTGACATTCTTAGCCCCAGTGGACTTGCAAGGATCAAATCACAGCTGTAAAAATCGGCGAAGAGCTTGACACTCTTCCTAGTCAGCTTGATTCCCATCCTAAAACTATCATCCACGTTCCCCTTGAACATTTCTACGTGATCAGCGGGGTACGTCCCAGGTGGCGCAGTAACCAGTTTATCTACTGCATCCGGTGGTAGGTCATACTCCCCTAGGAAGCGTGTGTGGTTCTCAATTTGGAAGGAGGGGGTGTGACTCGTCAGGGCGTTGATCCAGGCAAGAGCGGAGGAGCGGAAGGGAAGGAGGATTAGTACGGAGGGGCGGGTGAACCCCTGATCTTGGACGTCTTCTGGGGGATCGGAGGATGCATGTGATATACGTTCGTTATTCTTGAGTATGCGGCGGCGTTTCCTAAAGATGGGCGGATTGTTTAGTTGCACTTCCCAGGCAAGAGGGTGCGAGTTAGGAGGCTTACTTGGTGATATGATCGAGAGTATGCAACGCAATCGCTTCGCGGATACATTGGTGGTGCTTGAGGGAGATGGCGGGATGGTAGAGGTCAAGGTGTGCTGAAAGAATGGAGAGGAGGTCGTTCTGAACCTGGTTTTCATCTGGATCGATGTGAGCAAGGAGTGGTAGAGCCCAAACTGAGGTGTTGTTACCTGCTGGCTGCTTAGCCTGCCTCGCCTCGAAGGGAGTGCGTAGGCGTTCCAGTATCTGCCACCCGTCATTAGACATAGAGTTGGTGTGGATGTGTAACTGATAGACGCACTGCAGTCTTTTTGACGAGCTTCTTTAAAAGAGAAACGTGTTCCTCTGGAAAAAGACTAATGACAGCAGTAAGTTTGCCGATCTTCTCTCTCTTCGACTCCCAGTTCCTTTGATCGGCAAGCATCCTATGGCTCTCCGTCAGAATTTCAGGGTTCGGTCCAAAATGCTGCTCGTATGAATTCTGTGCCGCATCTACAACTACCCCCTGAACTGAAACGCCGTTGGAGGACTCGGATACCCCTCACCTGCTGAGCCGTTCTCATCTCCTTCGATTTCGTCTAGTGCCGCATCGATGGCTCCTGTATCGCTGTCTGGCTGAGAATCAGTCTCGTTTCGTAGCACAGAAGGTCTGGCTGTGGACTTTGGTTCAGCAGCCAACTGGATGATTTTGCGCTTGTTCTGAATCGGCTTCTCATGGGGAGACGACTCTTCTGCCTGTCTCATCCGTTTGCGGCTTTTGAATGCAGAGGTATTAAGCAAGCGCGTTGTCGGGGTGTTGGCATCCTCAGGCTCCTTCATTGTGTTCCGGTTCCCGGGATATGAGCGGACAGTCTGGACCTACTTGCTTTTTGCTTTGATCCATGATCGCGGAGTTGGGACGCCAATGATTGATGGGTCACGTGGGTTTCTCTGAACGCGCCTGTCGCGTCGACCATCGGACCACAACCCCATCTTCAAGTGACGTAAGTACTGGTGGTAGAAGTCTGGAACAGCCAGACGCTTTCTTGCTCACCCCCTCCATTTACATCGCACGACCTCGAGCCGAGCTATCCCATTTTCTTGCAATACACATAGTTGCGTTCACGCTAATTGGGGACTACCAGCCATGCGTGTTCTGTGTGTTGCGGAAAAGCCTTCCATAGCCAGATCCATCAGCCAAATACTATCAGGTGGACGCGTAGAAACTGTAAGCACGTATCTCTCAATCTGACGAGTCACCCATTCCACTCACTATTTTAACACACTAACACTCAGCGTGCAACCCAGAACCGCTTTATCAGAAACTTCGACTTCGACTACCCCCAAACAAACTCCCGTGTCACAGTAACCTCCGTATCCGGCCACCTCCTTACACACGACTTCCCTGACGCTTACCGTCAATGGCACTCTTGCGACCCCCTCTCCCTCTTCGATGCTCCAATACATAGCACGGTACCAGCCGAAAACAAGACTATAGAACGAAACTTAATGAACGAAGCGCGTAGCGCGCAGACCTTGATGATATGGACGGATTGTGATAGAGAGGGCGAGAATATCGGGTGGGAGATCGTGACTGTGTGTCGGAAGGCGAAGCCTAATATAGTCGTGAAGAGAGCGAGGTTTAGCGCGATCATACCGCAGTGCGTCTTTCTTCTTCATGCCTTAGTCGACTTGGACTCGAGGATCAGAATTTCCATAGACAAATTCACCGTGCAGCACAGCACCCAGTGGACCTTGACCTTGCACAAGCCGCCGCCGTTGAAGCGCGCATCATGCTCGATCTCCGCATCGGAGCGGCATTCACCCGCATGCAAACGTTGACCCTTCAGAATCGCCTTCCACAGTTTCGTGAAAAACGCGAGGTTGTTTCTTACGGTACCCAACTCTTCAAAGTTGTCCTAGCGATAGTCTTACCTACAGCCCATGATCAGGCCCTTGTCAATTCCCTACTCTCGGCTTCGTCGTGCAGAGGTACAATCAAGTAAAGGCATTCACTCCCGAAGATTTCTGGTACATCCTCCTCTCACTCAATCGTGGAATCAACGGAGAGGAGAAGAAGGTCGATTTTACGTGGAGGCGAGGGCACCTTTTCGAAGCGGATGTCGTGACTGAAATATACGAAGATATCTTGGAGAATCCACGCGCTCGTGTTACGAAAGTCACTCGAAAGAATACGAAGAAATTGTGCGTTCTACTCTCACTTCTCTTCAGTGGTACTTCTCATCAACCGTCAGTAAACCACTGCCACTGACGACCGTCGAGCTTCAGAAGGCGGGATCGAGGCTGCTCAAGCTAGCACCGAAGAAGGTTTTGGATGTATGACAATCATCGTATTGTTCAAAGTGGATGCAATCTGACGATCACCCACAAGATTGCAGAAAAGCTCTACCAACAAGGTTTCCTTTCCTACCCACGCACAGAAACAGACCAATACGACCCCCAATTTGATTTCATGACCCTCATAGGGAAACAGACCGTAGACCCCGCTTGGGGTGCATTTGCGACAGGGTGCGTCCCACCGCTCAACTCATTCCCCTCCTCTTCTTGACTTACCCTACATTCATCCCCGTGGACGTATCGACACCGATACTCTTCTCATACTAAAGGCTCCAGCAAGGCAGCTTTACCCCACCCCGCCGAGGCAAAAACAACGACAAAGCCCATCCCCCCATCCATCCCACGGCTCACAAAGCAAATTTGGTCGGTGACGAGAAGAAAGTATACGATTTCATCACGCGAAGATTCCTGGCGAGCTGTTCGAAAGACGCGGAAGGATCAGAGACGACTGTAGAGGTTGTGTACGGCGGGGAGGAGTTCTACACCACTGGTTTGTTGTCTCGCCTGCTTGAATTTCCGCGCGAAAGCGTGACTGATGGTGGCTGTGACTAAAGGCTTGATCGTCCTGGCTAGGAACTATTTGGACGTATACCCATATGATAAATGGATAGGGAAAGAGATCCCGGAGTTTAGAGAAGGAGAAGAGTTCGAGCCTACGTCTTGTGAGATGAAAGAAGGGCAGACAACATCGCCTACTTTGCTAACTGAAGCTGATCTCGTCACGCTTATGGACAAGAATGGGATTGGTACGTGTCATAATGTCTCTACTCCATTCACTCGTATTTCTGAATATTGGTTTTCAACCATACAGGTACGGATGCAACCATTGCACAACACATCCAAACCATCATCGACCGAGAATATGTAATCGAGCGAATGGATGGGGCGACGAAACATCTTCTTCCTTCGACGCTTGGTATTGGGCTCGTGGAAGGGTACAACCAGATCGGGTTTGATAGAAGCTTGTCAAAGCCACAACTAAGGCGTGAGGTATGCATGTTCCTCCTATCTTCTTTTTCCCTGTTTATTCCACCTCCTTGAACTTCGTTCCTATGCATACACCGTAGCGGTATCAGCAATAGTGAGGGGTCTTAAACTGACAAAAAAAAAAGACAGAACGAAGCATGGTCCAAGTCTGCGATGGCGCCAAGACGAAAGACGAGATGCTCATGCAGAGCATTGAACAGTACAAAGAAATGTACGTCATAGCAAAGAGGGAGTTCGATAAGGTCATTTCGGTGAGTTTGTTCTCCAGGATTTCTGCCCACTCTGCTGGACACTGATACGGATTTGGTATCGAAGAGCGTGCGCCGATACATTGAAGGGAATGGCGCACGTAATGCAAACGGTAATCAAGGAGGTGGAGGTCCAGGTGGGGGTGGGGGTGCCGGACGGGGCGGGGGAAGAAGAAACGACCATGGTGACAACAATGATGAGGATGGCGCCCCTCCTCCTCCCAGGAACGGAGGTGGCAGCGGACGTGGCCGAGGAGCTTCTGCTCCTCCTTCGAGAGGACGTGGGCGTGGTGCCGCCCCTCGCGCACCGAGGGGTTCACCCCCTTTGCCAGATGTCAATAATGGTAAGTGGTTTCTTGTTGTCATTGCATGTACCCAGCTGATGTTTGACGCAGTCGATGATCTACCACAACCACCGCCTCGGAGCCGTTCACGAGCAACAACGGCACCCAAATCCCACATTGGCTCCTCAAGCCGACCCTCATCAAGTCGACAACCTGAATGTGACTGTGGCATCCCTGCGAATAAGAAACGAGTGACGCAAGCGTCAGCCCGAGAGGGCAAACAGTTCTACGCATGTTCTCAGGATGAGTGTGGGTTCTTCAAGTGGGTCGAAGGTGAAGACGATGACAAGGATGGTGGAGGAACTGCACCACTCATCCCTGCCAAACGCGCATTGGGGGTCGATCGTTCTGTAAGTTCCATTCACCTTAACGTCCAGCTAGGAAACCAAGTTACATGACTGACGGCACGATGGCGCATAATCAGGCTCAAGCCGCAGCACCAGCACGTCAATGCCGATGTAAAGAAGATGCAGTGCAACGCACGGTTACGAAAGAGGGAGCCAACAAAGGGCGGCTATTTTGGGGGTGTGCGAAAGGCAAGGACGAGGGTTGTGGGTTCTTTGAGTGGGATGATGAACCGAGCAAGTCTTCCGGGTCTGGAATAGGGACGGGAAGTGGAACTGGGAATTCAAAACCGATGTCGACCCGGACGGTAAGTCAACACGAGCCGCCGTCGAGTGGGAGGTGTTATAAGGTGAGTAACACTAATATTCGATGACCACCTCCCGCTCTACCGTTCTGATGCACGATGTAACACAATTAATATTGCTAGTGCGATCAAGAAGGTCATTGGGCTTCTGGTGAGGTGTTTTAGGTGCATGGCATGGCATTGGCCGAACACCGTTCATACTATTTCCATTTCTTTTTCAGCATGCCCGAACGGTGCTCTATCGAACCGATCAAAGAGCCACGGAGCGTCGAAGACAGATGACACCTCCGGGGCATGTTTCAAGTGTGGGGAGCCTGGTCACTTCAGCAATGGTACGTGAGCTACAGCCGCTCTGACGAGGACTACCCACATCTTACACAACCCGGAATTCTCATACAGTGTGTCCCGGTGGGACAAGTTCACGCCCAGCATCCAAAGCCACAGGGTCAAACATGCGAGGGGGAGGCGCCGACGATGAATGCTTCAAATGTGGGCGGACTGGACATTGGACGTCAGGTACTTGGCAACTCTTTGTCCGATGGGCAAATGAACTCACAGATTGAATGCAGACTGCCCAGATAATGGTGGGCCGGCGAAGCGCGCCAGACCTTCCTCGTCGAGAGGGGGTAAGGCTTCTCGCGCGCGAGCAGGAAGTGCTCGAGGAACAGGGACAAAGCGGGGAACCAAGAAGAATGTCAAGACCAAGGGAGGGACGTTTGGTGCTCCTGATGATTTCTGATGCATAACTCGATATTATTAATGCACATGCATAATGACATTTCACTGGCATACTGTACACGCGAAGCTTGAGGGAAGGGGAGATTAGGAAATTCGATCGTAACCGAGGTCACCCATGTGTAGGATTTAATCAGGCCAGGGTCGATTGGACTCAGACTCGGACTCGTCGCTTGCTTCTTTGCCAGACAACTTGAGTACTTACAATTTTACATCTCATACCAATCTCATGTCGCATGTAATCCTCGACCAGCCTTTCGATCTCAGGTCAAGTTCCTAGGAGTCACTAGTAGCCTTCGGAGTCGCATGATCCTTTCTGTATTACAGATGGTGACGCCGCACTGCAGGGCAGCCCTCCGACGCGAGTAAACAACAACTTTACCGTGACTGTGAGGGGTCCCAGCACTGGCATGCTGCATAATATCGACAGCGTCCCCATTACCAGCCTTTACCATAATTCCCGCCGGCCACCACTGTCATGCCACCAAGCGCACGTAGGCGCACATATGCGCTCGAGTCTCCCGATCATCACACGGCACAACTTTAAGTGACCCCGCCAGTTTCCTTCAATGTTGAATGTTACCCCAAGAAGAGTACGTACACTGCGGCATCATCCATCGAGTTGCCAGCTCATGATATCAACACGTGCCAGTCGACTAAATGGAGTTTTTCACCGTCCGTGAATACAGCGGCGGAGTAAAGGTGAGGGACGAATCAAACTTGGGTAGTGAACCCTTTCCCTCCATCATGCGATTCCAGGGTGGTGGGATTCAAATTCAAAGCCTAGCCCTTGGCGTCATTGTCCCCGTCCCTCTCTAACTCCAATCTCAGCGCCTCTTTGTGTCTTTGGCTTCGAGGACGAAGATGCCACCATCCTCCAAGCTCAGTGCAAATAATGAGAAGGATATCGTCGAATTCATCAGTGCTCAGGATGGAGTGGAATTTGGTCCTGCAGAGCGTGCAAGGACACTGAGGAAACTGGATTGGCATCTCCTGCCATTTGTCTCGTTGCTGTACCTTCTGTCGTTTTTGTGAGCCTTTTATTATTATTTTCTTTCGGCCTGTCCATCGAGCTCCCATCTGACGCCTTGCAGGGATCGAGCTAATGTTGGCGAGTCGTGCACCACACTGACAACATAGTGTGTAGGTCTGACCTCGACCGGTGAACATCTAGGTAATGCCAAAGTCGCGGGTATGTCCACGGACTTGAACCTCGTCGGGTTCAGATATAACATAGTTGCCGCTGTCTTCTTCGTTACGGATCATCTTTTCCACGGCTTCGCAGCGTGGCTTACCAGACTCGCTCTTTAGATTCCTTACAGTCTTGCAGAAATTCCTTCGTGAGTTAGAGCAGCAGAGCTTCTGATGTTGAGGGATTTATCTTTGCACAGAAACATAGCTTTGAAGCTCTTTCGACCCTCGCGGTGGAGTACGTACATTCGTGTTTCCCAATACTCCTTTGCGCTCTAACCCACCTCCCTGCGACAGTACCGGCAATCATGGTTGCATGGGGTTTGGTCATGACTCTCATGTGTCTCGTCAATACATATCAAGGGCTCGTCGTGTAAGCGTTAGCACATTTTTGGGATCAGTGCCACTGATAGCGGAGGATCTTGGTTTGTGCAGCGCGCGAATTTTCCTCGGCCTGGCAGAGGCTGGACTGTTCCCAGGTGTGAACTACTACATTTCGTTGTGGTACCCGAGAGCGGAGCGGTCGAAGCGTATTGCGATATTCTTCTCGGCTGCAACCATTTCAGGTGATTTATGGAATTTTCCGTTCGTGTGGGTACAACTCAACATGGACTCAGGTGCTTTCGGTGGCGTTTTAGCGTAGGTCCACTTTCTTGGGCCGCAACAGCACTTACGCACTTCAAAAAAGTTATTTTATTGAAAAAATGGAAGGGTATGTGACGTGCTGTGATAATAAAATCTTCCTTGCGGACTCACTCGACTCCGACAGGATTGGCGGTCTTCATGGTTGGCAATGGATTGTGAGTAGCTGTCGGAAGTTTGCAACACCATGGACTGACATATCGAACCTTGATAGTTCTGCTTGGAGGGCCTCGGTGAGTTGCTCAGTCACGGCACGATTAGCATAGGCTGGACTTTCCTCCCGCAGCCAC
>MU120914.1:136641-212189 GCA_014904835.1 Paxillus ammoniavirescens
CATTGCTATGGTTATTGGATTGGGAAACTTGGGAGGGTATGTTACGTTCCTGACCGACATTTCTCTCAGTCGGCCTCACAAGTTCATAGAATATGTTCGTCTTTCATCTACATTGATCCTCCGCGGTTCCATATCGGCCATGGAACTATCATGGGCTGGTTGACCCTCTCGTATGTATTTTCTGGTGAATCATGACGGTTGCTCGTTCACTGATTATCTTTAACCAGCATATTTCTGTCCTGTTTTGCGATATGGGATTACAAGCGAATTAACAAGCAGAAGGAGGAATTATGCCGGGAGCGTCAAATCACTGACGATCGCAGGGATGAGTTCAGAGATATGGGAGACGAAAGTCCTCTCTTCAGATACACCATTTGAGTTGCTCGAGTTAGGTATTGGTGTATATACTACACAGTACTTACCTTACTTCCCTAATTTCACTCCCATACCCGCCACATAGTAAACACAACCAAACCTAACTGCTGAGTGACGAAAATCTTCCAGTGCCAGAACGTTCATCAAGCTTCCTCGTCGCGACTTGGCGACGTCCTCCGCGTTTTTGTATTAGATTTCTTAGCGAGGGTGGGCGACTTTCGGTATGCATTTGTACAATTTGACGCTGCAACCTCCAACGGCTGCAACGCAGGCAATTGTTGGAAACTTTTCTGGTGCCCGAACACAAGAAATCATCGTTGCGCATGGCACTCGTCTCGAACTCTTGCGACCCGACGTCCAGACAGGAAAACTGTCCATGGTCATCGCTTCCGACGTCTTTGGTTCAATACGCTCGCTAGCAGCTTTCCGGCTGACGGGTAGTACCAAGGGTGAGCCCCTCGTACGTATCCACCTTCCTTTGCTCCAACCTCATCCCCCGCTCCGTTCTCAGACTACGCCATAGTAGGGTCAGACTCGGGGCGAATTGTCATTTTGGACTATGACCCAAAAACCAGCAGCTTTGTCAAGTTGCACCAGGAGACCTTTGGAAAGTCTGGCGCGCGTCGGATCGTACCTGGGCAATACCTCGCGACCGACCCCAAGGGCCGTAGTGTCATGATTTCTGCGATGGAGAAGGCGAAGCTCGTGTATATTTTGAACCGGGATGCTGCAGCCAACTTGACGATCTCGTCACCCCTGGAAGCGCACAAGAATAATGCCATCATACACCACATTGTTGGTCTTGACGTTGGTTTCGAAAATCCTTTGTTTGCTGCGCTGGAGGTTGACTACTCAGAGTCTGACCAAGATCCAACTGGGGAGGCCTTCAACAATGCGGAGAAGGTGCGTTTGTGTACAACTCATTTACTAATGGTGCTGATTCTTCACGAAGATGCTAACCTATTACGAGCTGGATTTGGGCCTTAACCATGTCGTTCGGAAATGGAGCGAGCCTACTGATCCACGTGCTAATCTCCTTGTTCAAGTTCCTGGAGGGCAAGTTGCGTCGACGGATCGATTTGACGGACCTTCGGGTGTGCTCATTTGCTGCGAAGACCACATTATATACCGTCACACGGATAAACCTCAACATCGCGTTCCCATTCCCCGGCGGCAACACCCACTTGAGGACCCATCACGAGGTGTCATCATTGTTGCAGCCGTCATGCACAAAATGAAGGTCTGTCTGCGAATGACTTCGGCACCCGTCCTTTAACGTAATTGTATTTTAGGGAGCCTTTTTCTTCCTCCTTCAAAGCGAAGATGGCGACCTCTTCAAAGTTACCATAGATCATGAAGAAGACGAAGTCAGGGCACTAAAGATCAAGTATTTTGACACTGTACCTGTGGCTACCAGTCTTTGTATTCTTAAATCTGGTTTCCTTTTTGTCGCCTCTGAGTTCGGTAACCAGTGAGTGTCTGGTTCTTTTTTCCTCTGACACGTTCATGACTTCGGACCGTGCAGCTGTCTGTATCAGTTCCAAAAATTGGGTGATGATGACAATGAGCCTGAGTTCAGTTCAACGTCCTATCCCTCGTTCGGCATGGCCAACCCCATGGTCCCACTACCGCACGCCCATTTCCGGCCACACCCTCTGGACAACTTGGCCCTTGCCGACGAAGCAGAGTCCTTACATCCTATACTGGATGCAAAAGTGATGCACAGTCTGCCGAACTCGGATACCCCACAGATCTTTACAGCTTGCGGTCGAGGGGCGCGCAGTTCGCTCAGGATGCTTCGTCATGGTCTTGATGTTGAGGAGTCCGTTAACTCTGAACTTCCGGGTATTCCAAACGCTGTTTGGACGACCAAGCAACGTGAAGACGGTGAGCGCTCAATTATGCTAGCTTAGTAGTGTTGGATTAACTTTGGTACAGACGAGTTTGACTCGTACATCATTCTCTCATTCGTCAACGGCACGCTAGTTCTGTCCATCGGCGAGACCATTGAAGAAGTCCAAGATACGGGCTTCCTCTCATCAGCGCCTACTCTCGCAGTCCAACAGATTGGTGCCGACGCCCTTCTCCAGGTCCACCCTCAGGGTATTCGACATGTCCTCGCGGATCGACGCGTTAACGAGTGGCGGGTCCCTGAGCGCAGGACGATCGTTGCGGCAACGACGAACAAACGCCAGGTGGTCGTTGCCCTTAGTTCTGCCGAACTGGTCTACTTTGAGCTTGATCTGGATGGACAGCTCAACGAATATCAGGATAGGAAGGCGATGGGTTCGACTGTTCTTGCGCTGAGCATTGCGGAAGTTCCTGAAGGCCGTCAGCGAACGCCTTACTTGGTGTGTAGAAGTACCGCTTTGTCCGATTTTGATGTTCAAATTCCTTGGTCCATTTAGGCGGTCGGATGCGAAGACCAGACTGTTCGCATTATCTCGCTCGACCCAGAAAGCACTCTGGAGACTATTAGTTTGCAAGCTCTGACTGCCCCTCCTTCAGCCATCTGCATAGCCGACATGCTGGATGCGAGTATTAACAAAACCCACCCGACAATGTTCGTCAACATTGGGTTGCAAAACGGAGTTCTTCTCCGGACTGTTCTTGACCCTATCAATGGCCAGCTCACTGACACGCGGACACGGTCAGTATTCATGCACCGTCTGTGTGCCCACCTTCTCAACATGCTACAGGTTCTTGGGGACGCGTCCCATTAAACTCGTTCGGGTTCAGATACAAAAGAATCCTGCCATTCTCGCATTGTCTTCACGGTCGTGGCTTAACTATACCCATCAAAACCTCATGCACTTCACCCCGCTGATTTTCGAGAATCTGGACTACGCATGGAGTTTCTCCGCCGAGCTTAGTCCTGAGGGTTTGATTGGCATTACTGGGAGTGTGCTCCGGTGAGTGTCTTTGTCCCTTTCGTTGCGTGTCCGAGATGCGACAAAGAGATACCGGATGATACCTCTGAAGAGGATATGCCGAAACAAAATTATACCAATTGTTCCTACTGAGACTTCACAAATTTTTCCTTTGCAAGGGATCAGAAAATGCTAATCACGTTATGCTCCTCCCAGCATCTTCCAGGTACCAAAACTTGGTATGAAGCTCAAGCAGGATGTCATCCCGCTGTCGTACACCCCCCGCAAGTTCATCTCACATCCAACGAACCGCTATCTGTACCTCATTGAAGGTGATAACCGTGTCATGGGTGAGGAGGCGATCAACAAGCGATTGCAGGAATTGGTGAGTTGCCCATTCTCGTTCATGGACATGATTCTAATACTCTCGGCTCCAGCGAGACGCTGGCAAGATGCTTGACGAAGAGATGCTTGAGCTTCCTCCTGAAGTCTTCGGTCGATGCAAGGCTCCAGCTGGGACATGGGCTTCGGCAATACGTGTCATTGACCCGGTTGAGGCACGCGCATGCTCTCTTTTGATTAATCTCGCGCACTGTGCTTATCGAATTGTAGGCCAAGACTGTGGCGATGATCAACCTAGACAACAACGAAGCTGCATTCTGTTTGGCTGTCGTTCCGTTTGCTGTTCGCGGCGGGGAACCACATCTGGTTGTGGGCACGGCGTCCGACACGTTCCTCGCGCCTCGGTCATGTACCAGTGGCTTCTTAAGAACATACAAATTCACCGAGGATGGTGCAGGTTTGGAACTACTGCACAAAACAGAAACGGATGATGTACCTCTCGCTGTCATGGCTTTCCAAGGACGGTTGGCCGCGGGTGTGGGCAAGGCTCTGCGCATCTACGAGATAGGCAAGAAGAAGCTTCTACGAAAAGCCGAGAATAAGGTAGGCTTGGTCATTTGTGAAGTCGATTCATGACCTGACGTAGCAACCAGGCATTCTCTTCCGTCATTGTCACACTCAACACGCAAGGCTCAAGGATCCTTGTCGGTGACATGCAAGACTCGATTTTCTACGCGGTCTACAAAGCACCAGAGAACAGACTCTTGATCTTTGCGGACGACAGCCAACCGCGGTGGATCGTTGCATCGACTATGGTCGATTACAACACCGTCGCAGCGAGTGATCGATTCGGCAACGTCTTTGTTACCCGCCTCGATTCGAAGGTGTCAGATCAAGTCGACGAAGACCCGACGGGTGCTGGAATATTGCACGAGAAGGGTCAGCTCATGGGCGCACCACACAAGATGCAGATGACTTGTCACTTCCACGTTGGCGACCTCGTCACGTCAATACACAAGGTATCACTGGTTGCAGGAGGACGCGAGGTGCTCTTGTACACTGGTCTACATGGCACTATTGGGATACTCGTCCCTTTCGTGTCCAAGGAAGACGTAGACTTCATCTCAACGCTAGAACAACACATGCGGACTGAACAGGGCAGCTTAGTGGGCCGTGACCACCTTGCTTGGAGAGGGTACTATGTTCCTGTGAAAGCCGTTATCGATGGAGACCTTTGTGAGACTTACGCTCGGTTGCCCGGTTCAAAGCAGAGTGCTATTGCAGGCGAGCTGGATCGCTCGGTAGGAGAGGTGTTGAAGAAACTAGAGCAGCTGAGGGTTACGGCAAGTGGCTTCTAGTTGGTGGCTTGCGTATCTTGATGACCTACATACTGCTTTGTGTACTATACTGCTTCCATGAAAGACTTATTGCTGAATTTGTTCAATGGAGTGTTTCTCACAAAAATACAGTTGCTCGTGAGTTGAGCACACGCTTTCCTTTTCCTTTCACCACGACTGGAAGTTCAAGTTCTATACGACGACAAAAATGTTCGCTGCTAGCTCCCGCTCTCTCCTCAATGCGTCTCGACGTGCAATTATCCCTCGAACACGTTCGTACGCAACGGGTACCACTCAACGCTCCGTCGTGACTCTCAAGGACACCAAGGTACGACACGGCTCCATTATAACGTATGCATGCTGACCGCGGTACAGTACACCGCGACTGCCAAAGCCGCGGGCCAGGGACGCAACGGCGAGGTCCACTCTGGCGACTTCTCACTGCATCTCGCCACACCCAAGGCGCTGGGCGGGCGAGGCGACGGGACGGACCCAGAGCAGCTCTTTGCCATGGGCTATGCATGTACGTCGTCGTTCTTCGTTCCTATGGCCTTATTTCCCGCCTTTGTGACGCATCATGATCAATCGATCGATCACTCACGAGTCATGGTTCGTGCGACGCACAGCGTGTTTCCTCGGAGCCTTGCAGATGGTGGCGGGCCAAAAGGGAAAGAAGGACGCGGTGAAGAACGCTGTGATCTACACCAGCGTTCACCTTGGAGAGGCAGAGAAGCTGGGTGGGTTCGGGATTGCTGTGGATATCAAGGTCGAGGGCGTGGAGGACGAAGAGCTCATCAAGGCTGGTCATGAGGTGCGTTGTATACCTGGCAGGTCTTGCTCTGGGCGTGGTCTCCAGATTCCGAGCTGCACGGAGGAAGGCTGAGAAGCGTGCTGACCTCGCTTACTCGCCAGGCTTGTCCCTATAGCCGTGCATTGACGCATGGTGCCGTGGTCAATGTTTCCAAGGCGTAAGTTATGGGAAGTGGGATTATGCGGGACAGGTCACCGGTCGTCATTCTCGGTGTATTCACAGAACCAATGCACTCCAAGCTTCGTGCTTCAAGGCTGTAGATTGAAATGAAACAATTGTTATTTATTGACTCAACTTACTATTCACAGTCCAGTGAAAGGCCGGAACGTATTGTACACAGAAAGATACATACGTAGACACGGAGGTTGCAAAGTGGTCTTACAGAGACGAGGCTATGAAAACCGGGGCGGACGGGACGTGGAATCTTTCACAGAACACTCTTTTGCCACTTCTCTTCAACACCATCAGCCGCTGACAAAATGGGCATCAAATCGCTCGTCAAAAACTCGCTGGGCCACTCTTGCCTAATCTGACCCTTCAAGTAAGAAGTCGTGATCTCCAAGTGTTCCTCCTTGATGCCAGGGGCAATAGATTTGATTGAAGGTGCTTGCTCTGCGATGACGCGGTCGACCAACTGGACAGTAACAGGTTCACCAGTGTCCATGCGTGCACCATACTTGACCCATTGCCAAAGTTGGACGCGAGCAATTTCAGCAGTGGCAGCGTCCTCCATCAAGTAGTTGACGGGGATGCAACCGTTGCCCCCAACCCAGGCAGTCGAGTATGCCAATGCCACGGCAACATTGCCGCGTACGCCATCTTCCGTAATCTTGCCAGGAACGGTCGTATTCAAGAGATCAGCAGCTGCAACTTTGACATCCTCACGGCGAACGTGGTACTGTCACAAAGGAGCGTGTCAACAAGCGGAAGGGGGAGATGAAGATATACCGACCTGATGAGGTCCCAGCATATGCTCATCGAATGCTTTGCGAGCGATGTCGTTTATGAGCGGATGGGCAATCCAAGTACCATCGTGACCAGCGGTGACCTCGCGGAGCTTGTCCGCTCTGACCTTCTCCATCGCAATCTCGTTGGCCGTTGGGTCATTTTTAATTGGAATCTGCGCAGACATGCCGCCCATGGCCGCCACTTTCCTCCTGTGATGATGGTCAGCGGAGCGTTCCCACACACAAATAACCGCCCATGTCATACCTGTGGCAAGTTTGGATAAGAAGGCGCACGTACGCATCCATGAACGGAACGGTCATGGTGATGTCTTTCCTGTCCGGTAGGACGGCGCTCCTGTCGGCTCTGCGCTTCTTGATCGCACTGAAAATGTAGTCCCATCTATGAATAGAGTGTGGTGAGCAATTGATACGTTCACGTGAAGGAAAAGATCCGAAGCAGTTGATAGAGTGCTCGCTGAGTCGAATATATGGATGAAGTGGACATTCTCACCTTCCACAATTAAGTCCGGCAGAATGGTTCCTAAGTTCGAAGAGAATCTCTTCCATTTGGAATGCAGCGGGAAGCGTCTCGATCAAGACAGTCGCCCGGATGGTGTTGTGGGGAATACGGATATAGGACTGGGAGAAGAGGAAAACGTCGTTCCAGAGACGCGCCTCGAGGTAATGTTCCATCTTTGGGAGGTAGAAGTATGGACCAGAACCACGCCTGACGAGTTCATGAGCGTTATGGTAGAAGTAAAGAGCAAAGTCGAAAAGCGAGGCAGAGACAGGAACATTGTCAACGGTCACGCGGGTCTCGTTGAGGTGCCAACCCCTGGGCCTGTGTGTGATGTGAGTGGGGTGTATTGATGTCGGAGAGTCGAGGCATACCGAACCAGAAGAGCCGCGGGGCTCTCAACAAGTTTATATGACTTGCCCCCAGACACGAAATCAATCTGGCGTCTGACAGCATCGCGAAGGTTGACCTGGCCATTGATCATGTTCGCGAATGTGGGAGCGCTGGAGTCTATACATATAACTAACGTCAGAAGAGCACATGTGACGACTGACGAAATTACTCGCCTTCGAAATCAGCCATGAAGGTTTTTGCACCACTGTTCAAAGCGTTGATGACCATTTTGCGATCGGTAGGACCGGTGATCTCGACACGTCTGTCCTCGAGACCGGGGCCAGGGGAGGCACAGTGCCATGAAGGGTCCGCACGGATATGGGCGGTCTCTGGATGGAAGTCGAGAGGCACCCCTGAGTCGTATCTGCGTTGTGTAACGTCGCGAGCAATTAGGAGACTCTGTCTTGTAGATTCAAAGGTCTTATGGAGGGCGGCGAGGAAGGCCAAGGCGCCGTCGGTAAGTATTTCGGACTGGGCCTGGGGAACGACCTTTGTGTGAATTCGAACGCTCGTAGCCATGATGATTGTATGAGCGGAAGAGTGCGTGAATGAGATTTTCTGGAGTAGAGGCCGTTATGTACTTTCACTGGCGGGACTCCGTTGACCAACCGATTTCCGAGCCGACGTCATTCCGATGGACATTATCATGTGCTGTTTTCCTGTTACAGATTATTTAGCAGTGTAATTTTTTAACACATGATAATGAGCATCTCACCGCGACCGCTACGTCGTTGTATGCGCATTGATTGATAGCCTGTCCGAGTCGTCAATGCAATCAATTAAAAGACAAAGTGTAGAAGTAAATGAAACAGTCACAAAAAGTCTATCATTTGCGTTCATCTTGTTCGTTAAGAAGAGAAGGAAAAAACATATGAATTCACCACATTCACAGGCTATAATTATCCCGCGTTGTTCACAGCATCGTCGTCGACACCAGTACTCGAGCACCGGATCCGACTTGGCGCGGACGGCCTTCCGTCAACGGCATCTACACCAAAACCTGCAAGAGCCCGTTTCGATACCCTCACAAACTCGAACGCCACTGAGACCCATATGTTCTGCGAAGAATAAAGCCTACATGATAGTGATGAGCAACAAGAATTGTAGCCCAATGAACAACTTCAATAATCGCATCGTCTCCACCCAGTGGGACATATGGTCACTCGTATCTCGGCTCTTCATGACGCCTTCTTCTCTTCAGCGGAGGAGGAATTTGCTCCCGTCTCTACTGGGGCGTCAGATGGCCCCGCTAATGTAGTAAAGGCGATTATTAATGAACATGATCAGTACGCAAGTCACAAGGGGGCCACAAAGAACAATGAATCCACTCACACATTACATTTTTAACCGTGCGCTCTCCCACTTTGATGACCCTGCGGCATGCCATCTGCCACACGCCGACACTCACCGAGCCTAGAACCGAGTGTCAGGAAGTCACAAGCATCACGGATCCGTCATCCATTTATACAGGCCACCAACCTTTCGGTGCGAATGGAAGTGCAAGCGTCCACGTGAGGGGGCCAAGCCAATTAGGTGGCAGATAGAACACCGCAGACTTTCTGTACCACCACCCAATAGCAAACTGCAACCCTGTCGTCAAAACCCAGATGACGCTGCTGAACTTCATTGAAAAGGCAGATTTTGCGGACGCAATCTCGCCATCTGAAAATAATTCAATTGCACATGTCAGAAGGACAGCCTTGTAGAGCATGCATACACGCCATAGGCATGTCCGTGCTAGCTAGACAGTTATACGGGCTACTCACTGAGCTTTTCGAGTTCTGCGAGTCCTTTGTCGACGCTCCGTCTCAACTTCGCCCACTTTGCAAACTGGTCTTGAGCGCTAGTCTGCATAAGCTCTTTCTTCGTCGTCAATAGCTCAGCTTTGAGCTGACGCTGCCTCGTGTATGAAGCACTCATGAATACTCTGCAGTAAATGCCCCATGCCTAAAACGTGGTTTCTCGCCCTTAGAGTCCGACCGCAAGCTATCCAGAAAACAGCGTACCAGCTCCAGAAGAACGGATTGGCCAATCCACGATATAAGTTCAGTGATAAAGACAAGCGCAAAAATCGTGAGGATGAGAGACATGATGATGCTGTGATAGGTCTCGTTGATACAGAAAGACGAGGCTGCGGTGGATACAGTAGCGCTGCGAGGCTGAGCCAGAAGTTTAAGGCAGGGATTGAGAGGAACCGTGAAAAGGGACCGCGAAGCGGTTGTAATTTAATAGTAAAGACACGTCATTGCAAGCTTGCATTCAGACCCCATGCACATGGCTACCCCTCGAGGTGCGGCCTGTCGCTCAACTTACGCTTTATGGAGATTATAATTATGAACCGGAAGCCAACGACACTCTGTAGTATTACCTGCTCTAAGACATGAAAGCTGCTAGCTCTCCAGGCGTCAGAGAGCCCACCGTTAGATCATCGATATAGCTTGGTGTGGTCAACTTAAGAATCAAACGCCGTAGGAAATTGCAGGAATGCATTGATGCTAACCAGACCACCGTGGTCGGAAACGAGGGTCACAGCACACGAACTTACCCACAGTAACACGCACATTTCATATGCCTTCGGAATCGGAAATTCAAGGGAGTTCATAGTGTGTTGCATGCGGAGATGATATATAGGCATATAATGTGCCATAGCCGAAGTGGTACATGCTGCAGTGCATTTAGGTGGTGCGGGTGAGTTAGTGTCTTGGTCGGGGCTACTCCGCCTCTCTGCGCCTCTCCGTCGCCCTCACGGTGTCGAAAACATCACAACAGAAAAAAAAGATATGCTCAGATGTTGAGCTTCGTGCGCCTCCAGTGACGGCGCTTAGCATTATACTGCGAAGAATCGGGGATGGTTAGGACGTTCATAGTGCACTTTAACCAGAGACAGAGCGCACTTGGATTTTGGTGTCCGTCTTTAGACGGAACCACTGGGGAATGGGCCTAGAAAAGAATTATCGTACATTAACACAAATTCATTGTCAAATCATGCAAGCACACTCACCGGTTCTGGCGGGAGGCCTTGGCGAGGATTCGCTTTGTGCGGAAAGTCTTTTGCGAAGGCTAACAACACAATCGGGGATATAAGTACCAAACACAATCAACATATAGTTCCAGCAGTTCTGCTCACCATTTTTGTCGTCGTTCGGGGTCGGCGTCGATTCAGTGAGATGGTGAAAATAAGGTTACAAAGAGTGCTCGCACTGTACAGTTGCTGACTCAGCGGCAACATAGGGCACGAAATGTCAGCGTTTCTCACAGATGTCAGCATTTCTCACAGATGTCACATGTCAAGCGGCACGTGCGCGCTGGTGAACACGACACTTTGTTTCGTGGCGTTCACATCCGCGGTTCTCATCATCACAATGCAGCTGGCAAAAGTTTGGTTTTCGCTGTTGGCACTGGCTGCCTGTGCGCTCGCTGTCGAGCCTCCTACCGAACTCCAGATTGAGACCACATTTATGCCCGAGGACTGTCCTGTCAAGGCAGGGAAGGGGGACACGGTCTCCGTCCACTACGTGAGTAATGCTTAGACTCAAGTCGTCCGTTGGTCATTAAAGGGCACTACGCGCTTCAGACCGGTACCTTGTTTGATGGTGGCAAAAAGTTCGACTCGAGGTCGGTTGCACTGTTGTTCTCAGGTTCTATTACTTAGTGGGACTCTTTAGCTTGGACCGGGGTCAACCCTTTTCCTTCAAGCGTGCGTTACCCCCTCATTGGCATTTTGAATCCTCTTTGTGCTGATATCCTTCTCAGTCGGTGTTGGTCAAGTGATTCGCGGTTGGGACGAGGGCCTTTTGGGCGCGTGTGTCGGAGAGAAGCGAACACTTACCATCCCTGCTAGTTTGGCCTATGGTTTGTCCTCCAACCACGTACTGTTACACCGCATTCTAACAAGGTGTGGCCTGCAGGGACCCGTGGAGCTGGCGGAGCCATCCCACCAAACTCTGCTCTGGTATTCACCACGGAACTTCTGGGGTCTGTCAAACACGACGAGCTCTAAGCACTCGGCTTGCTCGTACATTATTCCCCGATTATTTCTTACGTACCGACGCCATGGCTCTTGGATACAATCAGAACTTTTCTTCGGACAATGACGACGACTAAGCAAATACCCTTGTGGGCTTTTCGGCATGAATATACACGTGATTAGATGTGTTTTACTTAGGCTTTGCTGGCGCCTTGAGTTTTTCACTAACAAGCTCACTGAACTCTTCCCGGAGTATGGCCTCTCTCCTCTCCCGCTCCTCTTTCTGCAACTTTAAGATACCCCTCTTCTCCTCTGCACTGATGACTTGGTTCTCCTTCCTCATACGTACAGCGTTCATGCGCTTGTGCCTGCTGCCGCTCATGACATACCCAACAGATTCGAACTGCGCTATCTCATCTGACGTGAGACCAATTTCACCACGACGAGGAATACGTGACTGCGGGTCGTCCTGCAAGAAGGCAGCCATAGCACTACCTTCACCGCGTAGCAGTGCGCCACCATAAGCACGCTCGTCCACTTTCTTGGACATAATGGACCTCTGTAAAGGCTGTGGTCCAACTTCATCGTCTGAGTCATCGTCGCTGCCTGCCTGCTTCGTGCTGCGTGTGGGTATGGTGGCTGGTGGAGGCATTGTACCGTTGCTTTGAGAAGTGGCACCGAAGGAAGGAGGAGCGGGCTTCTCGACCCATTCCTCCGCTTCAGATGGACGCGCCGGTGAGGGTGTTCGACTCGGATCAGGACTTCGTCCGCGGCTTTTACTCTTGCTCCTCCGACCCTCGTCTCTTTCTTTGAATCGGTCTTCTTCTTCGCTATTATCGTGGCTCCGCGAATTCCGATGTTTTCGCGCTTTGCGCTCCTTTTTCTCCTTGCGTTCTCTGTCTCTACGTGCACGTTTACGTTCTTTACGTTCGCGCCGACGTCGCTCCGAGTCCGAGTCTGAGGTGTCAGTTGGGGTTTCAGAGCGGTCCCGTTTGGACTTTCTACGAGACGAGCCACGCTCGGGCGTTCTATGTGAGAGTAGGTGAGAAATCGGTAATAGATAACGAGGAAGACGAGTACATACAACGTTCGTGCAGGAGCTTTTGGCGACGGTGGCCAAATGCTCAGTGTTGAACTTTCTCGTTGCAACCTCCGGCTATAACAAGAGGGTCTCAGTCCGATTCAGCGGGGCAATCAGAGCTTGCTCACCTCTCCAAAAAGTCACTACCGCCATAGCCACCACGTACATGAGGAGGCCTGTCTCTCTCATACATCTCATCCCTTGGTTGGCGACTGGGATACATGCTGGGTGCACCTGGGGCAGGTGATACGGGACGCTTGTACTCTCCGTACTCTGGTGAGGCCCGCCTTCCGCCTATTTCCCCATCCCCGTCCCTCTCCCTGGGCGTCTCTCCGTCCCTGCCTCTATCTCTATCGTTCGCTCGTCCCCGACTGCGTTCCCTCTCTTCGGGCCTTCTCCGAGGCGATGCCCGGTCCCTGCTGTAATCTGTTCGCTCTTTATCCCTCTCCCTCTCCCCGTCTCTATCCCTGTCTCTGCCTCGGTCTCTGTCTCTGTCTCTGTCTCTGTCCCGACGGTCAGATTCCCGGTGGTCTCTGTCGTACCTTCGCGACGGAGATGGCGACTTTCCACGACGGCGCTCTGAATGGACGTCTTTCCTATCTTGTGGGACTAGGCCCATGCGTGAGGGATGGACGGTAGCCATCGTGATCTGCGACAAGTGAAGTTTGGGAGTTGCTGCAAGAATGGAACTTGGCTCGGGCCCCACACTTGGAGGGAGCCATGGGAACATCTTGCCTAATTGAGCGCTGCTGCATTTAGGCAGACGGTGCGGCTCCGGTAGTACTTAAAAGTTCCATTCACTAAAAGGCGGTTACTAGCTAGATGTACAGAACGCGTAGTGATCGAGATAATACAATCCTGTCACCATTGAAAGAGAAAGCAGGATGAGAAGAGAGTAATGGAGTCGAGTGTCAAGTAGGTCCGTTGTCAACAGAGGGGAGCACGTGGTTAATGTTACAACGAAGCGGAAGCAGAGATGCATGATTAGGTGAGATGATGATACTGGGAAACTCTGGCGAACTCCGAGAGGGTATGAATAAGTCGTGTCTGGAAGCTTGAGTCGTTGGGCGGTGGCAGGTGGAGTCTCTCTGTGTGGGTATGCTTGCCAGGGCGCCGTCGGCCATGAGATGAGGACCGGCCATAGGTGAGCGTTCGGTCATCAGGCCTCGACCGGCATCACATCCTCCTTTAGTAACCTTCTCCTCGAGTCAAACCTCCTCAAATACTCTCGAACGTGGTCCTCGAACACCTCGCAGCCTATAAATAAGCTGTCTGGCACGATATCCTTACGCTGTTCCCATGGTTTCAGATCCACCACCTCGCATCTATCGATAGATACGAGGACCATCCCAAAACTATACGCATCTGCCAGAAGGGGATCCTGACACTCCCCTCGTAGGACCTCTGGCGCAGCAAATGGTCGAGTTCCAGGATGGATTTGTTCCACCTTCCTTGGGGGCACCTTAGAACCAGGTGCACCACTAGCTTTGCGATGGAGGTTCTGGAAAGGATCTGCAGGTTCGTCAGACGGTGGTACAAATATCGAGTCCATAGACACCGAGCGTCCAAAATCGAGCAGCTTTATGGTATCATAGGAGTGCGTTACTTGGATATTGAGCAACGACAAGTCACCGTGGCTCAGGCCATACGAATGAAGATGAGTCAATCCTGCAAGGAGTTGGTTGTGGAAGTCAATCTTCTTTGCTCGCGAGAGCGCCGGACGTTGGCAAATAACTTCGTATAATGTCCGTCCATCGACATACTCGAGCACCATCCCGACGTTCTCTAAGCATCCCAAGAACGCGGCGATGTTTCTATGTCGGGAAACGGTAGTGTAAACCCGTAACTCTGCCAGGAATTGTGTCGTGACGTCGTGGGCGTTTGACTGCATCTCGCCATTGATCTCGAGCTGCACGACGTCTGGCTTTTTTACCACGCATTTAAAGAGCTCCGATGCAGAGCCTTGTGCGCAGGGTGCCAGGTTAGAGGTGGGGTTCGGCGGGGCAGAGTATGCGGTCGGTGTTGGGAAAGAGAAGATGGACGTTGGGTGGCGTGGTGGTTTGTACACAGGTATGGATGGGTTGGGTGACTTGGTATCCTGATCGCAGTTGCCAAGCTGATGCTTGTAGTGGCCATCGTCAGGCGCGACACTTGTTTCTTCGGAGGAAGAAAACGAATTCGTCGATGTAGTAGACAGCTGCGGCTTTGTGTTATCTTCTTCTTTGTCGAGTTCAACTAAAAGTGCATAATCAATTAGTCAAAAAAGTGGTCTACTCCGGAGAGAGCCACGTACCCATCCACCAGTTCTTCTTTGAAGTGAGGGTCACTCGTTTGATGTGCATCTTTGCGGCTTGTATGAGAGGTGAAATAGTGTTGGGCTGCGGTCGAGGGGGTGGAGCACTTGTAGAGGGAGCTTCAAGCTGTTGATCAACGAGGAGTTGGATAGCCGAAGCCCTTGACAATATTGGTTGAGGGCTAGCACCACGTTGCATAGTGCGGCGACTTGGGCGTATACAACCAAGAAACTCGCCGCCAAGCACTGTGATCACAAACGTTCGTTTGTTTCTGGCTAGCTGGCAATTCCCTATATTTGTGCAGGATGCTTCTCCACCTTGGCGTTTGCAATCATTCTCACATCAAATATCACGGTTTACTCTGACATAAATCTCTTGAGCCATCAATGCACACGGCGGATGAATATAATTATACGTGTCGACTCGGACGTGTTAATCTCAAGCGAGAACGAGTGTTAACCTGTACGTAATCAATTCTAATCTATAGACAGGGGCTATTAACCCTAAAGCAGTACACTGATAGAAATTATTCCCACGTATGTCTTTGTAACCCTAAGCAGGACTGGAAGCACAACTTCAAGGTACACGCGATGGCCACGAACGAAACTCCAGCTACGCCAGTACCAGCTCCGCAAAACCCAGCGAACATTATCACCGCTCTCGGGAATGCTTTCAAAAGCCACAATGGCGAACCTATCACCGGAGAACGTATCGCACAACTCCTTGCACAGAACATGGGCCAATTAGGTGAACTCGCCCGTCAGGGGAAGCTTAATGCTCAGCAAATCCAGCAAGTTCGTGGATTTTTTGGTGTGTGCTATCGTTGGGACCTATACTGACTATCTTTGTCTCTAGCTGAAAGAATATGCAGAGAGATACAAGCCACTTGCTAGCACCGCAGCGGGTCCTTCAGCGACTACTTCAACGGCGACCACTCCAGTCAAGGTAACCCCGTGCCACTGGAATTTGTCCCAAGTGCTCACATTCGGCGTGGCTCAGGCCCCTGCTACTCCCACAGCTGCAGCTGTATCGACCGGCACGACTTCTGCATTCAAAAGTGGCTCTCCCGCATCAGTGCTCACTGCAACGACAGGGGACGGCTACCCCATCAGTCAGACATTGAATACGGCAAACCCTGGGCCTGTCCAATGGGCCACTGCACAGCAAGGAAGACCCACGTTGACCGGTGGCATCACGGGTGGTAGGGTCTCAGGTAAGAACAGGAAACTCACCCGACGCGTGCCAATGTGGACTGACCGTGTCCAACGTCAACAGGGACGCCTTCGCAGATAGCTAGATCGGATGATGCGACGTCGCTCTCCCTCGATGATGGCCGAACCAGAAGAAAGAACACGCCGGGTGACCAGAGCATGAGACGGTCCATACAAGATCTTGTAACAAGCGTTGACCCGAACGTGCGGATAGATCCTGAAGTCGAAGACGTATGTTGTTTTATGTTCTCCGAGTCGTTGTACCCCGTCTTACTAGGCTAACAATAATTGTTTTTTAGTTACTGCTGCAAATAGCAGACGAGTTCATCGATTCCGTGACCAACTTTAGTTGCCGACTTGCAAAACACCGAGGAGGGGATACTCTTGAAGTGAAGGACTTGCAACTACACCTCGGTAATTAAAAACCATGTCACTTCTCGTCACACTTTCGCTCACGTGTCGATTACAGAACGGAATCACAACATACGTATTCCCGGATTCGCCTCGGACGACACACGCATATCATTATCCCAGTCATCTGTTGGCCCTTCCTTACCCGCTCCGACCACGAAAAAGTCAGCGCAGGGCACAACTATGACTCTTCGGAGCCAGCGGTTAGCTCAGGTACAACAAGCCAAACGCGAGGCAAAGTTGATATGAATGGAGTAATCTGTACTTGTTTGATTGTCAGGCTAGATGCTTTGCTGTGCTCATGCTCATATCTTTACATACGATTTTGGAACGAACCAGTGACATGTGATCCACACTTGTAGGGAGCTCTCTGGCGAAGTGCTTGGTCAACAGGTCAAGACTCTACAAGAAAAGAAATAGAGTGCTATTATTGGGCAGGCGAGTACACCCATATGTACAAAATAACGGTTAATATGCTACACATGAAACCAAGAGCCACAACCATGCATTGAGGCACTACATGAAAACCCGAGCCTTTCATGCAAGATGGCGGAGCAACACGTCCTGCACGAGGGAACAACCCAGACAAACCAGCCACGCCACCCGCGCTCGCAGCTCAGATCTGAAACGTCGTGGAACAATGCTCAAGGAACCACAGCGCATGGAATTCCGTTTCGTAGCGATGCTATAGCGGTCCGATGCTGACTGATTGCGAGTACGATGAAAGCGTGCCAGATGGCGTGTGAGCCACCCCCGCACCAGTCAAGCCAGTGTGAGAAGCGGTCAGAGAGTAGCCGTTCAGGTATGCGTGTTGCGTAGAAGATGAGGCCAATGAGGTAGGAGGCTAATGACGGCCAGATGGGCTCTGCAATTGACAGGTCGGACGAGGTTTGCGAAGACATAGACTAGGAGAGTGGCACATACCGACATAAACAATCACTTGCCATATAGAATGGAGATGTGCCAGAACAGCCATCGGTGCGACACCCGTAAAAGAAAGGGAGAGAAAGAAGGCTATTCGCCAGTACTAGATGATACTTAGTCTTTAGAGCTGAGCAAGTACTAGGGAGAACGAACTCGATAAACGGGATCGTTGAACCATTTGAAGAACGGGAACGCATTGCCAGCGACTCCAGTCAGAAAGCAGCAGACAAGGAAGAATCTCCCAAGTTCTGGGTGGCATTGAAAGCCGTAGTAAACAACAGTGCCAACGCTGGCGCTAATGAGCCTGTCCAAATAGATAAGCCGAAGCTACTTGAAAAGGAGGGACACGCCTACCATCCGATACCGACATAGTCTATTCTAGCGCAGAGCTCCATACCTTCAGGATGCGCACATCCAGCCATGGTGTGCCATACCACACTGCTGAACAGGCAGATGAGCGCGAAGGTGATGAACGCAGCTTCGGGGATGTCTTGAAATGAAGGGGTATTAAATAAGGGTATACAGTTGATTAGCCACAGTGAGAACGGGATGAGATGGGTATGAATATTGACTAAATATGGATTAGCAGGTGAAGCAGACATGAGGGAAAAACGAGGGACCAACGTGTTTCATTGTGGATTGCAAACAGCGACATGATGATGAGCGGCCACTTCTCGAGTGGGATGAATCTACGCAAATAACATGAAGTATTCGCGAGGGACGTGCGTGTAGTGAACACATACCGATATCCACCAGTGACGAATCGATTGTTCCGCCATTGCGGCGGTAGGTCTACGTAATGAATGAGTTTCGACCCCTGTAGTGACTGTTTAACGGCGCGAGCGATGTCTAGGGCCATGTCTTCAACTTCGATGACATCGTCGGTTAGCTCAGCTACGAGTTCTGATGACATGAACGACTCGACAAGGCCCGACAAACGTTTACTGTGGGACAGGGAATGAAAATCGGTGGCGAGCGCGTCCATGGACCTTAAATGTATCTGAAGGGACTGGAGGCGAGCAGAGAGCGTTGAAATATAGGTGTCTGAGAATCGCAAACGAGCGTCGTCCACGGCAGACGTGATGTCGGCCAACGAAAGAGTTAGGTGTGTGCGGACATCACTCAAGGATGGAACGTCGGGGAGTTCGGGAAGGTGTGAACAGACATCGGACCTGATGCTGCGAAGCATCTCTAAGGCGTCTCTTGCCCATATGCGTGCTTCTTCGGCTGTGTATTCACCTTTAATCTTGAAGGCTTCTGGGATGCTGATGTCAGAGAGGGGAGACTCGAGTTTGGAAAGTCGAGTCTCGACATCTTCAAGGTATGAAAGAACGAGAACCCTGAGAGTTCCGAGGGATTCCTTTGCAGACGCGGATGAAAGGTCAAGCGCCTCAAGTGAATGAGGGAGCCGTTGGCACGACAAGATGCGAGCATCGTGCACCGTGTCTGTGGTGGAAAACCGACGCCTCTGACGGAGACGATGGGTGCTAGTAACAGCCATCGTGGACATGACTTCAGACGTCGGAAAAAAATCGACAAAGATGATGAAGGAATAGAGGCGAGAATATTACATCGGATGCGAGTTAGCTGAAGAACGGTTTTAGACTAGAATAGAAACAGGATGACACCGGATACTTTCCAAATTTGGTCTGTATCGGATGAAAATGACATTCGGTCACGTTCCGCTCCGACTTGACAGAGTACTGACATGCACTGACTCTCTTCTAACGTCGGGTATACAAAAAGCCTGTCGTTTCGAGGTAGGATCTCTACATCAACAAAGCCAGATATACCCAGCAACAGGAATTGCAATGACACTCCCCGCCAAGCTTCCCCAATTACTAGTCGTTGGCTTGGGCAATTTGCCCTATCCAAATACTCGTCATAGGTGCGCAATACTTCCATCCCGCGTCCTCTCTTGTTCATCGAATGCTTCCGTACCAGCGTCGGTCATCTTATTGTGGATGCACTGGCTCAACGCTTTCGAATCCGTATGACTACCAACAAAGTCCTGGGCGGTATCACTGGTCATTCAAATGTTTTGATCGGGGACTTGAATGTCAATTTGACACTCTTTAAACCAAGTAAATTTGTTTTGAGCTGCTACATTGCACTGGCTAACCGCGCGCATCAGAGCCTCTTATGAATATAACCGGACCAGCAGTGGCCGCTGCTCTCCGTCATACAGCCAAAGTCCCGGGCGCCATGGTTGTGATTCACGACTCTCTTAGTCACAAGCCCAAGTCCCTCTCCGTCAAGTTTGGTGGTTCTGCCAACGGACATAACGGCATTCGGAGTGTTACATCAGCCCTCGGAGGCGATGCCAACTTTTACCGTTTCCGTATCGGAATTGGACGAGATGGGGACGCGGCAACATATGTACTCTCCAAATTGCCCACTGAGGAAAGCGTTTACTGGGATCTTGGCGGCGGCCTGGATATAGTATGTAGAGAGCTGGAAAAGATCGCTTTGAAACCACCTGCAGCCAGCTGAATCGTGGAATGCGAGAGCAGAGTTGGGCGCAAGCCCTCTCTTTCAGCCCTTCAAAGCTCCCACAATCGATGGCGAGGCACTCGATGACGCCCACCTTCGTCAGGCCGGCAGGCGTTCGAAACCCGTCCTAGTACCCAAAGCACACAAATGTACATCTGTGGTCAACGTAACTTGCGGCCCCACACCGCTACTCGGTCGCGTTGGCCCTCAAAATGTGCGAGCTTCCATCACCATCGTGACCGTGCTTTGTGTAATCTACCGTAATGGCGACACGTCGACTTATTGAAACATTTGTCGTCCGGAATTCTCGCGATGTGATCGAGTATAAAGCTGGCTTTCATAGCTCAAAAACCGACAGAAGAGCCGCACTCAATACGAGAGACCATGGGTTCAGCTACTGTTCGTCGGCTAATTGCGTTGGCTTGTGTCGCCACAACACTTGCCCAGCCGTCACCGAAAGTCCAAGAGCGGATTACAGCCGCAATCGAGGCTGCAAAAACATCGAACTCGACCGACATTGATTATACTGCCTTTGTCAACCCCTTCATCGGAACTGGTGAGCCAACCTCGAATGCGCAGGACAGCCCATTATAATATCTCATTCTTTGCATCCAGATGCATATTTCTACGGAGACGTTTGGTATGTCACTGACCGCCTTACTATTTGGCACAATATAGATACTTACCAACGACTTGTAACATGCAGCCCCGGTGCCTCAGTACCATTTGGCATGGTAAACAGGTTTCAGTGTAACTGGCGACAACCTGCTGTATTTCTAACCCCTACGCATAGGTTAAATTCACCACCGACTTCACCGGCTACGCCCCAGCGGGTAAGATCGAATTCCCACACTTTTCAGATGCCCAAGCGCGCACTCATTTTGAAGGTTAGGTTATATCGCAGACCCCACTCAGAAGGTCCGTGGTATCAGCCCCTTGCATGATAGCGGCACGGGTTCTTCGCTCGGGTCCTATGGAAATTTTGAGGTGATGCCTCTGCTATGTCCCGGCGGTTTTGATACCTGCACGACGACATTGCTAGCTCGTGAGAGGTATCGCAAAAACAACACGGATGGTGTGCATTTATCCATTTCCTTGCGTGCTTTACTGATGTGATGCTAGACGCGTCCCCGGGGTACTTTTCGCTGACCCTGGACAACGACATCCAGATAGAGGCGACCTCGACGCGTCGGAGCGGCTTGGAGCGTTTCACGTTTCCCAAGGGTTCGAAACCTTACTTTGTCCTCGACTTGGCCAACGATCTCCCCGCTTCGTTTGCTGGGGGTGTGATGGATATCGACCCAGACAAAGGCCGGATCACAATCGGTGGTTACTGGGGTTCGAGGTGAGACTGTCTCACTTGATAGCATCCTACCACCCCAATTCATGCTTTGGTGTTCAGCTTTGGCCCTGGGAGCTATCACTACCAAGCTTTCGCTTGTTACGACCTCTTGGGAAATGGAACGCAGAAGCTGAGCGAGTATGGCGTGTGGACGGGTGACACCTACGGCCTCGACGCCAAAGGACTCGGTCAGACCCACCTTAATCTTTCCCAGAACCTCCTCGGCGCGCCATACCAGTCCGGTGCGCTCTTCTCGTACGAGGGTAACCCCGAAGAAGTCATTCTCCGCGTGGGTGTATCATTTGTCTCCGCCGACCAGGCGTGCGCGAATGCTGAAGAAGAAATTGGCACGAGCTCTTTTGAGAGCATCGTCAGCGCATCAAAAGGGGAATGGAACCAGAAGCTGAGCAAAATCGAAATTGACATTGCGGGTACTCCGGATAATGTCACGGAGATGTTATACTCGTCGCTGTATCGTGCTTCCCTTACACCCGTGAGTTTTCCTGTTCACATCACGACGGCTGTTTGGGTGACTGTCTGAGTAGAACAATGCTACTCTCGAGACGCAAGGCGTGTTTGCGAACACCCCGTCCTTCTACTTCGATTCATTGTACTGCAGCTGGGACACGGTAAACCTTTGCTACTCCACATCCTAAGAAGCAAACTGATACATTTATAGTTCCGCACCTACTACCCCCTCATGACGCTGCACTCCCCCGTTGAGTTTGCGCAAATTGTCGATACCTACATCGACGGATGGCGCAAGCTCGGTTGGATGCCGGAGTGCCGTGCCAACAATCTCCCGGGGTGGACCCAAGGTGGCTCGAGTGGGGACAACATCGTCGCGCAGTTTGCAGTCAACTATCACGATGACGCTGAAGCACTGGGCATAGACCTGAACGAGCTCTACGCTGCGCTGGTCACGGATGGCGAGGTCAATCCACCGGAGTGGAACACGATGGGGAGACAAGTTAACGTTTACAAGTACGTGATTGCACGTCGCAAAGTCAGTGCGGCGTTTAATAAGATCCAGACAATACGGATACGTTCCGTTTGCAGTTCTTGATACCTCGAGTACAGGCAGTCAGACCCGCGAGGGTAGTCGTACGCTCGAGGTACGTCCTGACTCTAGCGCGAGCATCCCTCTTTGTAACGGTCTCCGTTCAGTACGCCTTTGAGGACTTCGCCATCCGCCAGGTTGCCCAGGTGCTTGGAAAGTCCGATGATGTCGAGAAGTACACCAATCGGTCCTATGTACGTTCAATATTTCTACTTCCTTGACCAAACCAAACCAAATTTCCTTGTTTGCAGTCTTACCGCAATGTCTGGGACCCCAGCGTCGTCAGCGATGGATTCAAAGGTGAGCCACCTCTTTATTGATCGGCAGCGGGTGCTCAAGCGTGTCTCTCAGGTTTTATGCAAAAGCGATATTCCAACGGAACATTTTCCTACACAAACCCTATTAATTGCTCCCCAAATGACAATCAGGGAACAGTGTGCTCGCTGCAACCAGATAATACGAACGGATTCTACGAATCGTCTTCCTGGGAGTATAGCTGGTAATAATCGCTATTTTTGACAGAGCATTTAGGTCCACAAGCTGAATTCCCATGCAGGTATGCGCCCCACGACACGGCCTACCTCGTTGAGCTCATGGGTGGCAATGTAAATGCATTTGTCTTGTTGTGACCTATGAGTCTGATGATCGATCTCTCCCAGGAAACATTCTTGGAACGATTGGACCACTTCTTTGATGTGAGTACTAGTCAGTTTTCACGGGTGCATCTCCTACTTAGACTCGTTTCCAAAAGGGTGGTTACTACCTCTCTGGCAACGAGCCCTCTTTTCAGGTAGGCCCTCTGCTATGCTTGGCTCGAATTGTTTTTGCTGACGTGACTAGACTCCTATTGGGTACCACTATGCTAACCAACCTGCGAGGTCCGTCGACCGCGTCCGCAGTGTGGTCTTGGACAACTTCAGTATAGGTAAGCCTGTTGTTATTCGGCCCCTCCCTCTATCACACTGACCATTCTTTTTCCACGACCCAGATGTTGCCGGCCTTCCCGGAAACGACGATCAAGCAGCTATGGCCAGTTTACTGACCTTCCATCTACTCGGTCTTTACCCAGGTAAACGCCTGTCATCTGTCTCTTCTCAACTGCTTCCCTGCTCACTTCGGCACACCCCAACTACAGTCCCCTCATCGACACACTATCTCATCGTCTCGCCGTTCGTGCCCAAATACACCATCCACAACGGCTACCTCAACGCAAGTACAACCGTCACCGTCAAGAACTATGACCCCAAGTCCGTCGCATACCCTATTCCCGAGGGTGTCGCAGCCTACGTCAAGAGCGTCACCATCAACGGCAAGCCCGCAGCGTCGAGGTGTTACATAGATTTCTACGACACCTTCCGGAGCGGTGGTGAAATCGAGATCGAGGTGACTTCTGACAAGGATGAGGCGAATAGTTGTGGGGGGCCAGTGCCAGAGAGTTTGTCGACTGGTGGGTTCGCTCAGGCTCGCTAACGTAGGGGGATACTGTAGTCGGGTATCTTGTAGATGGTAATGACATCACAAAATATCCGCACAACATTCTGGAGATAATACAGACAATATGTACAACCCAGTAGCAGTTACCCATAAATCATTATCGAAAGCGTGATACGTGTACAAGACAATCTGGGGCAGTTGGACGCGGTAAAGGCCAACCAAACGTTAGAACGTAATAGTGATGGTATTGATGGAGTTCTGAGTTGCAGGTTCAGCAGATTTAAATTGCGATGAAAATTGGTTCCTGTCAATGTTGTGCTGTCAACCAGAGATGCTCCACGAGCTAGCAAGCGCCTTACCGTGTAACGAACGCAAGAACAGCCTCCTTAGCATCTTTTGACTTTTTGGTTGTGGGTTTCCCTTTGATGAGAACTTGTATAGTCATGGGCCCCGCATCGTCCCGTGCCAAAAGCATGTCTAATATCTCGCTTGCAATCATCAATCCAACTTCTTCGGAGGATTTACCGGTCACATTAACGTCGGGTATTAAGAAATTTGTCGGGGGCTCTGGAGGGTGGTCAGTCGCGATACAACCAAATAAAACAACGGCCTACCAGAGAATATAACCTTCGAGATTCTTGCTTTCACAGCGCTCAGGCTCTTCTCCGTCTCTGCCAGATTTGACTTGATGTCGGCCGCAGCTTTGCCGGATGGTTTGTTCTTCGGGTCCAAGTTCCCTTGTAAACGATTACGTTCGCCCTCTAGTTCTTTGATCTGTGTCATCAAAAAGGCTTGTCGTTTCGCCTCGGCGGCTCTTTGCTCCTTGGTGAGTTCGGTGGGCTGTTGGTCCTGCGTCACGGGGTCTTCGTGTTTGGGACCTTCTCCACTAACAGTAACTTCTCCAACGCCGGGAATTTCTGTGAATGGAGGAGGAGGCGCACGGCATGATGTCCCGGCATCGACCAGTGGGTCTCCCGAACAAGCTCCGCTGTCTACCCCAGTTTGAGGTGGTACCGGGCTAGCATCGACATTGGCACTGTCTACGGGGGTAGTCTCAAGCTGAGTGGTCGTTTGCGGCGGGTGCTTTGTGTCTGCTGCTGCTGCTGCTGATGTCGCCCCAGGATCCGTGGGCTGGTTAAGGACGCTAGGTGGGGCGTCAACTTGGGCGGGAGTAGGCATCTGAGGTTCAGACTCTCGCGCGGCCCCGTCCCCGTGGGGTGTTCCACTGGCCGGTTCAGCTTCCCCTCCAACTACTGGTTCTACTTTTGTAGTGTCAGTTTTAGGAGGAACTTCCGGAGCGTCGCCAGCCACTAAATGCTTGAGTTTGGATCCTGCCCAGTCACTGGACGCAGTCCGAATATGTGATCCAGACGCGCCTTTTGTGTGCGTAGCCATGAAAGGCGCGTACGGCCGTGAGGGATCGATACCAAGGTCAGAGTTGGCTTTGTCAACGTGGGAAAAGACATTCTCGCGCCATGCAGCGCGAGGCTGGTCATATACACCACCAATGTCAGATACCGCACGCGATCCGGGGAGGGGAATTTCGTGTGGCACGCGTGACGACCTGTCACCTTCGCCGAGATCGATGTCGGTGATGTCAGGGAGAGCGTTAATCGCGGGGGTAGGGAAAACAATGGATGTGGGGCGGGGTTGGCTGTCGCGGGTGAAGGTGGAAGGGTCTGGCTGAGGCTCATGGAGGGGTAGAGGTTCGAACACATGTACAGGTGTATTTGACCGGGAGCGTTGGGGAGTCACATTTACCCAGTCATCGGGTATCTGGGGAAGGTTGTGACGCGAGGCATCATCGATAGGATCGATGAGCGTGGATGTAGTGGCACCGAAGGCGGCAGCGTCGACGACGGTTTCCAATAGGACAGTCTCGTTTTGTGTTTGGGCCATAGTAATCGTGGTCTCTGGGAGATGCGCAGTTTGCGCTCGGGGCGTACGAACATGAGTTGTGTCTCGACTTCCGAACACCACACCTTCTCGTGAGGGTATAAAACTAGGAGAAGGCCCTGGGTTCACGACGACGCGCTCGCGGGCGGTAACTTCTACGTCGGTTTCTGACCATCCTGATGCATCAGGGAAGGTTCCTGGAGGACTGTGTTTTTGTATACGTGGAGGCGTTGGTGAAGGGGCAGGCGACCGAGCAATGGCAGCTCTATCACTCCGTATTGAGCCTGCAACAGCCGTCGAGGTCGCCCGTTTGGGCGTGAAGAAGCGTACGCTCGGTATGTCGTTTTTGATTCTGATATCTGGAACGGCCCGTTTCATGTGACGAACGTCTTTGCGTATTCGACGGTAAATACGTCGGAGACCCGAGTCATACCAGACACTGGGCGCGACGTCTGCTAGAAGCATACCCACCACTGTCCAGAGAGCGACTAGTGCGAGACGAGAGAGCGACTGCGTGAACAGAAAGTCCACAAATATTCGGAAACCAAGACCGATGTAGGGATCAAATGAACGGGGCATCTTTCGGACGAAGTGGTTGAGGACCACACCCTCCCAAAGTCCTACGAGGACACCTAAAAATAAGGAAATAAGTACTAGGTTCAGCGATGTAATGCAAAATAATGGAAGGACTCACCGCCAACCCTGTCGTCATTATCTGTAGCTACATCGACAACGACGCGTAAAACAAGTCCTACACCAATTGCAAGTACGCTTTCCATTGATGTTACTGTGGATATAACATTCCCGGAGTACGAGTAAGACGAGGTGAAAGAATAGACAGAGGCCACGATGGATGGAGAGCTTCTGAGAGCGTATACCGCGTACTAGAGATTGGGATTCGGGAAAGTCACTGACTAGACTCTGTCTTCGACGAGGTGAACCTGATTTGGTGTACAAACACAAAAACATTTTATTTGTACACCTCTTTGTGAGGGCTTCTCCTTAGGTAAACTTGTAGTACAAGTGTTGGATAGTCAACGTCGATCTCGACCACCAACGGACGTATGGATGGAAATAATGATGGCCACATCGTCCCCACCGTTTCGGCTTTCACTTTGATCAAGATCTACGCAATGATCTGGCTAGATGCACTTCCGTTGACTACTATGTACTGAGTGGTGCCAGTGAACATCCATCTACATAAATTACAACCATAAAACAGCTACATACAACGAATCCGAATTTGAACAGGGACATGCAAGACAACGATTAGACAGAGTATAATAACGGGGATAACTTGGTACAACACAAATTAATTTGGAGGGAGTGACAGTTTGTGTGTGGTAAGACAACAATTCAAGAAATATGGAGCGACTGCAAGCCTGAAAGGCTCAGGCAAAGAATCCCCAAAGCGCCAATCCAGTCAGGGACATGAGAACGATAAGCACCCTCACCTCCTCTCCGGCAGTGCTCCTCTCAAGCACTAAGCTCAGTCCATTCTGCTTCTTCGCTCCGGGGCGCAAGTCAAGCGTGTAGCAGTATTTCTTCATGTCCCGGCCCGTAGTACGAGGTGTGCTCCCGAACGAGATGGTCGGTACAACCAAGGGTATAGGGAACGCGGGCAACCAGGAGAAGAGTGAACGAGAAGCTCGGCGCTCTGTGCACGTCACGGCGGTAGGTAGACCGTGCTCGTCTGTCCTAAGCACATAGTTCCCTGTCTCTACATATTGATGACCAGGGTCGCCGCTGGTACGGCCTATCTCCGTGCCTAACGAAAGGGGGAGTGAAAGCTCGGGTGGGATGAAAGTTATGGAGTAGGTGTGTAGTCGAGGGTTCGAGCGCGCAATTAAGGCAGCACAGGTTGAGAGCGGTTCCTCGTGCTGAGAGCGGACGAGGGTAACACGGAGATGCCGCAGGCGAGGAAGTGCGCAAATTGCTTTCGCGAGTTTGTCCTGTAAAGTAAAAGTAAAAGTTGAATTAACTGCAACTAATTCACGAGAGGGGAAAGTGGCGCACAATGGTAAACGAGGGCCCGCGAACACATACCACCTCAAGCGTTGTGAGACCCGGGCAGGCGCTCACAATGGACCGAATCAGGCTCCCACCATCATAGGCTGAGTGGAATACGAAGCAAATACGCAGCTCGGTCAGAAACTTCAAACCTTGCAGGACACCTGCCACAAGCAAGGGTGCAAAATCTCTAATGACCAGGGGTTCGTCAAGCGCTACGCTGGTAATCTGCGAATGGATGTTGGCCAAGCCCTGTAAGTGTTCTATAGAGCCGCCAAAGCGAGTGAGTTGAGGGAATGACCCTTTTTCAAGGGAAGGAAGGAGCGCCGGGTTTAATGCTGCACGTGACGTGCGAAGGGAGCGTAGGTGAGGGTGTGCCTCAAGAAAAGTGATGAATGGCGGCTTGACGCCAGCACGGGGCTGCCAGTCAAGGAGAATGTCCCCTAGGGAAAGGGTATGCAGTCGCGGCCAGCGAGCATGACAAAGCGGATGAACTGGCTGCATGGAAGTGAAAGAAGCACCAGCGATCTGTAGTTCCTCGAGGTCCGGTGAGCGATTGATGAGCATATCCCAGAGCCGGGACTCAGATGGTGACTCTGCATTCGTAAGGAATATGCCTCGCTGCGTGGCCTTGGGCGAAACTCACCTCGAAGGTCGGAATCCGAGTACCGTTCGTAGAAACCACGCTTCAAGCTGAGAAGGAAGCCGCGCAGCCCTTTGAATTGGAACAGCTGAGAGCACGATAAATTTCGAGATCTTGGAAACAAGTCAAATGAAACGGACAAAACTGTGACTCTTCGGGAGCTCTGCGCCGTAAGAAGTGCCGACGGTTCGAAGTCGTGGGCACCTGAAGAACGTTGAGATTATCGAAGTCATGATCACACGAAGGTCTGTTTCTCTTACGACATTCGCAGTGCAAACCACATATCGTCACATTGCGGGATTTCCTCGGCGTCCCAGATGAACGTGTGGAGTGAGTCCAGTTTCGATGCAAGGCACTTCACTAGACTGGACACCATACACCCGTTGAGATCCTCGGAATGTATTGGTGAGTTAGGGGAAAACCGAATTACGAGTTTTCGGACGTGTCTGGCGATATCAGGGCGGAGATTTAGCATTGACAGTGTCGCGTTGCACTGCTGTGCGCTGTCCAACTGAACGTTGCAATACAACGAAGGACATAAGCTTAGGAACAGATGTTTACTCTGGAGACAGAGTGTGAGAACAAATTCACACAAACGAGCAACACACTGACCGACAGGGCAAGTTGCAAGATGGAAGCTTTTGAGTCTAGGTAACCGGCGACCTCATGAATGAGATCGAACGGAATGTTTGTGAGCATCCCAGGGTGAGTGCTTGGTGTGTCGTAGATGCTTCCCATCGCTAGGCTGAGAATGTTGCAGGTGGATTGATAGTTGAGAATGATAAGGAAAGATTATGAGCGGTAGCCAGCACCGTCTACGAATACGAATGCGAATGCGAGTGAGAGAGTGGGAGGAGTTACTATGAAGATTCAAGCAACGTTGAGCTTTGAAGGCAAATTTTGAGGGGATGAAAAGATGTTTGACTCCGCTGTGTAGGGTCGTACTAGTTCGCTAGTGCCAGATGCGATGCTGACATGAAGTGATACGACACTGCACACATGTCCAAGAAAGGCAAGTTAAATGTTCTTCGGTAACTCCGGTTACTATCACATATATGCACTGCAATTCCTAGTGTAATGCGAGCTCGAAATATTCCTGTGTCTGAATCGATGCATGACGCGGACGGCCTCAGAAAATTCAAGCATGGACACTGCAGAGAGAAAACGAGGCTGAAACCTCCAATTTGGCGCGACCTATCAAGCAATCTGCGGCACTAACTTAAAATCTCAAAGATCCCAGAGAGTAGTACAGTCGACTCTCTTATAACGCATACGTCTCGGGATAGGCCCGGGGGTATGGGTTTAGGGAAAGTATGGGTTACGAGGGAGGTTGTACAGTGGTGCAGAGCGATTTGGGAAATTGAAAATCCTATGGGTTATCGAGGAGTATGCGTTATATGGGGTATGCGTTATGAGAGAGTCGACTGTACAAGTGTTCGATCGGATACGTTTTCTAAAAATATTATGCACAACTTTTCGTGCTGTGCGGCATCGATGTAGCACCCAAGTTTCGAGTTTCTTTGCATACCTCCGAGTCTGCGTGCATGAAATTTGGCCCGGTGACAAGTGCCGTTACCACTGAATTTATTTCAGCCCATACAGCCCTTCCGGCTCAGCGCTTTGCTCTCGCAATCATACTTCACGCTTCCCCGAGTTCGTCCGGGGAGGCCGTGTTTTCGCTACCTACGCTCGGCGGGCTTCACACCTCGCACAACCACTTAAAGCCTCCAATACTCCGAAAGCCAACTAAGCCCGGTGACAGGTGCCGTTACCACCAAATTTATTTGGGGTATTTGTTATTATCTTACTAGTTAACCCCCCTTGGGCTTCGAGTCCGATTGCTCTACTTAAACGACTTACAGGATCCCACGTAAGTTTTCTCGGTTAAACATACATAAGAAAAAAAAGAGCATACAAGAGGATTGTTGGCCCTACTCCGTGTTTGGAGCGTCTGTCTTGAGGTGCTGTCGTCGTGGCGCTATGCTCAGACCTTGATTTTTTTTTGCATCAAGGTAGACTCCATGATAGTATTCGGCCCCTCACACGGGCGCCGTTGAAATCTTATCATGCGGACGGTGTGGCACAAGGTCAGTTCCCCACCACCGTGATGGTGCCTTTATATTTCTGTTATATTTATGTGTATCCGCACATTCGCCCATCGCTGTCCCCGCTATCATGGCCACCCACAGTACTCACCTACCCACCCTCCAGAAATTGGGAAGCACAGTTGACCCAAACGTCGACGTGCAGGCCGTTGCTAATGACTGGTTCACCAGATTCGCCAAAGCAGCAGGCGACAACGACGTGCCAAGGGTGCTTGATTTGCTCCTTGACGATGTCTTTTGGCGCGACATGCTTGCTCTCACCTGGGACTTCCACACTTTCGAGGGGAAGAACGCTGTGTCCAAGTTTCTCGAGGACCAGCTAAAGGTTATCCAGCCACAACCCAACTCTTTCCGACTTCGGAAGGACCTCGTAGAGCTTCAATGGCCGTACGAGGACATTGCGTGGATACAGGCCTTCTTTGACTTTGACACAAGTGTGGGGCATGCATCGGGTGTATTCAGGCTCGTTCCTCTTCCAGACGGCTCTTGGAAAGCCCACGTAGTGTACACCAACCTCGAGAACCTAAAGGGCTTCCCAGAGCTGAATGGCCCTCTGAGAGACCATCAACCAAACCACGGCAAGTGGGCCAGTAAGCGCGAGAGGGAAAGAGAATTCCTCGACGAGGAACCCAGCGTGGTTGTAGTCGGCGGAGGTCAGGGTGGTTTGGACACCGCTGCTCGTCTCAAGATGCTCGGCCTCAATGCACTCGTTGTTGAGCGCAACGAACGGATAGGGGACAACTGGAGGAAGAGATACGCTGCCCTTTGCTTGCATGACCCAGTTTGTGAGTCCAACGCGTTCACGATATAACGACTTCTAACAAGCCATCTCAGGGTACGACCACATGCCCTATTTACCGTAAGTGCATAGTTGGGTCTACCAAGGTTCATTGCAGATACGGTGGGTTGTCTTAGGTTCCCGCCTTCTTGGCCGGTGTACACTCCAGCACTGAAGCTGGCCGACTGGCTCGAATCCTATGCTCACTCGCTTGAACTAAACGTGTGGACTTCGGCAACTGTCGCCTCAATCGAAAAGGAAACTGGAGACAGTGGCAAACGTTGGTCTGTAGATGTTGCACGCGGAGATGGAAGAAAACGAACATTTAAGGTGAATCATGTGGTGCTAGCATTAGGTATAGGGAGTGGCACGCCCCATATTCCAGACATTCCCGGGAAGGTGGGTAGCAACCAGAATGTCTTGCCATTGACTTCTTACAGTGAGAAAAGGACGAGTTCAAGGGCCAGGTCTTGCACTCGAACAAACACAACTTTGCCACAGACCATTTGGGAAAGAAGGTGGCCGTTATTGGCGCTTGCACATCAGGTGTGTCGATTCTAATGTGTTCTAGCAGCAGGAGCTCATAGTGAGTAGCCCATGATATTTGCGCCGACTACGTAGAACATGGGGTCGGTGAGTTGCATGCATGGCGGTGGCTATCCGACACGTCACGGACTAAACCAACTTCCCGTGTAGATGTCACCATGGTCCAGCGAAGCCCGACATATATCATGACCACTAAAGAAGGCATGCCCCGACTTCTTGGTGATGACAACTCACACCATTCATTTGCCACCGCTCACGAATTCTCATTTCCAAGCATTATTCTGGGAGGGTGGTCCCCCGACCGACATCGCCGATCGCGTGAATGCTTCCTATCCAAATCACCTTCTCAAGTTCGTGCATCAACGTGTCACGAAGGAGATTGCTGAGGCTGACAAGTGCGTTCTCGCTCGTTCTTGCCTGCGAAAGGCCCCTAATCTTTCCCAGGGAGCTACTTGATGGCCTCCGCAAAGTGGGGTTCAAGTTGACATTTGGAGAGGATGACTCTGGGTTCCTCCTGTTAGCATGGACGAAGGCCGGAGGGTATTACCTGGGTCAGTTCTTCGAGAATTCTTGGACGCATGGAGTTAATTAATACCCCCTCCCCCTCGTCCTAGACGTCGGCGCTTCTCAAATGATCATAGATGGGAAGATCAAGCTCAAGAGCGACGGTCCCATTAAACAGTTCACGCAAACCGGCTTACTGTTCGAAGACGGCTCAACTTTGGATGCAGACGTCGTCGTATTCGCAACTGGGTTTGCAATTTCGTAAACTTTGCCCATGATTCTGTGACTCATGAATCGTCATGGCCAGCTATGCTGATGCACGCACTGCATATCGTGCACTTCTCAAGGATACCGACCTCCACGACAAGATCCAGCCGATCTGGGGCCTCGACGAGGAGGGAGAGCTCAACAGCGTGTATCGCGGAATAGGTGGGCGCGGTGAGAAAGGAAAGGACCTTGATGGGCTCTGGTGCATGATGGGTAACTTGGCTCTGTGCCGCTTCCATTCCAAACATCTGGCATTGCGTAAGTGTCTTCTCGCCGGTACTTGCTAATCGTTATCGTGGACACACAATTGACAACCGTAAACGCTCCGCAGAAATCAAAGCCCATGAAGAGAACATTCTTGGGATTCGCTATCCTTTGGAGGATTAGTGCTCGTTTTACTCGGTTGGTGTTGGAGCAAGAATGATTTGTATAAATAAACAGCGGGACGTGTTTGTAGGACTTGCCTGGATGTTATTCTTTGAATTATACCCTTCGCTCTTGACCGGTTTTGGTTTGGGAGGACAATTAGCGAATGGCAAGCATAGTTCGGTATTGTCCTACATACAAGGCCTAGTCTGGTCACCAGAGTAACTTGGCCCCAGCTGGAAGTGGACCAGTCCTAAGTAGCTTAGGTTGGAAGCGGATTCTGTGCTGCGCATACTTAGTCTAGATCTAGCGCATGACTTGATCGATATCTGCCAACAAAGAAAGTTTACACTGGCAAAGCCTTGTGGACAGAAATCGAGTTTTGCCTACTCTACAAGAAATACAACTAAAGGGGCTATATACCGTGCTTGACGCATGACGTAGTTAACGAAATACCACCATGTAACTCGGCCGTAAACACTGCCCGTATGATTGGAGAGGGCAACAAAGAAAGAAGAATAAGAAAGACCGCATCCGACTGAAATGATTGTGAACGAGTGTTACAGCCCGTGGGTGATTGCTATGGGCAGAGGCAATAGTACAAGGGAAAGGACAGTGTAAGACACAACAGCGATGAGCAGTATGTTTGCGAGTTGCAGGAGGAGAGTCCGGGTCAATGCTTTTGAGAACCCTGGCCCTGGCGAAAGGTTGGGAAAGGGCGTATATCGAGATAGAGGTTTTAGCGAATAATGTAGTTGCGGGGGATATTAAACATGTGCGATGCCATAGACTTGATAACGAACTTGCGGATGATAGGATATCGAGAACTTTGCGGAAATTTTGTATCGGCGGACGACGAGATGGCATAGAACGATGATGGGGATGGTCGACTTTGATGATGGCCTGTGGCTTGACACGAGAGGAAATGCAACGGAATCTGCTCAAAGTTTAGATGTCTTGTCATCATAAAACAACCCATCTGTATGTACCTGCTGAGAGATTTGTAGGTTTTCCAAGCAACGACAATCTAACCCTTCGAGGAAGACGCAGTTGGTGCACCAGACTTCCGCCTTGTCTCTGAGCTCTTGCGGCTACCCAACCCTGAAGCGATAGTGTTCATAGAGACCCTGCTCGCCCGAATTTTCTCACTCGCACAGGACGCATACGCTGACACGCCAGACTTGTTACTGATCGACGCGGTCATCGTAGAGCGAACGGTCGTACTTGTACTCCAGCGCGAGCACAGCTGCATGTGCGCAGCTTGAGGGAGTGGCACCGTAGGCAAAATGGGCGTGCGAGGAGATTCACACTCTCCAGCGCCCTCGCTAAGGGACTGGAGGAGGAGTTGGGCGAGACGTGCAGAGTCTCCGAAACCCTTCTCTTTATCCACATCTACTTCTGTGCGTCGGGTCGTTGGGAACGGAGGGAGCGGAAGCAATGCCCGAGTAGAACCCTGGTGTACGAGGTGTTTCCTCCCGCCCGGGCGGACCTTTTTAGCCTTACCCCTACCTTTCCCATTGATTATTGAACGAGGCGCAGGGAAACGGTACTGCACACCAATCTCATTGTTTCCGTTCCATCCTACATCGACTTCATCAAGGCCAAGTCCAACAGGTGGGAAAGGTGGTGGTGGCGGCGGCGGCGGGGAACTCGCAAAAGGGTCACGCAAGGAGAGAAAATCGGGTGTCGAGTCTGTGGATCCGAAGTGGGTGATTGTCCGTGGTGCGGGGATGGCACATCCGAACTTGTCGGGCTCGCGGTCAGCCATGCTTTGCTTCGCTGCATCCGAAATATTCGACCGGATATCACCAGGGACAACTTGTATGCCCGCAGCACGACATAAGAGTTTGGTACGGAAATGGAAACACTGGACTCACATTGGATGACTGCCAAGACCGCAAATATCCATAGAAGAGTGCAAATATCCCGCGCAATGATGATGCGTGGTAGAAATGTATTTGCGTCGGTGATTGAACGGCCTGTAACAACACTGCAAGCAACGCCCAATGTAGCACACACTATGGAAGCCGTTTGTGCTGCAGCGAGGACCGCCAGAAACACGCCAGCAGTCTGTGCAGGGTCCACCTTATGATGGTCGTTCCCCTTTTTGCAATCACGCATCGGAGTGAGTGTCAACGATCGAGGAAGACTGGTCACCGTCACTTTGCTCCTTGCAGAACAGCTCCTACTATTCCGTCGACTTCGCGATGCGAGAGAGGCAGGGAATGGCCAAGTACCGGGGGTTGGAGAGGACACTCGAACTGCGGTCTTCCCGGGAGAGGATCCTTGGGCTGGCCTACCTTTCTCGGTGTCGACCTCCGCTTGAATCGCAGCATCCCGAGGGCAGGAACAGATGGCTGTGATCAATGCAAGGGAGAGCATGATGCCACGTGATGCCACGGCCAAAATGGATGGGAGAAGAGGGGGGCTTTCGGGGACGAGGGCAGTGACCAGCTCTGTGGGCATAATGTTACCGGCACATGCGATTAAACAGACGGGAATAACAAACCACCAGTGAGAAGAAAGGCGGTCAATGCTAGGAAAAATCTGAGAACGCGTGGGGACAGTGCGGGATGAGGAGAAAATGAAACGAGGGCGAATAGAGAGATCCCGGACACTGAACCGCGCCATCTTGAGTATCTGAAGAACATACAGGTCAACAGTGACAACTTACATGCGCATTCGAGAAGATTTGCGAATGCTTTTGCCACCATTCTGAGTAGGTCGCAATTACCTATGGCACCACTCAACCCAGTCCCGCCGGTCATAGCAGACAGGATGGCAATTAATATAAGGAGGGCGGCTTTCAAAGGCGTAGTTCTGTGGAACCGCCAATTGTAGGATAATAAAGCAAGGGAAGGGATGGGGATGGAGAGGAAGAGGGCGGGGGTGAGAACGTCAGTGGACGCCATGGTCAAGAACGACCAGAGAAAGGCGACCAGCGACGATGAGATGGAAAACGAGTGACGGTGAAAAGAGCGTGGGGAGAGAATAAAAATCTCTGTAAGGAGGACGAGGACGAGGACGAGGATGAGGAGAGTGTATATGAAGAGGAGATGAAGAGATCGTGTCAACGAACGATTCTGGGTTCCGATTAACTTCTCGTTCAACGGACAGGTTCAAATTGACGGAGCAAGGAGGTAGAGAAGACTCTGTGGCCTGTTTTGGAAGGTATCGTAGTTGGCATGCTTACTACTCCTTCTGTCTCTCTGGGCAACATCAGATGTTAAATTCCGAACACGACGGCAAGTCAATCGAACAGTAGAACGAGCTCATCGTAGCTTCCCCTTCATCCACTGCATTACCAGTTTGTGTTCAATAGTGATGAGGCTCGACCGTCCGACAAGACCATACCCTTGAAGTCGGGAAGACAATGTAATGCTCACATGAACCTGTGTTGTCAAGAAGACCGCAGAGTGACAACAAGCCACCAGCGGATGACAAGATCGTTGTTTCAAAGTAGCTTGGCATAACGAGCGACTCTAACGGTGGTTAGAAATTGGGGCACCAATATCTGTTAACTAGCTCGAGCTTCTGTAATGACAACTTGATCAATATTTTAATGTACTGACTTTGCGCGTCCCCGGCTCCGAGGACGTCTTTCTGCTTCTGCGGCCAATTTATATCCTAGTGCATTAAATTTGTCGTCTCCGGGCGACCAAGTTGCGAAATTGGAGGAGACCCACGCGTGCGGAGTCTGACAGACACCGACATAATTTGTGGCAAGCAAGTCTCCAGAAACGATGCGCCACAACGTATATAGGCTCCCCCTACTTACAGGCTACCACACCAATTTTTACGCTGATATCCGTTACTTCCATCGCTGGTATATGGTATCACCAATATTTTCATTATGTGGTGAATCCTTTGCTTATTCAGTGGGTTTTTTGCATGGATACAGAAAGTGTATCATGCGAGGATTACTGAATTCTTCTCATTTTTTGACAAATATCGTTGTTCCGCACAATGCGGGTTCATGCGTTCACATGCACCTCAGTCCAACGAGTCAAGTGTTCGACCATTCATCGAGGTGAAGTTACTCAGGGATTATGGCAGATTGCGTGGTCTTGTCGAAGGATTCCGACTTCTCCAATATTAACGTAGGCGGTTATATCGGGAACCCATGGGAACAGACTCTGATCCCAGACGGTAGCTTGTCCAGAAGCACATTCGGGTCGAGGACGTCCGACTCGTATCGGGGTGCATCACAGCTCCAGCTTCACTAGCCTTACTGTATACCCAAACCCCCTCAACTATCATCACGCTCGAGACATACGGATCAACCCCTGTAACGTATCAAACGTAACGTCTCGCTCCCTTCATGTTCGTTGTATCTCAATTGACACATACAGCAACACATCGATCTTCTCTTCGCCTCATTAGCTCGGGACCCTTCGAACCAGCTGGAATCTGCCGAGCAATACAGCACTACCCCTGAACCTGCGAGCGGGCAGTGACAATTAGAAACTGCTCACTAGTAGCAGGGCTTTGCGAGGGGGTCCACCTGTTATCCGTCTTGAACACGCCAATATCGTTCATTATCTCAACTAACAAATGCTGGATATACAATAACGCAAAACGTGGTATCTTCGAAAACCGTCCATGCACATGGCCACTCCTTTCCTATATCAATGGTCCGTCCACAGTTCATCTGCTCCACAGCATTAGAACTAAGCACCAAGGTAGACGAAATATGCACCTACATCGAAAGTATTCTGAGACATGGGATGGCTGCAGACAACATCCCACCATATGTACTCGGCCATCTGGGACAGACAAAATCAGGCCAACCGCGACTCGAACTTGAGCCCTGGTACATACTTATCACTTGGCCTGCTCTCGCTCTAGCGAGGTTCTCGACCGATTTCCTTCCTGTCCTTCGGTCACCGGTTGGTCGGCAGAGCTAGGCCCAGGCCCACCAGCCGCGGCACGCTTCTGCTCCTCCTTAGCCTGTTTCTTGGCTTTGTACTTCTTGTAGGCCCAGGAAATCAACATCGTTGAGAGAAAGGACGAGTAGTAACGGTGGTTAGAAGGGAGGATGTAAGCGTTGTTCGTGAGGGGGTTAAGGGTGAAAGCCTCCCTTTTATCCTCTACAACAACGTGTGCACACGTGCACAGCCCATTGTCAACAAGATCATTTAGAAGCGGCAAGTTGCCAACAAGGGTTCGTAACAATGATTGATAGGATACAGAAACATTGATGCGACGGCAGATATGTTTCACATTTGTGTGCAGTCGGCTCTGGCAGTGGGACACTTCGCGATCGCTTGGTTTCTTAAAAAAACAGGTCTTTTGTGGGAATAACCATCCTGTAACGATACTGAGTACTGAAGCGCTGAGGAGGAGTGGCGGATCATCCCGAGTCCGTGTGTACTGATCATGATCTGGCAGTGCTAGTGAAAGCCTGAGGTGCATACCTACATATAGGAGGCTGCGCACTTCTGACTGCTTCATGCAACTGCATGAATTCGTGAGTGTTGTTCATGTTAATTAGGACGGAAGTTAACGTTGAACGTTCCGCGTTGATGTTGATGTGATGGGGCTGTCCTATTGCCAATTCCTGTCGTAGCAAAATCCATGTCGTTTATGAAGGCAGTTCGGAGCAGTTCTGATGTACATAGTTTGAATCCGAGAAATTCATTGGCTTATGGTATGTACACGGCAAGTCCTATGGCCAATGTCATGGTGGGGCAAGGGCCGCAAGGCATCGCCTCATGGTCCAGGATACATGCGTGCATACGCCGCCTTGTGGAGGCCGCTAGCAAGTTATTATGCATCGCGCTCAGAATGTGGTAAGGCGAATGTAAGATCCTACTGACTCAGAAGAAGAGAGCCTGACTTGTAGACGAGTTCATTGGAGTTGTGGTCAAGAGTTTCCACTGCAGCACTGTGCACACTGATCGGGAGGCACTCTAGCATATCGGAAAAGACCGAATTCAAAGAGGAAACACGTGAGAATCATCGCGTGGCCAGCCATTAGAAGTCGTGTCTCTTCGCGAGTCGTTTCACCTCCAAAAACCACTGCCTGCTGCTCTTCAGGACCTCTCCTTCTCTACCGCCACCACCGCCTCCACGAGGAACTTATCTTATCCAAGTTCATTTTGTTCGCGCTCTTTTCATATTCATATCCTTTGACGCCAACATATACCGGCGACAACGACCACGGCCACGAGGAATATCAACACGCGTGTAACAATGTCGGATCCTCTCGACACCCAAATCGTACCTCCACCTTCGACGAGTGGGGATTCCCTGGTTAACGGCGAGACCAGGACTTCCAGATTGGAGCCAACGGGTATGTCAGCCTCGAGCTCCAAGCTAAACGGACATGTCCCAGACGGGGCTTCAGAACGGACACAGATAATCGACGACGACAAGAAATTTACGTGAGTTCTTTTCCATCATCTTCTTGCGTTGTGTTCCCCAAATTGTTGGCTCGCATCTTCAACACTTAAAATTACTCCTTGACTGTCATTCCGTTCGACTCCGACCTGGAAATTGGAATGTCTAACTTTTGAAATAGCCCAGACCTTGCCGCCCAAATAGAACGATGGGGTCTTCGCAATGCCGGCTTCAACTACAATATTGTGGCCGTTTTCGGTTCACAGTCAACTGGAAAGAGTGAGTATTGGCTTTCCTTGGCATCATGTCCCACCGCTCCCTGTGGTTCGGTGCATACTCACCAGTTTTCCTTGAATTGTACAGGTACACTCCTGAACAGATTGTTCGGGACTACATTCGATGTCATGGACGAGACAAAGCGACAGCAGACTACGAAAGGTGAGTTCATACGTAATTTGCCTCCAAGGTGTAATCCACAGCTGAGATGCAATTTCTTGGTCGCGGCGTACGTTAGGTATCTGGATGTGCAGAGGAAAGGGAATGGGTGCCATGGTTATGGACGTTGAAGGTACAGATGGCCGGGAGCGAGGAGAGGACCAGGTTCGTTCAGCACCGTCTTTCGGAGCCTTCAAGGTATACGAACTGACGTAATTGCAGGACTTCGAACGCAAATCTGCCCTTTTCTCTCTTGCTTCTTCGGAAGTCATGATTATCAATTTGTGGGAACACCAAGTCGGCCTGTACCAAGGTGCCAACATGGGTCTGCTCAAGACCGTCTTTGAGGTGAACCTAGGCTTATTTGGGAAGAGAGTCCAAGATGGTCCTCAATCCCGGACACTCCTTCTCTTCGTCATCCGAGACCACCTTAAGGTTACCCCCCTTTCCAACCTTCAAAACACGCTCACCGCCGACCTCACGCGGATCTGGGACTCCTTGTTGAAACCCCCAGCACTTGAGCATGCCCAGCTGTCGGATTACTTTGACTTGTCGTTCACCACCCTCCCTCACAAAATTCTGGAGGCGCAGAGGTTTGAAGACGAGGTCGCGCTTTTGAGAGAGCGTTTCACGATGAAGGGACGTGGGGACTACCTCTTCAAGGATGTATATCACAAAAGAATACCGGCAGATGGTGTGGCTCTTTACATGGAGAACATTTGGGTCCGTATTTCTGGCTCTTGTATCTTGGTGATGATCTGTGTTCACGTTGTGTTTACTTTTTTGCACTTGACAGGAACAAGTCCAGACGAACAAGGATCTTGACTTGCCTACTCAACAAGAACTTTTGGCACAATTCCGATGTGATGAGATTTCCGCCACTGCCCTCGCCGAGTTCAACCAACAGGCAAAGTCACAGAAACGAACTGTCGAAGCTGGAAGGGTGGTTGAGGGACTGGGTGGATTGATGAGAGATTGGAGGGATCAAGCCCTTGGTGAGTTTTGGTCTGCTCTGGTGATTTATGAAAAAAATCTGACTTGCCCGCGACGTAGCTCGATATGACCGGGACGCCTCTCGCTACCACCAAGGTGTATACTCCCGGAAACGTCTCGACTTGCATGCCACTATTGCTTCCACCCTCAGTCCACTCTTCCTCAGCCAACTCAAAAACCTACATAAAGCCTGCCTCTCGGCCTTCAAGTCTGCTCTACACGCTGCTCTTAATGGCGACGGCTACAACTTTGCTGACGTCGTTGGAAAAGCAACGGGTAAGTATGAGACAAAGTTCCAGGAAGGCGCCAAGGAAGCTTGTATTGAGGAGAATGAGTGGAGCTGGGAGGAAGAGATGGGCTTGTTGAGAGAGGAGATGGGGAACGTTGCAGACGTATGCAGGAAAGACGAAACGAAGAAGATGGTCAATCTCATCGAGGTGAGCTTTTACTCTGAGAACCAGAGGGGTTTCTCTAATCAGTTGACTGGCACACAGAGAAACTTTAAGAGACAGATCTCGGAACCTGTGGATGTTGCTTTGAACAAGGCTGCTCCTGATATGTGGGACAGGGTTTTGGGGGCATTCAAGCAGTTGTTGGACAATGCTGTTTCGTCATATCTCAAGAAGGCCAAAGGTGAGCACTGTCTCGTCTTTAGCTTGATATCGTCTTTTATTGACTTGTTTCAATGTAGCCTTCAACTGTACCGAGGACGAAAACGCCATTGCTCTATCGTCACTGCATCAACGCGCCTGGCTCGCTCTCCGCGCCAAGATCGACGAGCAAGCAGCAGATAACGTTATCCTTGGCAAGCTTCGTTCACACTTTGAAGAACGCTTCAGGTATGACGATCAAGGGGTTCCTCGGGTGTGGCAGCCTGACGATGATATCGACGGGGAGTTCCGTAAGGCAAAGGAGCAGGTACGTGTGGAGTTTGACTTCCCTCGGGGTCGAGACGTGGGCTAATGATGACATGTGCAGACTCTGGCGCTCATCCCACTTTACTCGAAGATCTCTCCTGTTGACCCCTCCCTTGAATACACCCCTCCCCCTCCACCACCTAGTGCCACCGGTTCCTCCACACCGGAAGAGGACTTTGACTTCCCTTCCAGCCTCATCATCTTCTCCGAGTCCAAGTCCCTTGACATCACTGCCCGCTTCAGGCGCGATGCAGACGCCTACTACGTCGAAGCGAAACGAAGTACCGTATCGTCCATCGCACAGGTACCATATTGGATGTATGGAGTTATGGTGATACTTGGATGGAACGAGGCGATGTTGGTATTGTTCAATCCGCTGTACTTTATGATGTCGTTAGCGATGGCCACTGCTGCGTAAGTTTCCACCTTCGGACGCCTGTAGTTACTGACGAACACTCTTTGTAGATATGTCATTGCTAAACTTGGTTTGACGGGTCCTTTGCTTCAGCTCTCCAAAACGGTGGCAACCGAGGTACGCGCTTCGTTTTCTCATTGGATATTGTACACGGTGTTGAGTTTTTGCCTCCCTTAGATCCAACAACAAGCAACCAATCGTCTTCGTGAACATTTCTCGCAACCTGTCCTCGAACGGCCCATTCGCGCAGAGCCCATACGAGCAAGCCCTATGCAGACCACCTCAACGAACTCAACGACAAGCGATTACTTTGATGCCGATGCTGTCGAGGGCGAGCCCAGCATGTGGAAGGGAAGAACGGCGCCCTTGTAGGGCGGTAGGCTGAGATGAGGCTGTTCGTTGTGAAGGCGGGGTATACGTAGGGACCTGAATACCGTGCATCTTTGTTCACCCCCCGTATGGGTTTGAGTTTCAAAGTTCTCGACTATTATGTAGACGTTTTCTATGATCTGGTCTCCTTTGGTGTCATGATGCGGCAAGGGAACCATCACTAGCAACCTGGAGTGGCGGTAGAACCTAACTTCTCCTGGTGATGCCACAGCCCGCACAACGGTCCTAAAGGACTGACCGTGGGCCCAAGGACTTGGCAGCAAGTACTTACGATACAACATGGCGCAAGTCAATAATGTGCAAAGATCCTCTCCTTTTTGGTGTTACTTGCGCCCGACGTAACAGGTCTAGGGGCAAGGGGCCCGTTCGAATGATCTGCATTGAGGCGCTAGAACTTGGAATCTGCACCCCACTCTTCGAACGACTAACTGGGAACTTCCGTATGCAAGTTGCATGAAGGTGCTTCGACTGCTTGGTTTTTACGTACCGTAAACGCCGACGTCACTGTAACTCGTGCAGTATACATAGCCTTACGGGCTGTCGCAGCGGCACAAGTTACCACTCCGCGCCCATTCTTTGAATAGTTATATAAGTGGAGACTTGGGCTATGTTTACCTCGGAGATACGCCTGGGCTGTCGCATCAACTCGTAGATAATGACATGAAGTACTTGCATGCAGTCGACTGGTCAAGCCTCGTGTAGACGCAGGGATGATCGGTATCAGGGAAAAAGGCGTTTTGCGTGAAAGATGCATACCGCAATCGGACAAAGCACGACGTCGATGTGGGACTCTCAACGGGGATGTCTAAAGCACGCTGTTCTCAGTGCTCAACGTTCAGCGCTTGATCCGTTGACGCTTCGATCCCTGAGGCCTGATCCCTGGTTGGTGAAACACCTGTCACCACCCCCGTTCGTGTGAAAACGACAATGCAATGATGCTTGAAAGTTAAATGAATGACGAACCGCGGAGATTGTCTTGCGGCGGTAACAACGTCCATAGCCAGTAGGTAGTGGCGATAGGGATGAAGGGCCTGGTAAAGGGGGGGCGATAAGGAGGAGGAGAAGAACCTCCTCCAGCTCAGTACGATACGGGTGATGCAAGGAACCGGTGAGTTCCGAGTCAGAGAAGGAGGACTTTTAGACACAATGATCTTTGCAGCAGTTCTATGGACATTTTTACAGCCTGTACGTATGCATCGTTGATAGGGAGTGGGTGGCCGGAGATCCGTGACGAGTCTGTGTGCCTTTGCGCTGGTTGTACCTGGTGTATTCGTGGCAGGGCCTCTAACAGCCCACCATCACATCAGTAAACTCGGTATAAGTACGGATGAGTCGCGGCGGCGGCGCAGGTATAACTATCCGAGGATCATACGAAGGATTCGATGGGTCTGACAGAGATAGGCTCGGTTCACAATCGGTGTAAAAAGCGGAATCGTCTAAGCATACGTTCTGAAATCTCCGTGACAGCACACTGGAGAGGGGAATTCTCACAGCGGAGAATAACCGGATAGCAAGTTCACTAGATAGGATCGGGATACTATAGCTCGAACAAAGTAGCATATATCATACTAAACGGGCGTAGTGACAAAGTTGGTGGACATTGTAGTGTGGAGTTGTAGCAAATGTGACGAATGCAACCTTACGGTAATTGTGGCGAGGCTTCCGGAAGTTGTCCAAATTTGGGAATTTGATTCCGAGGGTGCTTTTCTTCGACTAACTCAAGTTGTCCCGCATGTTGTTCTCTCATTTTCACTGACACAAAGGAATCACATCATTCTAATTATTTATCACTTATAATTCTTCATGCACCGCCGCACTCCTTCACACCAGCTCTCCTTTCCACCTCGTGTCACAAAGGTCTCCTCCAACACCAACCTTGGGTCATCCCCGTCCCGGTCACTCTGCAACGGAACGATGAGCAGCCTACCACTCCCAGTAACTTCCCTTTTTCACCCCTTCCACTCACCCCGAAAACACCGTCTCAAACACCGCACAATCCTGTTTTCCCTCTTCGGACTTGTCGCGTTCACCTGCTACCTTCTCTTCATCTCCGGCACGACTCTCGACATCGAAAGGTCTCTCCCCCACGTGCAAGATCACGACCGTGTACGCTCCCCCAACGACCTGAGGCAACTTGCTGTCAACCCCAACCCCGTAGTTCCAAACGCGCCACATCGAAAACATCAGCAACATTTACAGCCCGTTCCTCCCTCGCGGCCCCAGATCTCCCTCTCGCCTACAGAAGAGCTCGCTGCCCTCTCCGCTTTCCTCGCTGCCCTTCCTCAGAATGTCATCCCTACGACCGTAGATCCAAACCAACCTCTCGACCCACAGCTTGTATTAGATTTCGATACACGCAGTGAAAGCTCTAAAGAGGAGCTCGGCAAGGTTATCGATGAGGTGTGGACACGTTACCCAGTGATGCTGTTCACCAAGGTACGTGTATTCTCTCTTCCGAGATTCTGCCGTCGGCGCGGACGACTCACACTTGCCTCTCTAGCTCCACTCGGCGGACTCCCGGGAGATTCGTTACATGTTCTCCAATATGAACCTTAACCCTGCCCCTCTCGTCCTTGAGGTGGATCAGCGCGAAGATGCCCAAGTGCTCGTTCCCCTCCTCATGCGCCTCACGCACGTTCCAAGTCTTCCTATCCTTTTGATCGGTGGACAACCTGTGGGAACAGATGCTCAGGATACGAAGAGCCTCATGGTCGAGATCCGGAGATTGGAAGCGAGCGGGGAGTTGTCACGCAGAGTGTTGGAAGCAGGCGCCAAGATCCAAACCGGGAAGAAGAAAGGGAAAAAAGGCAAATAAACGTCTAACCCCCGGTTAAGGGATTAGACTGCAGCTTCCCAAGTGAGACGAGGGGAAGCAGAATCGAAGTTGAAATAGGTGGAGAAGCTAGAATCAAGAGATGCCACTTGGAAGAAGAGGAAGAAGAAGGAGCAGGAGAAGACGAAACACGCGCTCCATTGCGTTCCTACCGGACTATCTACCGCACGCCAGTTATGCCACCCCGAAGGGTCTCTGCTTTGCTTTTCTTTGCGCTATCATTGACCACATTCCAATCACGAGACAGATGCTCTCATAGACTTGCTTTCACATCGCCCAGCGAGGCCCTGTATCATACAAACCGTAGCATGGTCTATACCACTGCCACGCATTATTCTCGTGCCTTGTTGCTTCTCCACGTCTACACTCACGTATATACACAATACGATACCATACTCCTAGAACAGCATATATGTACCCCTAACAGGTGTGGGGTCGGACTTGGTCACCGTTGATATAGTTTAGGATGTAAATAGTTCATACTCCCAGGTGGAATCGACCTTGCTTGCTTCGCAGACACGGAGTTGCCAGTGATTCATTGATTAGTATCAATATTTGGCAGGTTTGGCGATATCCAGTGCAGGAATCACATCGTTAACGTCTTTCTCCATCGTGTTTCAAAACTTCACAATAATCTATTGTTCCTAAATTCCGACCTGGTCGTTCCTACTGAAGGGGACATCCACATGTATCCTACCGCGACCCACGCGCTACACTAGCTTCTATGGGCCCTAGGCCTCATTAAGGGACAGGTGGGCTGTTTTATCCGTCATTGTCAGGTCTTATAAGGGCCGAGAACATGCAGCCTGTGGTTCTCTGATAAGGGGGCTAACCCCTGTGGGCCTCGTAACGAGTCACAAGATGCCATTGTCTTGAATAGCAACCAACACGGTCTAGATGTTGCGCGTTCAATTGTTCTAGTGTTATACACTTACGGGGATTCGACCGACACTGAACAAACACCGTATCCCCTGTGCAGAATTGAGGACCCCCCAACACGGACATCGAATTCACAGTTTACGAACCGGAAAAAGTCCCCCGGAAATAGATGCAGTGCCCTGAGGAAATTATGCTGCTCTGCCTACTTTGTCAAGTTGGAAGCCATACTATGGTGTCTATAGCTAAGGTGCAACACGTTACCTAGTGAGACCCTCAATTAAACGAGGACGCCCTCGCCACCGTCACCTGTCCATCTCACTTTCACTCGACCAGTCTCCAGTATATCTCTTAGCTGACCTTCTGCATGCATACGCACGAGCTCATCAGATCCCCCAAGAGAACGACCATGTAGAATGACGTTGGGAAACGTCGACCGGTTTGTAAGACGCGTGAGGAGGGTCTTGATGTGAGAAGAGTCAGCTGTGGTATCGGGGGTTGATAAGTGCGAAATCAGTGGGATAGTCAGCTCAACGAAGTATACCTCGCAAGTCGACTTCTATGATTTTGGGTGCTGGAGAGAGATTGTAACCCTCAAGGAGCTTCTTGGCTCGCTTCGAATACCTGCAACATGTGAGATGGCCAGGAGAAGCACAACGGAATGTGAGGGCAAGAGTTATTAGCCATGAAGATGCACCGCAAATGCATCCCAACCAAATGCATGCCGCATCCTAGAAGACACTCACGGGCAGTATGACTATGCACCAATGACACTCCGTCAGCTTCAATGTACCCCATCTCCGATTCCAAGAAGCGTGCGTACCTTTGAAAACACCACTAACGGATGCTGCTCTCTAAGCACATTGATTCTATCCTCCCATCCTCCACCTGTCGACCTCCCCTGTCCCCTTCCACGGCCTCGTTCCTGCATCTTTGCAATAGACCCCAAAGCATACCACGCCATCTCTATAGGCTTCGCAGGCACAACCGTAGCACCTCCTGACGATAGACTACCATCCCAACCTGAATCACCTGTGCTACCTATATCGTCCTGGGGCTCTCCCGCAACCCTGAGCACTCTCCCTGCTTCCTCGGGGGCGGTTACAAAGTGTAGTAGCCCGAATATCTCGTCTGGAAGTTTGGTTTCGTCTGGGCGCTTGTAGATAGGAAGAGGACTCGATCTGGGGAGCCGAGGTAGAGGAAGGCGAAGAAGAGGAAGGGGAGTGTGAGGAAGAGGAGAGTGAGTCGTCGGGGGCGGAGGGTGGGCATCGGAGTCTTTCTGAAACGACTCGATGTTGGGGTACACAACGTGGGCGTCGTGGTCGCAGAGGACGTAATGAACGCGGATTTGTAACTGTCTGCTGGAGAGGAAGCTGGCTACGGGAATTCCGTCGATAGTACTGGCCTGGCAAACTCCGACTACTGTAAGGTGAGGGACCGTAGGGCACCGTGAGGGGGAGACGTCACTTTGCGGTTGTTTTTCACTGTCTTCAATTTCCATAGTTGCACCGTTCACCCTCTGCAAACATTCAAACGTTTAACGTTCTAGTGTTCAGCGCTCCGTGCTGAGCGCTGAGCGCTGAAGCTTTAAATCTTTATATGGTACATCATGCGTTGACCTGTAACCTGCTCGACACGTGTGAACCACTAATGGCTGTAGATTCCGAGCTTCCTGGAACGGTTCGCTCAGTGTCCTCTACCTTCGCCAACACCGAGGCATAACTTCTTCCTAGCTCCCAACGGCCATCAAGCACCATCAAGGATGACATCAGGGAGACCACGAGTAGAATATGTGATCTTCGACATGGATGGTCATCATCCCGATCAAATCCCATCTCAATGCCCTCACTCATCGTCTGTCTTACTATCCAGGGCTGCTGATCAACACCGAAGAAATATATACCCAAGTAACCAGTATGCACACGGCTACCCTTCCATTCCAAATCTATGATTGATCGCACAGACAGATGAGATCCTCGCAAACTATGGCGTGCAGATGACATGGGAGATGAAATCTGGACTGATGGGTAAAGGTCCGCCCGATTCCTCACATTTGTCCCCAAGGTCACATCACCTCATCGTCTGATGCAAATATAACCCCCCAGTCGAACACGAGGCAGCTGCCCAGCTCCTCTCCTTCTTCCCGGGCATCGATCTCACACCAGAAGAGTACACCGCCCAACGGACCATCGGACAAGACCGGCTCTGGCCGACCGTGCAACCCCTCCCCGGCGTCCCCAAATTCGTCGCCCATCTCGCAAACAACGGGATCCCCATAGTCATTGCCACGTCCTCACAAAGGCGCAACTTCTTATTAAAGTCCGCCAATTTGCGTGATAAGGTCTTTGGGTATTTTGGGTGTGGGATTGAAGGGAAGGAGGAGCTGGTGGTTTGTGCGGATGATGTGGCTGGGAAGGGCAATGGGAAACCGGACCCGTACATCTTCCTGTGTGCCGCTCGCGAGAAATTAAGTAGGAATGTTGGCGAGGGAGAGGGAGAATCCGTTACCCCGGAGCAGATCCTGGAGAGGGGGAAAGGTCTCGTGTTCGAGGATGCGATTCCGGGAGTCCAGGCTGGGAAGAGAGCCGGGATGTCTGGTGCGTACTTTACTCTTCGGACTTGTTGATGAGCGGTTTTCGGGCACTGAAGCAAGCTTTAGTCGTGTGGGTTCCTGATCCGAACCTATTGGCCATAGGATATTCCGGAGAGCTTACAGCCGATCAGACTCTGGTGTCGATAGAAGAGTTCAAGCCCGAGGAATGGGGTCTCCCTCCATACGAGTAGTGTTGAGACTGGGCGGCCAACATTGGAGATTTATATGCAAATGCGATGAGCGACCCGAAGTACACGATGTACAACAAATACTAGAGATACAACACGAATATATCTACTACATTACTGTAAACCTTCAATTCTTGCAATGCTCTTGAGTAAAAATATGAGCTAGAAATACGACCCAGCACCAACGTACGTCCGCGCCGCCGTCGTGGTCCGTCCTATTCCGCTATCATCATCACTGCTGTCCTCGGACACGGGCACCACTGCGCACTTCTTCTCCCATCTATCCACATGACCACTGGCGCCACCGCTAACCTGCAACTTCTCCATACCAAGCGTCTGCTCCTCCCCAAGCTCACATGATCCCGACCCGACCTCCTCCTGGTCCCGCGACCGTCGTCGCGTCCGCGCCTCATAACCCCTTGATCCAGGTCCGAAGGATGGTTCTGGGGGCACATGCGCCTTCGCAGATACCGCCATTATTCCCTCTGGGATTAGTGTTTGGAGCGCAGATTGTTTTGGAACGGGGTCAAACGTCAGCTACAAGGAGGTGTTAGCATTAACATCAGCTGAAGATGAATAACGCAGGACAAGCAGAAAAATATAGATGTGCGATAAACCCTTTACAAAACCCCTCAAGAAAATAACTCACCGAATCATTCATCTTCCGATAATGTCCCAAAAACACTTTGACGCTCTTCGACTCATCCTCAATTCTTACCTTTCTATTCCCTCCTCCTTTCCCCTTTCCGTCCCCGTCACCATCTTTATCCCTCCCTCCACCACGCCCGATCGATAGCCCCTTTGAAAATCCAGACCCCGAAAGATCCTCGAGCTCTTGCTGCGCCCACTTCAAGAACCCCACCGCTTCCCCTCCTTTGCCCGGTTTCGCGCTCTCACCCGCGTCCACTCCCAGCCATTTATGGGCGAGCGCAGTGTGAAATTTTGTTTCCCTCTCTAGGTACTTCAACAGATCTGCCGACACTTCTGCGGTCGCTCCTGTCCCACTACCATCGCCAGAGGACTTGGACACAGACCCGAAACTAGCTTTCAGCCCCGATCCTGAACCGGACGCTGCACTAGCTTTCGAAGGCGTCATAGCCAACGTCCGCGCAGACGAATATAGCGCCGCACATTCCAGATGGAGCTTCGCTACGAGCGCTGTGGAGGGATGTGACTTGGGGAGTGGCGGACCGGGGGAGAGGGTGCTATCAAAGGCCGCTTTGGAAAGAAGTTTACGGATGGCGAGAGTCTGTGCGTCTGCGAGTGCCATTCTAATGTTTTGAGTGTGTTGGTAGCAGTGACGTCATGATCAACGGCTCAAGAAGATCATAAATGAAAGGAAACGTACTTTGCCAATGCAGCGTTGACCTCCTTCCCTAAATCAGGCGGCCTCACCCACCCTCCTCTGCCACCGCGCGACCCTTCCGCGCTCCCACGAGCACTCAATGATCTCTCCAACTCGCCCAACACCCCTTCCCCGATCGCCGTATAAATCCCACTCGCCCTGCAAAGCAACAAGACCCCAAAATTGAGTCGCTCGTCCTTTTCCTTTCTTTCCTTTTCACTTATCGCGCGTTCATACTCGTACGCACCAAGAGAGGAGACAACGGAGTGGGAGAAGTTGGAGAGAGCCATGGAATAGGTGAGAAGCGTGCTGGCGAGATCGGCGTGCAGCGACGGGAGGCGCAGACGCGGGGAGGTGTGGAAAAGAGTGGAGGATAGGGTTGTACGCCAGGAAAATTCTAGGGGGGGAATAGTCAGCGCCCAGGAGACAGACGAAAACAGAAGTGATTGCAACAACAACCCTCAATGCATGTACCAAACCTCCATCCGACGCTCAGGTCAACTAAAGCGGATCAGACCAACTCACCAGGTTCATACTTTAGTCGTATCTCACCAGACGTAACACACGCGATGATCCCATAGACGTGCGGGAGGTAATCATCAAGAACCTAGACAGAGTCATTCGTATAGATCGCACTCACCATGCGCGCCAAAAGCAACAATGAACCCACCTTAATGATCCTCAGATAATCTCTTTCTCCACTGTCCATCCGCTTAGACTCCTTAAGCACCCCCCTCATATTCGCCCTCGCCTGCGTCGCCTCAGCAATATGCGATGTATACACGTTTTCCCCTGTCGTGTCGATGCAAAACTCGGCGAAAGAAATGGCCCCGGTGGTCGGTAGCTCGTAGACATAGCTTGCCATCGCGTGCTACGCGGTATGATCTGGACCTAGATCGAGCGTCTGGAAGCGAAATGATGGTAGGAAGTTAATGTTAGTCAAAATTGTGTTGATCATGCAATGTGTTGATCTGTTTGTTTAGCAAATAAAATAAAAATGATCTGACCCTGGCTCGAACAGGAGACCTTCTGTGTGTTAGACAGATGCGATAACCAACTACGCCATCAGACCGAATAATCAGGTGCCTTGATCTTAATCCATGGTCACAAACATAGGTTAAACTGGCGCTTGTCATACGTATTGGAGGAGGAGCGACCATCTTCCTTCGGGTCGTTCACCCTGCATCGGGCAGGGATCAGTGCCGGAGAGACCCCATGAAAGGGCCTCCTACTGGTGTAGGCCTATGGGCGTTCAGTCAGTTGCTCGTCGAAAACAAGATATACGGCGTATATGGTGCAACCCAACGGATACATATCGCATGCTCGCTTGTCCGCCTCGCATCCTGCTCCTTTGTCGAGCGCCTTGTGTAGCTCCGGAACCATGTAATTCAATGTTCTACCCATGAGGAGTCAGCCGGCCACTGTCTCCAATCGGGTGCGCCCAAGGAAAGTCGACTCAGAATTAAGCCCGACATATGCAAGACACGCACGTCCCTCCTTGGTAATGAGAATGCTATCCTGTGGATAGGTGAGTTCGAAGCCCAAAGAGAGTGAAAGGAAACAAACGGGTTTGAGGTCTCCATGAACTACGTGTGGCTGCATCGAGTACAGGTAGTTCAGGCCCCGGACCACGTCTAAGATCTACGCAATCGGTAAGACTGCCACCAGAAATGGAGTATCTATAAGTTATCAATTCTCGCCTACCAACATCGTCCGGTTTGCCTTTGGATTGCACTTGAGATATTTACGAAGGTTGTTCCGGTGCATCCAAGGTGAGACGAATGCAGTCACTTCGCGGTTCCATCCAGGCACAGAGCAGAGGCCGTGGAAGGGCAAGCAACAAGGATGGTGTACATACCTCCACACGATAGTGACATCCCAGAGAGTCTGTGTGCGCCACCAGTCAATATACCGCGCGACGGGGATACTAGGTCAATCTTCACCTCCTTCAAGTCGTATACGCTGTTGTAGCACCCTTGTTTGAGTACCTTCACGGCGACCACGCGAGAACCGAGGTCCCCACTGTGCACCACACCAAAACCTCCTGCATCCTGCAAGGCGAGATCCCTTACTGCGCACTCACTCAGGTGTAGACTGGTGGGATAGCAAGATAACGTGACAACGGTGTTGAAGAAGCACCATTTGTACCAATCTTCAAGTTCCAGATCCTTTTCGAGCAACTAAGCGTCATGTCAGCAGGTCGTTTGTGAGATTACCTCAAACTGACTCACAGCATGAAATAAATCAATCGAAAGACCGGCTTCGTAAAGATCGCTCACAACCAAAATTTGATTATTTTCTGGACCTGACACATGACGCTGCTACGGCAGCAAGATTAAGGATGTCGTGTTCTAGTAGCATCGTTCCACCAAGGAGTTGTAGTTGTGTGTTGCATTTATCTTTGCCAGGTTGGACTTTCGTCTGATAGTGGTCAATTAGGTAGAAAGACGGTCAAGGAGATAACACACTCCTCGAAGAATGTCAATTAGGTCTGACCGCATGGTCTCACAACCTAAGATGCACACTGTGCCGCCGTTCTTTTTCCAGCGCTGTACACGCTCTTTCAGGTACGATAGGTCCACCGACCAGTCGTCCTTGGTAGCCCTTCCACGGCAAGGAACAATTTGAAGAATTTCTACTAGCTCTGACTTTACGGTCTCTTGAAAGGCAATTCCCCGGATTCCGCCCAGCGCCGTGCCCACGTCTTCTGGGGTGGTAGATGCATCAACCAGTGTTCCTTAGTAAACCGTCCACGGCGAGGGCAAGGACAAAGAACCAAGTGCGTGAACGCATATGCGACCAAACCCTGCGCGTGGTGTCAAAGAAGAAGCCAACTTGAAACGTGACAACGTACTGGAAAGATCGGCGTGTCCCGGACCAATGCCAAACACGTTTCGATTCCCCTCCAAACTTAGGCTGTTTGTTTGCTCTTCCAGTTTGGCGCAATCTCGGAATCATATTGCGAACGCGTCGGGCCGGGTCGGTGCTGGTGAGGAGGAGGGGTTACTTCTCGAGCGGCGAGCTGATCATGGAGCGCCACTAGACCCTGCGTCTGTGCAATCTCGTTAGCAATGGCATGCCCGGTAGCATGGTCGCACATCTCGTCTTCGTGGCAGAAAGGGCGTGGAATTGGTAATCAGCCATGTGTTGGTTGAAATGGGTTCAGTGAACGTCGGGTCTGCGCCGGTAGAATGAGCTTGTGAGGTTTTTGCGGAACGTCCTATGGAACATGCCTTATATCTGGTCGGGACGATGACCCTTATCTCACGCTAACTCAGCTTACAAGGCTTTGTTTGGGTAACAACTAAGATGGAGAGTCGAGAAGTCAGACTAGGAGAGCCGGACGTGTGGTGACTTACCACAAGTTGGGGCGTTGTTGCTGTGAGGCAAGGCAAACACAACCGAGACTCAGTTCCCAGTTACGCCACTCGACGGATCCCCAAGCAAGGCGGGCTGTACGCGTTGCGCACACAGCGCAATGAGGCTTATGCTGCCGAGGTGACTTGCGCGTCCACGAGAGCTATTTCCACAATTCAATGATGGAGTCTGATACAAACATCATTTCCATTGTTCTGTAGAGACAAAGCGTGAACAATAATGCCCACTATACTGGAAAGATAATGCATTAAAGCATGGTAACGGTCCGGGTTTTGGCGCCAACATGATAACTGCAAGGATTCGGTGGGCGATGCATTGATGTCGATGCTTTATTGTGATACATCAGAATGCATCAGAATCATTCCAGCATTACCTGCGCTACGCAGTTTTTTTTGGCCCTCTGCGGAAAATAAGCCAGAAATTCAGATGCGGTGACGGATATGGTAGAAATGACGGTCGAGAACAGCGTCGTTCCTCTCGCTGGAAAGTGTGATAAAACGCCTGGATATTACCATCAAACAATGGACTAGACGTCACCACCGTGAAGGATCATGGGCACTCACACACAGATTGGATGGCAGTATCGAACTTGAGGTCGTGAGACTGGTGTTTATACCTTTGCTGGTAGCTTTTTATCCTCCACCCAGGCAAGTGGGTCATCGTCCGCAGGACCCTCGAGGATCCCGACGAAGCTCCACGTGTGGGGAGAGATGGTGCCGTTCGCGGACTCGGATCATTCGTGAAGTGACTCTGCATCGGGGACCCTATGGAAGGGCTTATCCTGGTGTCGGTCTATAGACATTTTGCTGGGTGTTTGTCGAAGAGCAGACGCACCTATATCAACTGTCATACATCAGAGTAGGGCACTCGGAGCCTCTACATACGGCGTTTATGGTGCGACTTAGAGCGTACATTTTGCATGCATGCTTGGTCATCTTACGCTTTGCTTCTTCGTTTACCGCGATGTGTGACTCCAGTGCTGTGTAGTTTAATGTCCAACGCATGACGAGCCGGCCGGTCGCAGTACGGGGCCAGGTGTGCTTATCCGGAGGTCGAGGTAAGCTCGCTCGCGTCCTGTTAGATAATAGGAACGTTATCCTATGGACAACTGAGCTCAAGGTCCAGGAGTGAGAAGAAACAAACCGATTTGAGATGTCGATGTCGTAGGCGCGTGCGGCTACATAAATCAAATGCAGGGGTCCAGGTTCCTCAGCACTTCTGGTATCTACGCAATCGGTAATGCCATACGAGAGATGAAGGATCAACTCTCGTTCACTAACGCCTTCCGGTCTGTGTCTAGATTGCATTCGAGATATGTGTGGGTGCCCTGGTGAGACGAGCGCAGTCACCTCAGGCTTTCCCTCGGCAGAAACGCAAGCTGATAGGATGTTGGGAACTCCAGCCGACAACTTCCCCGCAAATGTTCTGTACGCATCACGAGTCAATAAGTTCCGTCCCCAGGACAAGGTTAATCACCACCTTCTCCAAGTCATGTAAATTAGTGTAGCCCTCTTGGTTGAGTTCCTTCATGGCAAGTCGCCTGACGGACCAATCCAAAGTGGACCGAACACATTGTGGACACGGCGCATGAGGTGGGTTGCGGGTCCACGAGTCATGGTCGATATTTCGACGATGTCGGCGTCGACACTCGAGGCGTAATAACGTTGTTCCTGCTAAAGAAGCAGGTTGGAGGGAAAATCTTGAAAGTAACGAAGTTAGTGACCGGCCATGCCCAGCTATAGGGGGAGGCGCCTTTCTCTCAGAAGGGAAGACCTAAGGTCTCGAGGAATTGCCCCAACCTTTCGATATATAGGTGCCCCATGAAATGAACTGCGCGGTGAATATTCGCAGCTACAGTACTTATGATAATCGTTCGATTTCACGATGGGGTTGGGGACATATACTCAGCCCACGTGAGCAAGCCGGAAATATACCATAAAAGGGTTTCTTCGACTGCTTCACTGCAGTATCAAACCGGAATCACGGATCAATATCTGAACCGAGAAATCACGTTCCTGGAATTGCCATCACTCGGTGTTTCCAGCGCTCCCTCCTGGCTGCCAAGGTACTTTATTCAGGCCTCTACGCCTACATCTCTTGGGGATATATCATTCCCCAGATCATTTTTGCCTCGCTCACAACACTATCTTTCACTATGTCGGATTCACAAACGCTACACAGGATCATTAGACGACTGGCGGGTTGGGCAGTATGGTCTTTCTTCACGGAAGTACGCGTCCTAGGAGGCGAGAACGTTCCAGAGGATGGTCCAATCATCGTGTAAGTGTTTTACTTCAAAATACAAAGTGAGATCTGGGATGCGCGGCGCACCGCGAAGCCTAGTCTGCCATTCTTTGGGGAAGAATTGCGTCCATGGACAAAAGTTTTCCCCCAAAGCGCATTTTCCTCTGAAAAATTGGGTTCTATGCACCTGGGTTGATACGTCTCCATCATGCAGTACGGCCACCCACCATAACATGATACTAGATCCTGCAGTTCTTTGTGGGTCCATTGGTTGCATCTCTATCCATTGTATCAAACCTAATGAATGCCTGCAGCGTCTTCATTCCCTCGCGAGCGAATCCTGAACTATTGGTCCAAAGGTATGGAACCCGGACCTTGACCGTGGTTTTCCGAGCAATGACATACCGCCGCGAAACCTGGCAGCCACTCTCTTCGAGAATAAATCCCTGGCATGGATTCTGTATTCCTCTGGTAATATCCCTGTAGACCGCAAATCCAAGGACCGACAGGTATTGTTCCGAGGAACGTTCGACGCACTCGCCCGGGGTGGTGCAGTCGCGCTTTTCCCTGAGGGAACCTCTTATACAGAGCCTCGCATCATGCAAGTCAAGGACGGTGCAGCTTGGGCTGCGCTAGAATACACAAAATGGGCGGCAGAACGCGGCATCAAGGGCCCTGAGGTCAAGATTGTGCCAGCGGCCATTGTGTATACGAATAAGTCCAAGTATCGTAGTGATGTGAGTATAACAACCCCCCCCTGATATGGGAACCTCCTACCTGTGGTCAGCCCGCTAATAGTCTCCGATGTGTAGGTTATCATGGAGTGGGAACATCATTTGTATAGAAATCGCCCTCTAACGAAAGTGTTGCAGGTTTGGCGCGCCAATCTCCATGGAAGAGTACAAACAACAGTTCTTTTCTGAAGCGGATGGGGCTGCCCGTGCTGCTGTAAAGCGCCTTACACGTACGATCGAACGTCAGTTGGTAGAAACTACCGTCAACGCCCCAGACTGGTAACCTGCATCCTCCTTTGCGCCAGACGCGGGAGCTGACGACGTTGTACGTAGGGACACGCTCTATGCTGCTCGGATGGCTCGCGATCTGTTGTGGGAAGACGAACGTACTATCGATCTGAACGAATTTGTGATCATCTCTCAGACGTACGTCATCCGATCTCCGCCTTGAGCGGTTTGCCTCAATCTCACGTTCATCGCACAGTCTCGTAGACCTCTTCTCTGCCAATGATGCGACGCCGAACTTCGCTTCCGTCCGCCGCCGCCTTCTCGAGTATTATTCCCTCCTCCAGTCGACACACCTTACGAACTCGGTGTTATCATCCCTCCCCCTACCGGCGACTCTTTCTCCGAGGAACCCAACCCCGCTCCCGTCGCGACTTCTGACGCTCTCCATCCTCGTTAGTGACACCGTAGCAGCCCTTGTTCGCCTCCCCTTCTTTTTCCTGCCACTCCTCCCCCATTTACCTGTATACGTCATGGGTCGACTCGCTGCAAGCCTTGGCGAGCACGAGGAAGAATCTCAGGCACAGAGCAAGGTCGTCATTGGCCTATTGCTACTCATGTTGATCTACCCTGTGACCTTCTGGGTACTATGGGCTGTGTTTAGCTATTCGAGCTATGGCGCTTTACTAGCAGCGATCACGGTGTGGGCATTTGCGTATTATCACACGAGGCTTGTTAATGGTGGGTCGATTGTTTACATCGTCCGTGTGGTCTATGACGTTGACTGGTGGCCACGTCACGGGTACCGACAGACAATTATATGCAGTAGGTCACCTTCTTTCTAACTTTATATGCTCTGTCGCCAAGTATGGCATCCCCGCTGACGCAACAAACCCTGGTGTGATAGCTTGAAACGCGTCATCGCAGCCTGGCGTGTCCTCGTGGGCGTATGGGCCCCGCAACGTTGGGACCTCCCACTCGCCACACTCTCTCAATACACCACGCCTCAAATCCCAGCCGAGAGCCCTTGGATCGACAAAAATCGATCGAGCACGCCTGACCTCCCCGCACAAGCCTCCGAGCCACCTGTCGTTCTCAAACGGAAACGCCCGGCGTCCCGCCGGATCATGCGTCACGTACTGCGAGCGCGTGGGGAGGCTGTACGGGCACTCGCGAGCTTCTTTGCAGCGCTAGAAGTGGCAGGAGAAGATAAGAAGGTCGTTGCCAGCGTGCATCTTGCAAGGCGGTTTGGGTGGGTTGATGAGGTAAAGATGGTGGGAGAAGGACAAGGTGATGAAGTGGAGATGAAGGGTTACCGGCGTGCTCGGGAGGTTATTTCGTTCCTGAGATTGAGGGGAGCAAAGGTTGCGACCTTGGGAAGGGAGATTGAGGGAGATTGGGCTGGGGTATTGAGCAGCGAGGAGGAAGGTACGCCTGCAGGGAGCGAGAAGGGGGAAGGTGACAATGAGGAGGACCTCGTATGGGTACCGAGTGGAGGGCTTCACGAGGTGGAGAACTAGGCACCTGGCATGTGTCGAATTTAGCGGGATATAGGGGTGGTGAGCAGGAATGCTTGATGCTTCATAGATGATCCATGACATGACGAACACGATTGCTTTGCGTTTTGAGCTAGACCTATCTCTGGTATATTGCATTCTTCGAAAGGATATCACATACGCTTTTGATTTGCGTCGAGAAATGTAACTATCCCCTTAATTTTTTTTTGCCAACATTCTACCCCCGATACACAACAGCTGTGGTTCATAATGCCAAATGGTAGGGAAGACTGCCCAATGCAACAGACATTACATTCCAAGCAGCAGAATGAACACGGCATGCCGACCGGATTAGACCGATGACGATGACAACGTCAACGAAGAATGCAGCTTGAAAGGCACGACGATTGCCATGCAGAAGATAATCACCGTCAATCAAAACACACTCAACACCATATCAGCAAGACTAATAAAATCGAAGAACCTGAACGCAACGTCAAGAAACCATGAGCTGATGGGCTGGCGCGTGTGTCAGAGGCTTCCTGACCAAATATTAATGCCAGTTTCGATAAGGTGAGGTTAGACGCGCCAGGGGGAACGAATGGAGAGCAGAGGCCCACGGTCATAAAACGTTCTGAATAGTCAAATTCGTAAATCAGAGCTTGTGTCAGCAGTAAAAGGACCTTCGACGTGGTGATTAAGTGTCACGTATAGAAGGGCCCATCCGTGGTCGAAGTGGTGAATGCCGGTTTCATGAGGGGCGATTAGGGAACAAAGTCCACTGAAACACGAGGCTCCTGTTTCCATGCCGTTTCTAGTGAGCACTGCGGGTTCATATATCATATCTGCATATCAGAAGGGATCATGCCAGTGATGAGAATGTTGATGGAGGCATAGGCAGGCCGCAGAAGAGTTGGCCTTTTGTGGGGGGGGTCTTGTTAGTAATCATGATTGTGAGCCGGCGGACGATAAGCCTGAAGATAAAGTGAATGACCAAATCCTCCGAACATACCGAGGTATGAAAGACTTTTTCCGTATCAAGCCCAAGTTAGGGCAAACGAACGTCGGGCTGTACATATGGAAAAGGTTCGTTAGGACGCACTGCAGCAACCACATGTACAAAGCTACCATCAGATAATCTTGTATGAAAAAGCACCGGGTGTGCTGCAACCGAACAGAGCAAAACAATCCCTTAGCTCCAAGTGGGGGTTTGAAATGATGGAAATGAACTATTGAGCGCGTAGCTATCTATACTTCCAGCTGAGATGATATGACGAAGAGAAAGGGGCGATTAGTAGAGAAGCACATTAGCACTCACTGATCAGTTTTGGCTTCCAGGGTTTGAGGGCAGAGGCGCGAGGGGTGATTGAATGCAAGATCAGACCGCTGGCAGGGTCTCTTGATTTCCACTACGCTCAATGCGTGACTGGATTTATCGAACCTTAAAAAAGAGGTCCAGCACCAAGCCATAACTTGCATAAATGCCTCTGCAAGGGTCGAAGAACTTTTTCCCGTTCCAATCAGATCCAAAAAGGAATCATGAACAAAAACTTGCGTCCAAGCTAGTAGTACTAGTACTAGCAGGTCAGGATCAATGTGGTAGCGTGTCGTGCTGTCCGCGCGCTATCCAAACGTTGAGCTGAGCAATCTGAGGTCAGTACTAGTGAGCTAGCTAGGCACTTTGCAGGGCTTATGTAACATGGTATTTGGAAGCCACGTGCGGTGTCGTGGCCTCGCGTCGTCACGCGCACGTCTTGCTAGTATACCAGCGGCCATACACCTTCACCATCTATCATTCCGCGAGCTCCAAAGTGACAACGGGATCCTTCAGTTCGGGATCCTATAATTACTACGGCGAACGAAACCACAAGTCCGGTCTGAAATGCATAGCATCTACGCCCGCTTCAATGGTGTATCTGCACTATGGTCTACCTGCTTAATGGCTCTCTTGGCGGCCGTTACGCTTTCGTCCTTTGTTTTCACCGCCGATCCAAAAGGGAAGGTTGACCTAGCATCTCTGAAAGTGTCAGTACCTCCTCCTCGTTCTTTTCAACCGATACTCGGGATCCATGGGGTTGCCGAACGTTCCACTCTGTACCGTTTCCGTGAGAAGCAGCATCTCACCACATACCCTCCCTGTCCAGGTTCAATGCAAAGGCGAAGCGTTACCCTTACAAGGAGGAAGAGTTTGGCTTTGTGAAGTTCAACATAACGGCTGGTACGTGTCTTGCTTCCATCGTGATAGACGCGGGCGTGTTAACGGCTGGAATTAATTTCAATCCGGCTCCACCATTTTCCTGGCCTACCTAATCATCAAATCACCGCTCAACGCTAATTTTTACCGTTCGGAACTACGTGGATTGTACGGACGGCAGACCTGCGGCCCCTCTTCAACTGGAACACGAAGCAGTTGTTTGTATACCTTGAGGCCGAGTATACGAACGCTCAAGGGGTGAGTGACGATAGATACGGTTACATGTGCCTGTGCATAGCTTGTCGTATGCTCCAACGTATTTGTCTCGTGCCATGTACCGCTGCGCAATCGTGCCTGTCCCCACAGCACTAATCACCTGTCTTCTTTGTAGGTTAACAATTCTGTGGTCCTTTGGGACCGCATCGTCCGGCGAAAGGAAGATGCGAACATTGTCCAGTTTCCGAAGAACAAATATAAATTCCGGGAACTGTCCCGATCGTTCAAGTGAGTGTCCTTTGCATGATCCCTTAATTCGAAGATCTACGAAAGCGGGCGGCCACCTCATGTTATGCCGTGATGGATTGGGACCCGTTCTTATCACACTATTCCTTGCGCCTTTACTTGCTCGCTGACAATGTTTTATAGGAACGTGTCTCCTGCTGAATTCTCTTTGAAGTACAATGTGATGCCCTATGTTGGGGTGCTCACGTACGGAGAGGCGGCTCGGACAGGAAGCTTCGACCTACCTGAAGCCCTTGATGCTGTCTCATAAATCTACTTCCGCGCCGAGGTTCCGTTGCTGAGTAAAAGTCCCGCATAGTATGTTGGAATGCCCTCGCACAACGTTCCCTTGCAGTGTATGTGGCGTTGACGAATCACTGATAATCAACATGTGGGCTTCCTGTTTGGAAATTTTGTTATTTATTTTTCCCGTAATTCAAGGCGAGGGAAAGACCAATCGTTATTAGCAAGCCTACCGACTCAAAGGTGGATCAGACGCGAGTTTCATACGTCAATCCCCAGGGACGAAGTAAGAACTGAAATGCATGTGTGAGTTTAAACAATCGGCCGATCTCGTGGTGTGGGCGTCGAGCGTGTCAAAGGTGGGTGCAGCTGGGTGCTCAGACTGTGCTCCGCGTTCCCAGCGAATCGGCTTGAGTGAGATTTTTTGGACTCCGTTGGGGCTGGGTAGCCAAGTTGGATAAATCGAATATCCCGGGCGGTGGCTTGAGGCTGGGCCCGATCCATAACGAGGAATCGGGGGAAGCGATTTTGTCGGCGCAAAGGTATGACTAGAAAAGAGGGGACTCGGATTGGAGGTTCTTCTCTCCTAGCTCAGGTCAGGCGCGGAGGCAATTAGTAGCTTGGATGACCGCAGGCAAACACATGTCTTGCCGCATGAGTACGCGAAGTCGGTGACCCTGGATAATGAAAGGTGTGCTTAAAGGGTTACATAGCGGAATTGGCTCATGAGCGGGGAGATTAGCGGGTAGGTATGATGGAAAAGTATGATAAGTCGTAAGTAGATTCAGCGGTCGAGGTGGGAAGTAGTACGCTGAGGAAGGGAAGGAGGGCAACAGGATGCTCACTTGATAATAGATCGTTATCTCGCGATCCCAGCCTATTTCTATTAGCGCTCATGTCAAATTCACGTCACTTACCCATTCTAGATAATCGACTCTGCTTTAGTTCCGACACATTGGCATCGCGCCGTCGCAACAAGATATAAAAATTCGAGGCGTAACAATGCTGTGGGTAAAAATTCCCGAAGGTGTGTATTGAAAGGATCGCTGACTCTGTGAAAGGGAGAGAGAGAGAGGCAAAGATAATAATTTCATTGATTGTTGTTATATTTCACTGATATGGATACTTTTTTAAAAGAAATGAAAAGACGAAAAGTGCAAGATTTTGGTCCGAAATGGGGAAACTGAATTGTGGGTGGTCATTTACGGCAAGATCTTACGAGAGAGCTTACGAATGTAGATTACTGTACATGTGCAGGATCTTGCCAGGTCCTGTCTTATGACCTGCCAGAAGCGTGGGTCCCATACATACAAAGCTAGTCTCATCCCGTTATTCTTACCGACAAGGTCAAAGTCCCTTTCTCGTCTCTTATAAAGTTCGCATCTCCTTCTTAACTTACAGCCAGTTTCCTCTTTGCTTCCGTTCACACATTCCCCTGCCATCATGGAACACCCCTTACACTTTTCATATCCCTCCACTAACATCCACCACTACCCCTCCAAGGATCCCATCTTGGCTCATGATCTCTGCCATTCACCGTCCGCAGAGTACCCAGCCTATGTCTCCGGTCCCAACGAGGCCAAGTTCCGCGTTGATGTCAGTGATGGCAAAACCTATCTTTAGTTCCGCTGATAGACATGTTCTTCCATTCATATCACAGGTCAAAGTAAAACGAGCCTTTTCCTTTGAGGAACTTCAATCGGGATCATACTTCAAGTCTCTTGACGAGTCTGACTTCCAGTTCCTTCGCGTGTACGGCCAGCCGGTTTTAATTCCATCCCCGGAGGACGCCGATACCACCTTGGGGCTCCACCACCACGTTGACGAATATCCACCCACGGAAAACTCTCGCATCACATTCAAGTCGTATACCCTCGCGAACTCCTTGGGCGAGTGCGCTGCCCAGGCCCCCGTTCGGAGTACCTACGTTGTCCCCCAGGCAGCTGCCTCGACTAGTAGCCAGTGGCAGCCCATCGAGCGGGCCTCGTGCCCATCCAACGAGGTAGGTAATATTCCTTTATAAGTCCCACAACTGTCTCAACGCATCTAGGTATCGGCTGCGATGATTCATTCATCTAGCCAGCCTTCCTCGAGTGCCTTTGCTGGTCATAGTCAGCTGTATCCCCTGCATGGTCACGAAAACGCCACCATCACGACGGCCATGCCACCATCTCAGTTAGCTGTGCAGTACGTAGACGAGAAACCGATCTTTTCCAAGTACGACGAGCAGCCACCAATGGATTCCCTGCCCTATCCCCCTCCCCAGAATTCCGCTTCTCCACCGTACTTCCAGCCCTCGCCAACAATGCAAAATGGAGTACTTCTCGGCACACCCTCGTATATACACGACGCGCCGTTCCAATTTACCACGAGTCAGGAGGAGTGGGAAGACGTTCCAGGTCCCGCCCCTTGTCTCACGGTTTCCACTCTGCTCAGCGAGTTTCCTTCATCTCAGGCGCCGTTTGCACCGCCCCAATCTCAACATTGTGCGTCTTCTTACGGGCATTCTCGCCGCCGCCGTTCACGGTCACCATCTCCGCGGTCTCAACATCGCATGTCACCGATACCCCATAGCAGGCGGTCCCTAGATAAGAAGCCTGCCCTAGCGTGCCTCTTTTGTCGAGGCCGGAAAATCGCGTGCGGCCCACCTATACCTGGTAGCAAGGACAAGACATGCAAGTGAGTAGACTATTTCGTCGTTTACGGTCACATTGGACGTGGCACCTCTCCCCGCATACACGTTTACCGGTGTGAAGCCCCATTACCGGATTGGACCAGTTGCGTCACCTTCTGGCTCATAGGAGCCCAATTATCTCCCTTCAATCACCAAATTTTATTTTATTTTATTTCGCTGATCTCCGGGCCTCCATCTCTATCGCGCCAAATGCTGACATGTGTTCCATTTCCCAGCCAATGTGCCCGGCGACATTTGAAATGTGAATATCCCCTCGAGTCTCGTCGTGGGATGCGAAAGCGCAGGTCGTTGATCCCCCGAGCTACCTCCGCTACCCCTGAGATCAGTCCAGACGGGCCTAAAATCAACATTGCCAAGACCAACCGAAATCGTTCTAAAGAGAAAACTTCGTAGTTCGCCCCGCCGAGACTCCCTTACGTCGCCATCGCATCACGCCGTCGTATGATTTCCATCCATGATCTGCAATTGCGCTGCCTTTTTTTTTTTTTTTTTTTCCCTTCTTTTTTTTTATGTCCATGGATTCAGAATGTTCCTCGAGGGTTTCTGAAATTCGTTTTGCTATCGTTTTTCGTTTTCGTTAAATTTTCCTTCTCGTGCTTTGTTTCTCACCGACTCGTTGGCGCTCGTTCCTCCGTTTGCACTCTGGGTACGTATTATTACAATCATCTATTCGGTCCTGGGTTTTAGAGTGATTGAATTTTTCCCAAGTAACCTGGCCTGTCTTATCGCACGTGAGGTTTTATTGTCTGCATCCATCCCATCTGGTATTATCATCATCATCATCATTATCATCATGAGCTGCTATCTCGTTCTTTCTATCGTTTTGCTCTCGTTATTACCCCACTCTGATCGTCATGTTATCGTCATTACTACGCGTACAATCATACCAAGCCTTGTTATGCATCATATACATAGCCCGCGTATATACTGGTCCTAGGGTTCTAAGGCAAATCGTTTTTAAGCGATATTCATTGCTGTGGCGCGCGGCTAAGGAGTGATCTACATGCTGTGTCGTGTTTTACGGACAAAAATGGAGTGGTTAACGTAGGACAGTATGATTTTATTCGATCAAATGTGGCGTCGTGGTGGTATGTGTATATAGGACAAGGGTCATGCATAAGAATGGTGTAAAATAAAACGAGGGTGGACAGTCGACCATAATAAGAGAGCGTGAGGGGAGGCGTCGACTATTATATGTAATGAATACAAAATCGCGAATGAATAGATGTCAAGGCTAGATCAGCGAGAAAAGAAAAAAAAAGAGATCGATCTACGAGATGGAACACCGCATTGCGCTACTTCAATCGTCCGGTTCTATCCTCGCCGTCCTTTGGTAGGCGATTGACGAGAAGATCGCCGGGGCTGCCTAGGAGCTTCGGTAATGTCGTCCATGTCGTCTTCACCGGCTTCGGGTCGAGCTCTCGCCTGCACGCCTGCACGTCCCCTACCACGTCCCTTACCTCCAACAACGCCTCTCTTCGGACCCGCAGGAGCGGCAGTAGGAAGCCCATCACCAGCCTGGTCCGCATCGCTCGGGACAGCCTGCTTCCCCTTCTTCCTCGCCCCACCACCAGGCGTCCCGCGCACCCCGGCGTTCTCCTCGCCCTCCTCAAGCACTACACTCATCTGCTGCTCGTGCTCATTCAGCTTACGCTTCGCAGCACGCATAGGGAGCGCACCTGCCCCGTCAAGCATCTGCCAGGAAGGCTCTGGGAGCTCGAGGTCGTTCGCGGCCGCGTCGGCGAGGACTTGGCTGCGCCGTTGGAGGGGCGCGCGGGCACCTTGAGAGGCATTTCCGTTTTGTTGTTGCTGTTGCTGTTGGTGGTTCAGCTGGAGTTGCTCGAGGCCAGAGTTCATGACAGGGTCGTTGTTGTTGGTGTCTTCGGCCATAGCGTCGTCGTCTTCCTCAGCGAGGGATGAAAGGGAAGAATCAGCAGGACCGAGGGAAGCCATGGAGGCTGCAGGGCGGATTTCGCGGGGGTTATTGATGCCGGGGGTGGCTTGATTGAGCCAGGGGTGGTAGCGAGCCGCAGCGAGGGACAGACGGCGGCGGGAGTCGTGCTCGAGCAGCTGTCTGATAAAGTCCTTCGCTGTTTTTGCAGGGTTAGTCTTGGGTGACGCGCGGGTGGTGTAGAAGATTAACTCACCAAGTTCACTGACACCCGCGCCGTCGAGGATACTCCAATCGATCAGGCGTCCTGCGATGCGGATCTTCATGTCACGTTGTGTATCGTCCTCAATGAAAGGATTCGAGCTGGTCAACCTGGAAAGGCATGACTCAGTAAAGATTGCTCCATGAAGAGGGGAATGAACGGGTGATAACGTTACTCACATCGAGAACACGATCACACCGACGCTCCAGCTATCCACCAAGTGGCTGTAACCCTGTTGCTGATCGGTCTGCATAACAACTTCAGGAGCAAGATAACTGGGAGTGCCACACATAGTCTACATGGACAACATTAGTTTGGTGCGAGTTAAACAACGGGGTTTGACGAACCTTCAGGAAGGTATAACTATCGACGACTTTTGCAAGACCGAAGTCGGCGACTTTGACAACGGGCGGGTTGTCCGACGTCAGAAGCACGTTCTGTATGAGCAATCGACATGAATGAACAAATCAGGAGAAAGAGGAGCGCCACAACATACTTCAGGCTTGAGGTCTCGATGGGCGATGCCTTTCTCGTGGATATACTGTGCAAAAGCAAAGTTAGAGACATGGGTGGCGAGTGGATTGGTGAGCATTTACGGCAAGGGCTTCGCAGAGTTGCCTTGTGATATGAATGGCCATTGCCTCAGCTATCGACACCGGTGAGACATCGTGCAGAAAATGGAAGAGCAGGTAGACTCACAAAGGGAATTGTGTTTCAAGATGAAATCAAGAAGATCGCCTCCATCTACAAACTCCAAAACAAGATCTGCAAGGGCACTGGTGAGACGACAATCCTGACACCAAAGGGAACGCGCGTCCTTACCGATACTACCTTGATCTCGGAACACTTCCTTGAGTTTACAGATATTGGGATGATCGAGAGACTCCAAGATAGCAATCTCCCGCATGAAAGCAGTCTCCTCCTTATCAGTGTTTGACTTGTTCTCCGTAGCAGTTACGCGTCGAACTTTGCTCTCCTGGATCATCTTGATCGCGAACCATTGCCCAGTTGACCGTGAGATAGCCTTCATCACAGTCGCGAAAGAACCTTTGCCAAGCTCATGACTGATATCGTAGAACGCATGTACGCCACCTTGTGGCGGACCCCCGGCAGTGTGCCTATATATGAAGCCTATACCAGTCGCGGATCGTCGGTCAGTTACATAGGCGAGATGGAGGGACAGGGGTGTGAACAAGTCAACGTACGGTAATCCTCGAGACTTCCAGGCTGGAGCTGTGGAGTTCCAAAGGCTATTTCGTTACCCTCTTTGAGGATCGCCGTCTTGTCTTTGCCGATCTTGACACCATTGATCTACAATCAGCGACGCGTTAGTGGCACGCGTCAGGAAGATACGATGGCGCGTCAAAACATACCCAGGTGCCGTTGGAAGAGTAATCAGCGACAATCACCGCGGATTTATCGTCCTCTTTACCATCCCAGACGATGCGGCAGTGGCGATTACCTTTAAGACGAACAAGACGCGTCAATTCCACGTAACAAAACGCGTAACGATGACCACATAAGGAGTAGATACTCACTGACTCTCCCACCGGGAAGTACAATCTCGTTCTGCTCGCCATTTCGCCCGATACTGACAGTGGGCTGGATTTTGAAAAAGTCGATGCGCTTGAGTTGAGCGCTACAAGGCTGGAGGAATCCCCAGAGGTGGGAAACGCCGTCTCCGTTGACTTGAGAGCCTGAGTGTTGAGTGGATTGAGTGGCTTGCTGCGTTTGGTCATCCATTTGGTCGTCAGTGTTGACTGCATCGTGGGCGGCCTGCATGGTGGCGGAGTGAATATGCGCGGTGCGAATGTGAGGGAAAATCGCTGAGGTTGAATTGCTGTAGAAGTTGATGCTGTGAAGATGCTGTGGAGGTATTCGCGAGAATGGGAGGATCGAATGAAACTTGATATCGGTGGCACAGGACGTTGGATGTGGCTTGATGGATGGGGTTCACCAGTGGACTCAGATGGGAGTCCTTTATAGCTCGAGGAGAGGGTGGTAGCAGGGCTTTGAAGGATATAAACGCTTTGAAGCGCTTTGACCGTTTGGACTCGCCCACAAGAACAAAGCGGGAGCCTCCTTTGACCAACAAAGTCCTGTGAAAGCCTACAAAACGTTGCCTTCCTTTTGTGTATCTTGTCCGAGACTTGTCCGAGACACTGGTGCTTTGGCAACCTAACCTTCTTCGATCCTTCTTTTCTTCGAAAACGCAAAAGATGCTTCCGCGGAGAGGAAATGAGATCTTGCAGATGCGGCCAACAATGTTGAAACGTCCAAGTGGTACTCAGTAGCAAGCGCAGCAAGTGGAGAATTTTGCTTTCAGTCACGGTGACTCAGGGTCCTCAGGGACGTGTCGATCTGGATTATAGCCGTGAGTCGTGGACGACACAAAGCACAAAAGCAACGGAAGCCCTCAATGTCGGGTTGATACACATACAGCACCACCGCGTATGTGCAAAATCGAATGGAATAAATCAAGTGGAATGACCACAGGAAATCAAATGTAATAAGAATAGCGAATAGGAGGCACCAGCCTGAGCCTTTGGCCAACTGATCTTTGATCCCAATCTCCCAAAAACAACTCTCCATCATTACGATCATGGGGCATCTTCCGGATCCCACCTAGAAATCTTGTCCAACGGTCGATAATAATATTGCTTATACTTCTTCGTCTCGTTCCTCTTCTGGCGAGGCATAATCGCGCTGATCAATGACGCACGCTCGCTGTCCTCGTCCCGCTCTGGTACGTAGAACCACCGACTTTCGAGTGCCTTGTATTGAGACACTTCTCCGCTGCTGTCTACCTTTTCAAATATCCCGCAGCGAGCGCGTCCAGCTTCCAATACACTGGCAATCAGTGTCAGAAAATCTTTCTTCGGACGCTCGGACTTGAGGTGGGGGTGCGTGTGCGTGAGAGCGAGGTAGAGCGCCGAAGAGTCCATGGAAGTGGCTCGGGAAGTAGCAAGGGCTTCGACCAGCATGCCAGTCAATGCAGCATAGGACTCAGCGTCTGCTGAATCTGATGGCTCTGGCGGTGCAGAGAGCGTTGTTTTAGGTTGTGGTTTAGGACGAGAAGGAGCTGGCGCCAGTGGTGTCGTCGAATCGCACATGCGTGCAAGGTGTGAGGTCACATCCTCGCCATGAGTATCATCCTCAGAATGTGAGGACAAGCGCGAGACTGGTCTCGCTTTGCGCGCTCCTGCATGTTTCCTAGACTGTGAATTCGTCCCAGCGCTCTCCGAAACACCTTCTCCACAATCCGATACTTTGGCTTTCTTCTTCGGAGGCTCCGAACCGCAAACGGGGCTCTCCTCTCGCTTCGCCTTCACCCTCGCCTTTGGTCTAGACCTTTTCTCCACCTCCTTCTCATCTGAGCGTGTGGTCTTGGACCACACGATGCTCTTTTTCGCAGTCTGCGGGTGTAATGTTGCAGGATTACTGTCTGCAAAAACCCTACTCAAGTCCGGTTTCTTTGCCATCTTTTTCGTTTTGCACAAACCGCTACTAGTGGCAAACGGTGAATGAGGAACCCCATCCTCTACCTTTGCCACGCCTACCGACAGCGACACGGTGGTGGAAAGCCCCTGTTGCGAGCATGGTGCCATCCCCTGAGCAGCGACCCCAGTATTGATTGTAGCCTGTCCAGGGTGAGGTTTATTCTTGGTATTCGACAGGGGTATCTTGGACAGTTCTGCCGGTGGGGAGTCGTCAAATTCAGAAAGGGACAGGGGCGAACACATGTTGTCCGATTCGAGACCGGTGGCGTTCCAGGTGGTAGACGCAGGCACCGGGTCGTCGACAGGGCTATGGATGGTGTTTTGGAAGGTGAGGGGAACAAGAGAGCAACGAGGCGAACATGTGGAAGGGAGTTCGGGGAGACCAGGTGAACATGGGGTGTATGCAGATTCGTCACGTGACGTGTGGTCAGTTGCGGAGACACTCTGGTCTCGAGCGGTGCTAGAGGACAGTTTATTTGCCTATACGTGGATAAGATAAACACGAGTACTGGTGAGATCACGGTCACCGAATAAAGAAGGCCACGTACGTCTAGAAGGGAGACGGAATGATCGACGGCCATATCGTCCTCGCAGTCATCAGGCAGAGAGGGTGCAGCAGACATGGGCGAAGCTAGTGGAGAGGAAGGAGGAAGTGGCGAGTAATACCGAGCGTCTTCATCGTTGTCTTCGAAAAATGAAGAGATCGAGAGCTCTGTGTCGGCGGCACTGTCGGTGGATTGTCTACGGATACGCTCCTGGGACGCGAGGGTGTCAGACAGACCGTTTCTGCCTACAGGGTGCCCACGCATAGGTCGGATGGGGCTTGACACAAATGTAGCTTGTGGACGCGTCCGCGGCGCGATCGGGCTACTCTTCCATCGTCCGCGCTCAGCAGACGTCGCGAAATAAGTTTTGCGTACGTGGAAATCCATGCTTTCGAGGTCAGATTCCTCGCCATCGTCCGCGATGGCGCTGTCCCCGTGCGGATAAAGATACGATGCTGATTTTGGACTGGTCGAAGAAGGAGGGGACTCGGGAAAGTACAACGGGACTGAATCCCAGGGTGTGTGTCCCCCGAATTTGGTGATTAGGGAGGGTAGGCGAAAGCGTGAAGCTTGCTCTCGCCGAATATCATACGACCAAGGGTTCCGCGCGTCCTCGAAATCATCTTCCGAATCGCACATATCCTTATGGACAGCAGAGTATGTCTCATGATAACTTTCCCCATATCCCTGGCTCCGTCCGGCGCGCAAAGGGGTCAGCAGGGGCGAGGATGGTGGTAGTGGCGAGGAGGACGGCGCGGTACCACCCTCCCGTCCATACGCATAATCGTCAAATGATACACCCGTCGACGCAGACGAACTCTTGCGCCTGAATTTGAAGGGGATAGTCAGTGGAGGGGACGCTGAGCTCGGGGAGGAGAACATGGATGTAAACGGGAAGATCAAATATGGTCACGTGAAGACGCGTTTGTGGGTAAACGCATTTTAGCGCGGAGATTAAATCGCGATCACATTGACACCGCGTCATGCCGTACTAGGCGTCCATTGGTCAGCCTAACTTTAAAAAACTTCTCTCAGTCGCCCTCACTTCCTGTTCACTATAACTTACAACTCAGAGGCAATTACAGATCCAACGCGCTCAATTGTGTTGTTTTTCCGAAAACTGGCTGCTACTTCGACAATTGTCACGAATGGTTCAGGCCTTTGTTTTAACACCTCGACTTCCACAGCACGACAAACCTGGGAAGGTGTGAAGACGTTTTCCAGTGACTCGGCATGTGCAATCAGAGGCAAGTCGGTTTCCTGATATCTACTTCGATTTTTTCACGTGCGTAGCCGCCGCCTAGCTATGATACAGTGGGAATGGTCGGTGCACCAGTGTGTGTCCGAGTCCGTATCTGCACTCCCACCATCTGTCGACCCCTTGACGGTGTGAATTACCATACGGCATTTTTGATACGGAACCCCTTGATCGACAGTCGTTTTGCGCGAGGCGACTGTAAACATGGCTTTTTGACCTTCATCTTCAAGAGGCTACAAGGTTTGCGGTGGGTGAAATTATGTAGATGGTTGTTATACACCCGCCAACGGGTGGTTACTGTGTCGCTTGGCATGATTCTTTGGTGACTCCACAGGTACACGCTTAATGAATTAGTTTTAATCTCCACGTGTCATCGGTAAGGGACGGATTAGGTCAGCAACTGGTGAGACATGGGGAATGGACAGAATTTAAACCGGGCGGCAACATCACTTTGGTTATTCTCCAACAGCTCCACGTCGTTCTTTCCTTTCATTACCTCCTACCGACATGTCCCTCTTTGTGCGCCATCCAAGGTTTACCATAGCCGTCCTCGTATTGACCTTCATTTCATTTCTCCTATTCACCAACTCGGAATCCAGTCATGACTCACTCAGAAGCTCGATGGGGTTCCACCCAAGCGGCGCTCTCTACGAATCATTGAGGGTAGAAGAGATGCACTACAAGAAAATGTTGCGCCAGCGTCAAGAGCTCATCGAGAAATGGGGTCCCACACCTGACAAGATTGACTCGTAAGTCATGCAATCCCAGGGGTGTCAACCATGGCATTTGATGTATGCAACCGATTCTCCGTTAGGTTTCCCTCGAACGGCGAATTTTACACTCTCTGTGAGTTGTGTGGACTAACGTTCCATAAGCAAGTGGTGCAGAAGACTAATTATGACTTCAGGGGACTTCTTCCTCCCGTCGTTTAGGTGCCCCCACCGCGTTGACCGCGTTGGGATAATGGGCGATGGTGGTAAATGGATGTGTGGCTTAGAACGCATTGTTCACAAAAAGAAATGCGTCATGTACTCTTTCGGTGCGGGAATCCGTTCTGGCTTGCGATGGGCGAGCACTTAACCCCCCTAGGTATCAATGGCGAGTCGTCTTTCGAAGCTGACGTCATGCGAGCAGCGCCAGGCTGCGAGGTCTATGGTTATGATTTCAGTGTCAACTCCGTAGGTGCACCTTCAAGGCTGTCCTATGAAGGCTAATGGATTCAACTCCATCAGTTTGGTCCTGAGATTGAACAAGATCCTGACCTTAAGCGTCGCGCTCACTTTTTCGCCTTTGCCCTCGGGCCAAAGGATGCATACAGCCTGACTGACGATCCCAAGATGTATACCCTGCGCACATTGATGGAGCGTAATGGTCACGACTTTATTGACGTGCTCAAGGTCGATATCGAGGCGAACGAGTACGACGCACTGGACATCTTTGTTGACAGTTTCCACGGAGAGCCATTGCCATTTGGTCAGCTCCAGATTGAGGTGCACGTGTATGGTGGCAGTGAATGGCAGTACTTCCCCAAGTTCCTCAAGTGGTGGGAGAAACTCGAAGCAGCTGGTCTCAGGCCATTCTTCTCGGAACCTAACCTCGTCTACGTGAACCTCGTAAGGGGTGTGAACCCTGGCTTGGTAGAGGTGCGTCTAGCTTGATGGTAGTTCGATGATGGTCCACGAGCTGAAATATCGCTCACAACAACAGTACTCCTTCATTAATATTCGTGGTAATCACGAATTGGTTTCCAACCGCCCTTCACCTCCTCCCCGGCTCTCGCACTAAAACTACCGACCAGCCTCACGTATGCTTGTATAATACGATGGACTCTTGAAGCTTAAGCATTCGCCGGTTTGATATCATAATGTATCTTGCGGCCATTCTTGCCCTTCGTGTACTCTCCCCCACGGGGTGCTTGTCTGGTGACATTCTCTCTTGCATGGACATTCCTCTGGATATAGCTGTAGATATCTTCCAAGAAATTAATCGTGACTTGGTTTGTTAAACTCCCCAACGCTACATAGATTGGACCCTGGTGTCAAGGTGAGCAAGACAACGGCATCAGTTTGATGGGAAAGGGTACACTGGTAATAGTTTGAACTTGTTCTTCACATACCCGCTCGACCACTCGGCTTCTCGGTGACACGGTGACTGGAAGCTGTTGACTTGAAATCGCGGGAAACGGACCGGAGTGCAACATTAATACCTTCTGCTCATATCAGTACTAGCTCAGATTCCGTGTCTGACCGAGGCTCGTGACCCACCAGTATATCGCTCCGTGGGTCAATCTGCACTTCCGAGTCTGCGACAAGCCTATCAGAATGAATCTGTCGCTTGCGGTTCGCCTCAGCGACTCGGAAGGCGAACAAATTTGAACCACAGAACCTACCATATATAAACGCGGAACTCTCTCCGCGACAGACTTACTAACGTGCCACCTGATCGTCCTCTCAAACGCACTCAAAACCAGACGGCCTCCCACCACTGCGCTCTCATCACACAGTTCCATTCGTAACCTCCACACGATCATACCAGCCAGGATGCCGCGCACAGCTGAGACAGCGAGCTTCAAGGTGAGTACGAGTGACAATAGAGAGCATCATATCTCCCCAGGAAATTGACAGGGGTCTGTAGTTCAACCACACCATGATCCGTGTCAAGGACCCTAAACTGTCCTTACCATTTTACACAGACGTAAGTATTACAGCGGTCAAGTTCTCTTTGCCGCATCGTCTGAATATGATTGTAAATCCTCTAGGTTCTCGGCATGGACCTCCTTTCCGGTGAGAACCCCTTCCGTTCACACAGCTGACGAGGTTTAACCCGCCGATCTCACAGAGCAGAACATGGGTGACTTCACCCTTTACTTCCTTGGCTACGATCACGACGGGATCAGCCAGCTCCCTACCAAAGAGAAGGAAAAAGCTCGGTTCAACCGCGAGGGTAAGAGCTCTATTTCCCGTGCGATACACCCACATTAACGATCGAACCCAGGGATCCTCGAACTCACGCACAACCACGGTACCGAGTCCGACTCCAACTTCCAGGGCTACGCGAACGGCAACTCTGATCCCGGCAGGGGCTTTGGACACATTGCCATCACTGTCGATAACATCCAAGAGGCGTGCGCTCGCCTTGAGAAGCTCGGCGTCCCCTTCAAGAAACGTCTCACTGATGGCAAGATGAAGAACATTGCGTTCATCTTGGATCCTGATGGGTGAGTGTGATGTTGTCGATGCTTTGTGTGAAAACTTGTTGATATTGTCGGAAAGGTACTGGATTGAGATTGTCCCTGGTGCTTTGGAGCTGTAAATTTCTCCCTGAGAGTGGAAAAGAACCCGAAACAACTGTACTTTTATCAAGTTTCTTTGAATCAGAGTCAGTCATCTCTTCGAAGATGTGGCGTTGGAGTATCAGATCACCTTTACGTGCATTCCGTCTGGCAAGAATTCCTGACATCTTGGGCATACAGTCTTCGGCCCACTGCTTCGGGACCAAGAGTAAGCCACTGGCAACTGGCAAGATGCCGTCGAAAACCGAGGTCAACCCTAAATATTGTTACTTCTTCGCAGAACCGGGATATGATCGACGTTGTCACAAGGTTTCAATACGTCGGTTGTCATATGCAGCGCACTGCAGAAGGAACCACTGTCTTTATTTCGCTCTTTCGTTTACTAAGGGGAACAGGGACCCCACTGGCAGCGCGAAGCCAATGGCTGACTTTGAAGGACTACTACTCGAGCACATTCCTCCCGCTTCCGAGTCAGTGGACGTATCTATGGAAAAGATCGTTTAAGTACACCTCGTGTTGTATGGCATGGACGCGATTGCAAATATCGTTCGTGGGCTTTTGTCCGAGTCATGTGTCCATTTCGTCTCTAAAAACCCTTTTGGCAGGGGGTTGATCAAAATCCCTCACTCTCGTGTGGCTTACACGCGCCGACCTCGTCGACCCGCAAATCGCCGTGACCGCTGACAATGACTACGTGTTCGTTCTCTCAGCGAAGCCAGGTGAAGAACCCAGTGGTCCGACCTTGTCAGGTCTCTCTGGAACGAAACTCATGTCTGAAGGATAACATCGCAGGTGGTGGACAATTCAATGCAGGTATAATGATCTTGTTCACGAACGTG
>MU120914.1:214488-272184 GCA_014904835.1 Paxillus ammoniavirescens
TTTAAGTACACCTCGTGTTGTATGGCATGGACACGATTACAAATATCGTTCGTGGGCTTTTGTCCGAGTCATGTGTCCATTTCATAGCCTGACCGATTGGTTTAGACTTTTGCTGGTCACCCATCAGCAGTTGTACGGGTCGATAACCTGTTCGGGAGGTACACATACGACGTGTTCGGTTACCAAGACTCTTCAACTTGACCATCGCTCTCGAGAGTGCTCGCTATCTATGGTTTGAATGTAGTGACAGCAAGGCCAGACTCTACCGAGGCGTCCGGCAGGCAGGAAGTTCTCGATTATGGTCTAGCCAACGCAAATTTGCGTCCGTCGACGCGTTATCATCCAGCCCCTCTGGATGCCAGAAAATAGGACATTGTTGGTCCTCGCAACCTATAATCGATGTGGGAGACTGTTCAACCTCAACCTCAAGGCTCCCTTATTTAGTCACCGAGGGTACTGGTTCCGCGAATATCCTCCCTTCTGGTTACAACGTGACTGACGTCTGGCTTTTACTTAGTGCCGCACACCGACAACAAGACCGTCACGAGTGGCTCGCATTTGAGCGTCTCTAAAAACCCTTTTGGCAGAGGGTTGATCAAAATCCCTCACTCTCGTGTGGCTTACATCAGTACCATCCGCGGAGTGATACCTTGATATAGCCAGCCTTTGTATTACCAGGTTGCAGGGATTTGTTACTTGATTGCCCAATGATTAGCTTGTCATATGCAGCTGTGGTCAACAATATGCGTTCTCCCCCTCGTCGACCCGAAGATCGCCGTGGCCGCTGCCAATGACTACGTGTTCGTTCTCTCAGCGAAGCCAGGTGGAGAACACAGTGGCTCGACCGTGTTTATATTACATGGGATGCTTCGTGGGTATGACAACTGGCCTCCCGTCCACGTGTTCTACCTCAATCCTGGCACAGATCGCAGCGGTAAATCCCTCGCTCACTGAATACCGTCGCAAAGTGGGAATTGACTAGGACTGTTGGACCAGTAAGAATATTGACGCCGAATCATTCGGAGCTTTCCTTTCCTCTGTGCAAGACTCTGATCTGGCAGACTTCGTGGTCAGGTCTCTCTGGAACGAAACTCATGTCTGAAGGATAACATCGCAGGTGGTGGACAATTCAATGCAGGTATAATGATCTTGTTCACGAACGTGACATAACGAATGCTGATCTTTGCATTGACCCTGCGGGCGGACCAATTGCAATCCCGTAGTGAATATGACCGATGCATAAAATGCGAACGAGGGGCCCCAGACGAGAGAAGAAGGAACGAAAAGATGAGTGCGTAGGAGGTAAATAACAACAAAAAGCATATATTAGCTACGAAGTAAAGATGAAAGCACACCAAGCGTCCGTTCGTCAAATCCACCATGATTCCGCAATACTGTCAGCATTGAAGCGCTCTCATCGACGACAGCTTTTGCAGCAAGAGACGAGGCAGCGTTCTCGAGACGGGTGAGGAGCGAATCAAGAACCATCAGGATTTCCAGTTCGGCCATCTTGTCGTGCATCGGTGGGAGAAGCAGGTTAGGGTCGGCGTACATATACGAGGACTCGTAGTGTTCCTCCACTGAAAGCTCCTGCGTACTCTCCTTCCGCCCCAGATGTGTTCTGAAGATGCGCGAAGAAGCAAGTGCTTCAAACCGGAGACAAAGCATCCCCAGTTCCTTCACCTGGGCAATACTCCACTGGATCTTGGCTGAAACGGACGAAGGCCCTCCATTGGGGTCCAAGTCCTGTCTGCCCGATAAACACCCAGGATAGATGAGCGAAACCATCTCTGGAATTTCCAAGCCCTTGAGCTTGATCTCGCCTACAGGTATCACCTTGATGTTCATCCCCCGGATGGCATCGATTGCCTGCGGAGGCTGGAATTCGGAATACTCTGTGTCGGGTCCGGTCTCAGTAACGCGAGCGTTGATCTCCCTCACGACGTCCGCGCTGCACTTGATTTGTCCTCCAGCTGCGTTCCCGCTGATCCGAGCAGCTCGGATGACCATTGGACCAAAGTAGTCCATTCGGTTGGTGATGGGGTCTGGTTCACAGACGGGCGTTCCGCAGTGAATGCCCATGCGCACTGAAAGACCGCGTGCAATCAGGTTCCCCTGAGAATCCCACACCTCTTTGCCCTCATCACATTCGAGGATTTCCAAGGGCCAAGGCTCGTGAAGTAGCTGGATCTGGACAGTCAACGACCACCATAACGCCGCCAAAGTGGTAGGGAAGGAACACATGAAGGCGTCGCCTTCCGTCTTGACGACGTACCCACCGCATAAACGAAGATATCGACGCAAAAGACTGTTGTGCAGACGCATCGCAGTTGGCATGCCAGCGTTGGCTTCCCAGAGCTGTGTCGAGTTGCGAATGTCGGTGAAGACGAGACATAGGTGTCCTATTGGAGGTGACACTTCGTCGCCCAGCCTGGCGATCGTGCGGTCAGCAATGTCCGTCTTCTTCCCCCCTCGCTTCCTCCACGAGATGTAAGCCTCCGGGTCCATCGACGAGTCAGCGATAAGCTGTTTCCTGGCGCGGAATAGAGCTGCAACGTCAAGGACCATGATCACAATGCTCCTATCAGACCCGTAGCTAATCGCAAAATCCCGCAACTTCTGCGCTGCGATCATAGGGTCCGATCTCTCCGACCTTGCAATATCCACTGCAGTCTGGTATGAGATGTAACTCCACAGTCCTCCATTCCCAATGATCACGAACTCGTCCTCTGCCGTCAGTTGTCGGACGCAAATGTCAGGACGTGCGTTAACGACAGGGAAATCATGGAAGAAACCGAAAGAACGTGAAGTGTCAATTTCGTCATGGATAAGTCCCTTGGGTGAGATCCATCCCTCGGCAGCTCGGATACGCGCTGCCTCGCTCCGATCGGACGGGTCGTGTTTCCTCGAGAGGAGCTCTGCGGAGCCCTGCTTCGAGATCACCGCTAGCGAATGCCCAACGTTGGCCGCATACAGCGTTTTCCCGACAAAATACAGCACGACACCGGAAGCACCCGCGCGGACGTACGAAGGGTCGAATGTGCTCGTCCCTGCCGTCGATGCACTCACCCGAGACATTTTCCGCTGTGACGTGTTGCCAGCATAAAGCGTATCATGGAGGTGTTTGTTGAGCCTCAAGAATGTCCGGCGCATCGCATCAGGTACACCCTCCCCCTTCGACCGATCGATTTGGGTGAGGTGCCTACTAAATTGCGATAAAAAATTGTCATGGAGGTACTTCGAGAGGTGGTTATTGCCCGGGATGGCGTCTGACCTCCCGAACATGGCGAAAACAGCCTCGTCTTTCTGTCCCCTGAACTCTGGCTGGACCAAATCGAATGTGGTGAGGTATCCAGCTTTCCCAAGAGTATCTGCGATGCCGTATGACATCTTGTTCACCTCGGAGAGTGAGGTACGGACACGCCGATCTTCAGTTTCTTCGGGGATATTGGACAGGAAAGTGGTGGTGACGTCCATGAGACCTAGGACGCGCAATGCGGTGAGCTCGGAGAAGTCGGCAAGGAGTTCTCGACTTTGTTCCTTGTCTGTGCGCGATTTGGTGCCGGGATGATCAGGCTTGATTTCGAGCCTCTTGTTCCCCGATAAGTTGAGATACTTGAGATTTTGATTGAAATTCCTGTCGGTCAAAGTTGTCAGTCAGACCGTCCCAAAGGTCAAATACATGCACGCGGCAAGAAAAGAAAGAAAATGGGAGAAAAGCCCTCACCAATTCCAATCAAATTCCCAATTGTTGATATTGTACCTCAAGGCGTTACTCCCCACATCAATCACCGTCAAACTTTGTACTTTCCCCAACTCCTGAGGCAAAGTCTGCAATCTATTCCCATTCAAGAACAACACCCTCAACTTCGTCAATCTCGGTAGATCCTCCGTTGGTATACTCGTCAACTGATTTCCACTCAAGTAAAGCTCCTCGAGTTTGGTAAGGTTGCGAAGGAAAGAAGAGGGCATTTCCTGGATTTCATTGAACGAAAGATTGAGAACGCAGAGTTCTTTGAGGATCGTGAAGGGCGGCAGGGCGGCATCTGTCAGCCGGTTCTCACCAACATAAAGCCTCACAAGGGAATACGCGAGCGGGGGGGAAGGTCTACCGTGCAAAGGTGTCGCATTCGATGCCTTCCTTGGCATCTGCTGGTGTGATCCTGACCCGGGTGGGTTAAGTGGTACCCCGAGGGATGGGCCAGAAGGAGGGGGGGCGGTGAGCGAAGGGTAGGGTGGGTCGTGCCATGTCTCGAGGAGGTTGGAGGTGACGTTGATCATGACGAGCGATGCGCAATTCCATAGAGAGACAGGGAGCTGGGCCAAGCTATTGCAATGTGCGTCAAGGGATTCTAGGCGTTGAAGGGAGCCGATTGTTTCGGGGAGAGCGTCGAGGTGATTGTCGGAGCAGGAGAGTGTGAGGAGGTGGCTCAGGTCTCCAAGAGAGTCGGGGAGAGCTCGGAACAGGTTGTGGTCAAGTTTTAGGTGTTGGAGAGCGGAGAGGTGGGAGAGGGCAAAATCGTCGAGGGAGGACAGTTTAGCGTGTGAGACATCGAGAGATGTGAGTGCATATGGTGTTTCCAAGGAGGGGACAAGTTTGAGGAGAGTGATATCGTTGTGCGAGACATCCAGTATTGTCGTCGTGTATGGGCCACGAGAGAGATCGAGTGCATGTACGGGGTTGTGGTCTGCACAGAGCTTTTCTAGTCGCGGGAGTTTGTGTGCGATGGAAAGATCGGAGATGTTATTTCGTCGACAGTCGAGCATTCGCAGGCTCGAGAGTTGGCTGAACCGTTCGGGGAGTCGGGATACCTGGTTCCCAACGAACACCAGGTTATCCAGCGCAGTCAGTCGCCCGATGTCATCCGGGAGCTCCGTGATCATGTTGAATGAAATATCAAGATCCAGGAGCGCAGTCATCTCGCAGATCACTGAGGGGACGTGGGTGAATTTATTGTTGGATATGTTCAGGTATTTGAGCATCCTCAGACGGGGGAAATACCAGGGAAGCTGTTCCATCCGGTTATTCTGTAATCTGAGAGAGCTCAGCTCGGGTATACGATCGAGTCCGGCGTCATCGAGGTCCACGATGCGGTTACAAGAGAGATCGAGGCGGTACAAACTCGCCGACTGTCGAACGCTTTGGGGGACTTTCTTCATCGCCATGCTTGACAAACGGAGCTCACGTAATGTTACACATGACTGGATGAAGTCAAGGGGTATCTCCACCATGGGGTTGCGAGAGAGGTTGAGGTATACGATCGACGCCGCATCTTTATGGAAAACGATGGGAATAGTGGGTAGACCACACCCTGTGAGATCCACGTATTCGAAGTTGTCGATGTTGAGGTCTTCCGCCTAAAGGTAAAGACCATCAAACCAGTCGTCAGTACATCGAGGAAAGCACGTACGACTGGACCAAGCAACTGGCTTTTGTAGACGAACTTGAGAAGAAAGGTCATGTCTTCAGCAGCGAGATAGTCAAGACTGTCAGCTTGGTCGTATCCTGCCTGTTCTAGCCGCCGCCGTGTGATTGCCGCAGGCCGCTCAGTCGGTGCCAACATTCGCTCTGAACGAATTTGAAGCATAACAGCGCAATGTTACAGACCCACATACCTCTTCCTCGCTCCTTGAGGTACAATTTATGTGATTCGCGGTCGTGATCACGGAGCACCTTGGTATTGAGTGAAGGGATAAGGTCTGCGACGGTGGCGTGTGGTGGGATTTGTGCAACGTGATACGACCCGTTCGCGCGGTATATACGAACAAGGACCACCTTATTCGACGCTGGAGACGCGGTTGGTTTGTGAGCACGATGCGTCTTCCGGCGCATCCGTTTCTTGGACGTTGAATCGGTAACGGTGGAGGCGTCGTCGGGTGTGCGCGAACTGCTGGCGACGATGCTCTCCTCGGAACTCGAGCCTCCACCATTTGCAACTGGATCCTCGCCCTCTTTTTCTACTGCCCAGCTCTCGGGTGCCGTCCATTCATGTTCAGCCGATGGTTCCGCCGTGTCTCCTCCCAGTTCGTGAGGTCCAACCATTGTCTTTGGCGACACCTTGCGTAGGTCGTGTTGCATCTTTCGCTTGGAAGAGTCCGCACTGGGGCTGAAGGGATCGGTGAACATGGACGACAAAGGGGAGGGCGGTGTAAAACTGGATAAGTTAACACTACTCGAATGGAATCTGCTTAAAGGTGAGGTACTAGATTGGCCACCTGAGTGGTCAGGAATGGCACTCGAATGAAGAATACCCTCCATATGTGCCAGGTCAGTGTCAAGGGGGTACATCAGTTCGTCTTTGGGGGGAGGGGTGGGGGGTGGTTTGTTGAGGCGTCCTCTTTTGTTTCGACTCTTCTCTTTCTCTTTCTTGAGTGGTCCTGGCGGGGGAGATGGAGAGGCGATCGGGGGGACGGTGCGCGGGGTCATGAAGGTATCGACGGATGAGTTAGATGGGAAATAGCCAATGCTGGCCATAGAGTCGTTTACATCAGAGCTGAGCTTTGAGCGTGAGCGCTTTTTCATGATGTCACTGAGGAAGCTGAGGGAAGTCTTTCCCTTGCGAGCGTCATGGGGGTTCATCTCGGTGAGTGTGGGGGAATAGGACTCGATGAGGAGGGAGTGATCGCTTCCCCTTAGCCTAAATGATGGTACCGGATTGGATGGGCGAACGAAAGGGAGAGAGGAGAGGGAAGCTTTGTGGGTAAAGCCAAAGGAGCGCTTTACGAGCTGGGGAGTTGTCTGCGGCGAATGGGATAACTGAAGCGTGGGTATAATACAAGGAAGAGGAGGAAAGAAAGTTAAATGCGTATGTGTGTGTAAAGGTGAGCACTTACATTACCCACAGGCTCAAGCTCATTGACAGCCCATGGAGAGATCTCGCCGAGGTCTGGTTCGTCCGCAGAGTGCGGGGCCGATATTTCTGGCTGGGGTGCTGTGGGAGGAAGTGCATCTAACAAATCCTGGGCAGGTAAGAACTCGTCTTGAGCTGCTTTGTACCGCTCGGAGTCGCCTTTTGGCAAGCCCGTTGTGCTCTTTATCCAAGACATAAGTGTCGGACTACACTTTGATCAGTGAATCTCGCGATGCGATTCTCAGACCATCGGATGCCTCCGAAATTGAGCAAGAGAAAACGCAGATAACCAGCGAGAAAATATGAGTCTGGGAGAAGCTCAGCCGCTCGAGTCGGGGCCAAAGCACTACTAACGTTACCGCGTAGTCTAAGATGGCTGTACATAAGTACTGTAATTCTGGGATTGAACCAGTGTATACCATAACCTGGAACAACCATGAATCCCTCTTGTTCGCCAGGCTCTCCAAGGAACTTGCTTGAAAAAAATGCAGCAAATTTCACCCATTATTCCCGTCAGATTTGGAGAACAGTATTCGTATTATTTAATGATCAGCCTTGTGTATGCGCACTGCGCAGCCGTGGCGAATTCAACTTGTCGATCACCGATTCGTTATCCTGGTTTGCGGGCGGGAGACCCTTCGCGTTTTCGTCTAGTCATGACTCAACTCCTCCAGAAACAGTACCTGGCAACGTTGCACCAACGTGGCCAAACGTGTGTGTACCGAGTCGGAATGTCGACTCGAGTCGCGTTCTCAAGATCTGATTTATGAATAAATCAGCTGCTCTTTAAATTCCTTCTTGCGGTCTACGCCGACAAGTGCGGAACTTCAGAAAATCAGAGACCGATACAATTTGGCGCTCTTGCCAAGACGAAAGACGAGATGAAGCATTACTAATATTTCAGCCTGTCATCCGTTCCGACAGCTGCAATCACCAGAACACGAGCAAGCTGAGTATTAGGGCCTTGTTTTCCCGTTGAACTTCTGGACCCTGCAGTGCATTTCAAAGGACTGCAGGCCTGTGGGCTAACCCGAGTCCTGAAAACCTCGGTGCAAACCCCCACGGTGAGTACAATGGGAATATCTAGCTTGAATGATGGCGAAACCGTCAAATTGAAAACTGGACTGGACTCCAGAAAGTTGAGCAACCAGTGGTAGCCTGGTTCAGCTCTTTATTCTTTCCCTCTCGATCGAGGAACCTGTTGAAGACTTAGACCAATGTTAATGTCCGTCTCCCACACATATGCATGCTGGCTCCTGAGTTGTTGAAATTTGAGAAATGTGGGAGTAGTTGAACATGAACGTTTGAATGTCGACTGGTCTGGGCACCAATGATAGCAGTTTTTCGGCGGTCAACAACAGAATTGTGTGAGACGACGGAGACCCCATTTGGACACTTCGCCACCGCTGAGAGAGCCAAGCATTGTGCCTGGAACTGGTAGTGCATCGCAACTCATTAATAGTCCAGCAGTGCCAGCCACTGCGGGCTCACCACATTCAGAGTCGTCCACACTCCAATAACGACCCTTTACTCCGCTTTCGTTCCACCATGTCTTCAACCACGACGGCGACGGCGACGTCGGGGGTAGCTTCATCCACCTCTTCTGGCGTAAGCACGTCCTTTCAGCTGCCTTCAAGTCTCAAAGTGCGCACCCTTCCACTATTTCGGCCCCTAGTGACCCATATTTGTCCTCCAGGTCGTCGGTATAATACTCGCTATCACCAGTGGTGTCCTCATAGGATCCAGTTTTGTCTTCAAAAAGAAAGGTCTTTTACGCTCGCAGGCCGGGCATGCGGCCGGGGAAGGGGTGGCTTACCTCAAATCGGTTAGTTTTCAATTCATTGAGCCTGCAGGTCGATTAGATACTTATTATCCTCAAGCTACTATGGTGGACAGGCATGATTAGTGAGTGGCCCACATAATGGCTTCTGGAACGTAATCAAGATACCACCAAATACAGTGATGATCCTCGGGGAACTTTGTAATTTTGCTGGTACGCAAGTCCAACCTTGCACTACTACCCTCTCTGAACCATTGTTTAGCATATGCATTCGTTCAAGCTCTTGTTGTTGTATGTGCTCTTGCCATACTCTCCGCACCAGTCAAGCCTGACGCATCTTATCAAAGACACCTATGGGTGCACTATCCGTTGTAATATGTGCAATCCTATCGTCCATTTTCCTTCAAGAAAAACTTACCTTCTTCGGCTGGCTCGGATGCGCCCTTTGTATCGTACGTTTCTTTCTGCCAACCTCGCCATCACTTTTCTCATATCTTTCCATCAGATTGGTTCTGTCATCATTGCACTGAACGGTATGCCCTGCTCCGTCATTTGGCGTTCTTAGTTAGTCCGACCCTCATCATGTTACCAGGCCCTCAAGAACAAACCCCTTCTCAAATCTCGGACTTCGAGAAAATGTTTATCGCACCAGGCTTCCTCGCATACATCAGTGTACTCATAACAATTGCATTGAGCATTATCATCTACTTCGGGCCAAAGTTAGTTTTATACTCGGGCCATCTTTTTTGTTCATCTGGCTCACCGTACGGTCCACATGGACGGTCATTAGGTATGGCAAACAGAACATGCTCTGGTACATTACTGTTTGCAGTTCTATTGGTGGTATCAGCGTGAGCGTCACGACGGGACTTGGCGCAGCTATCGTGACAACTGCTCTGGGGCATAATCAGGTGCGTATGTATCGAACGATCTGGGCCTCAAGGCTAATGTCGTGTACAGTTCAACAACTGGTTCATCTTCTTCTTAATCGGTTTCGTAGCCGTGACTTTGGGTGAGTTTTGTTCAAAGTTCTACATCTAGTGATGATGCTCACCATGGGCAGTGGCGGAGGTGTATTACTTGAACGTTGCGCTTGCTCTATTCAATACAGGTTCGTGCGTTATGCTTGTCTGCGTGCATGTGTTGATTATCTGCGATTTTACACAGCCATGGGTAAAGTTTCATGGATTGGTTTCTATGTATGTGTAAAGCTGACATATTTGTTCCAAGTAACACCGACATACTATGTCCTGTGTGAGTCTCTTATCTCTCAAAATCAATTCAATGGTTGCTGATTCTTTCGAGGTAGTTTCATTTTGTTCGATGGTTACCACAATCGTACGTCCAATTGTCTTCATCAGCATTTTTTGATATGAACATAATTCTTCCCTTCTACAATGTGATGCCTCATTGTGATGTGGCAACTTCAGGTTCTCTTCCAAGGTCTCTCCGCGCCGGTCTCACAGATTCTCACTTTGGTGCTTGCGTTCATGACAATATGCGTCGGCATAACTATCCTACAAATGTCCAAGATTGACCCCTCCAAGCTAACTTCGCTGGATCGGCGGTCGACAATGCTTCTCCAAGCCGCACGTGCCCACACAGACAAGCCAGCAACATACTCATACCCCGGAGATGACAGCGACGCCGAAAGTGGTGAGAAGACCCACTCGGGGATAGAAGACCCTGGTGTGGAGGCGCTCCGCGGCTCGTTGGCAACGACCTTCGGAAGCATTATTCGTGCGCGTAGCGCTCGCATGAGCCAATCCAGCCGAGGTGGTTCCTCTGTGCGGACCGATGTACGCGGTATGGGCGTCGGTGGAGGAATGGTTGGGAACCTCGACGGCGTGCCTTTCTCTGCTCTCCAACATGGAGACCACGCCTATGACGGGCTGACACGACACCAACTGTACGACGCGCCTGTACCCTCTACTTCAACGCGTGGTCAGTCTCAATCGATAGATCGCCAGTCGTCGTCCACGCAAAGTCCGCGTCGGACGGCAATCAAGTTTGGGTCGCAGGATCTCGTGCATTCGTATAACCCACCTGGGAGCAGTGATTCCCAGGCGATACATGCGCTGCGCACGACCACTGTCCCTGCGGACCTCGATGGACAAGCGCCTTCATCGTTCTTGTACCCTCCCTCATCAAATGCACCGTCGATACCAGGGCGCCCTCTGGAAGTCATCACCAGTGCACCGTCAACGCCAGGGAGTTCGAGCTCGCAACTGCACTCCCAGTCGATTGTGATACCCACACGGGCCAACGACGAGCCTCTAGCGCCAACCATTCCCGCTAAATACACAAGTCCCGTCGAGAACGACCCGTTTGAGACGCCTACAACGCCTTCGATGTCTGCCTTCCCCTCGTCTAGCGATTTGCTCGCGAACAATTCCTACGTTGACGTTACTGGAAATGGGATCGTCGAGTCCCCGTACGAGGGCTCATTAGGATCGTACAGGAGCGGGAGCAGTCCGCAAACGCTCTACACTGCTCCCACGCATTCGAGCCAAGAGGACGCAGACCGGCCGCGGAGAGCTCGGAGGAGCAATTCAACGTCGCAGTCTCGGAAGTATCCGAGGGGCGTGGATGATGCCGAGGAGAGTATCAGCCTGTGGGAGCGGTCGCCTATCGAGGAGGAAGATTCCGGTCGGGGGCGTGCTGGCGTTCGGTTGGTACAACCTCAGCCGCCACGTCGTGGGATGTTCTGAGGACGAGTGACACTGCTAGTGTAGGAGACGATGATCTGCATACGAATATACTAATGAGGCGTGCGAACGATTGCGAGGAGCGTCCTTGTTTTGATACAGCTCCTCAGACTTTTGAGGTTGGAACTATTTTTCTTTTTACTTATTGGACAGCGAGTATTGTAGAAGAACCTCTTACCTTGCAACTACTTAGTGCTAGTTTGTAGGATGACGTGTGATACACTGCAGGGCTTTTGGGGGTTTATACAATTCATGCCCTCCTTTGATCCATTCTCGATCCACCGTGGCCGCGGTCATGTTCATGACCGCGCCAAGTAGTAAGTTCATCGGTCGATTTAGATGTATACACATGGTACTCGTGGTGACCCAGTTCCGGACTCGGAACTGCTGATGCGTAGCAGGCCCCACAGCATCGGAGTAACGGATTTTCAACTTGCCAGCAGCGGCGTTGTATTTCCTATGAACGTTCTGTCGTTCCACTAACCTTATCGCTGGGCCCTCCGCATAGTTGGCACTCGGACCCACTAGTAGGCGTAGCTCCCATCGTCACCACAGCGCCTTTATCACAGGATGGCGCGTAGCGCTACGGCTTGTCCAGTGTCAGGGGGGCACAGGACCAATACACACATCTTGCGTCATTTAGCACCGCAGCACCGCAAGTTTGGGTGTGCGATGGAGATCGGGGCCGATAGCACCATCAGGCTCCACTGGCAGCTGTGGATCCCTGTGTGTTAATGTGGCGCCTCGGAACAGAGAGAGAACGAGAAGAATCGCTGATACTTGCCAAGGTTGATTGAGCTGGCGAGCATCTTCGGTGGCCAGCCATCCGATGGCAACTTGGAGGCGTTCCCGTGGACACTGGTTCCTTGAAACTACTTCCTACGTTGCTGCCATCGAAGCCAGTGGTACCCGGCAGCTGTGGGCAGCGTGGCAGGTGGCGTGGAGATGAGTCAATGGACGTTATCGAGATCATGGGGTTTTTCACAAGGCAATAATTCATATCGCGGGAGGCATGACCTAGTGGGGAGGCCACCGATCTATGACAGGTATACGATTCTGAGAACCAAATATAACCCCGGCCGCATCTACCAGCCAAGTTGAAATGGAAGATGGAGCAAGGTAGAAGTTTGAGATGCGATGGCGGGCCCAAAGGGATGCTCCCGCTTGGAGAGTCTTCACAGTTCCTTAGTCGTTGACTTGGTGACCTTCCAAATGACGTGCAGGTTCATGATGGAACTTCATCGGATAAAACAGACCAAGGCTGAATGAGGCTGTTTGGCAGTTCGGAAGGAATCCCATTTCCAAGTGGTCCAGAGCACACGTATTGCGAAGAATGAGATGAAGCAATTGCGACGTAACAGGTAAGCAGACATTCGGTGGGGATTGAGAGCATTTTTAATATTTGCATGTGTAAAGGATACAAGGGATGGAACATGCTCATTTCCGGGCCCTTAATGTAGCGCGGGAAGTCAGTAATGTCCCGGAGAGCGTGAGGATTACTCAAGGGCCGCACTCACACTACACTAGCACTCTAAACTAGATCCGGTATGTCCTGAAACGCGGTGCGTTTATCCCCAGCTGTTGCATTAATTACCAATATTGTGAGGGACCAAGTTCGTGAATAGCACTCTGCGATGCACTCGGAGAACGTGTTTGGGAAATATGAATGAGGCTTCAATACCGTGGAGAGTGGTGTGTACCAAGGAAGGCGCCAGCGCTGGGACCCGGGAAGGAAAACACAGATATGTCACTGCAGCGTCAGATGTATGAGAACAATGACGAGGAACCACCGACTCTATTTCCACCAGATGGCGTGTAACAGGCCCATAAAGTCATATGAGCACCACCCCATGGCACGCGAGTGAATTGTCTGGGAAGTATGGGAGATTTGTCGGTTCCCGAGGAAGCGTTTGGGTTACCGCATGCACTCTAGTTGATGCCTCGTGCAATGTGCGTGTGTGGGGTTGGGATTCGTGCGGGGAAAGAGGGGGGTGCTACGACAAAGTTGGCACTGACAGACGTGGGTGTAGCATAGGAGTGTGCAGGGACAGGGAGAAGCAGCAATCTGCTTTGTATCCGGAGGGGTGGACAGGTCACTATTAGTCCGATCAATCCGATGAGTCTAAGGCTGTTGGGGCACAGACAGATGGGTGACAAAGTTCAAACGTTCGTACGCACCTATAATTCCCAGCGAATACCTACGTGTTTTGCGTTATTCTGGCGGTCCTCTGCTGTATGTTTAGAGGAATTGTTGGTCGTTGCCGCCGGTGTGCGGGGTGGTATTTTACCTCATCGTGGACAATAAAGAGGATGAGTCGGTAGGTTTCAGCCGAGTATGTTGCCAATTCAGGTCGTTAACGACAACCGGAGCAAGTTGAGATCCTCGTGTACACCAAACGTTGTTCTCCGCGCCTTCTATCCCGTTCAGACTTGAAAGTTTTGTTCTTGGTTTAGTTGTGCCTTGTGAGAGGCAGTGGTAGGCAAGCCAGCTGAGAAGATATTATAAGGACTGCCAGACTCCAGTGCCTCCCATCCACCCGCCCTTTCACCCCACCTTTTTTATCAATCACATCGATTTGCTCTTTTCGTGGCCCTTTTGTCTTTCCTCTTCGGTCGAGCTACTTTTGCATCAGGTTCGATATATTGACACCCTACCATTAATACGAGTCAGACATATATAGGGTGCGCCCTTGCCTCGTCAACGTTTCAACCGCCACACCCCCTGGCCCACGAGTCCTAGCCCACGAGTCCAAAGATTCCATTCCAAGGATTCATTGCTATTATCTTTACTTAAAAGCCCACCTCAATCCATCCTATCAACCCCCCTTCTGCACAGTCCTACTCCCCCTATGACAGAGTACGACTACTCTCCTGCCGCCTACGAGCGTTATATCGCCCAGCAGACTAGGGTATCAAACTGGGTCACAGACACCCTACAACAGTCTCATGCCTATCGCGACCCGTTTGTCCTTTCCCCCACCCTCCGCGATCGCGCATTCTACGACGAGCCTGACCGCCGTACAACCACCACCAGACTAGCGCCAACACGGCCACAGCTACTGGACGAACGGTCTGCCGGATCTTCATCCCGGCCCTCTCGGGATCGCACAAGGTCCTACTCTGAGCACCGCCAACGAGATCATGACCGTGAATTGCGGCCCTCGCCGACAAAGCACCGCAGTCACTCTCATTCACGTTCATCATCAACCCAGAGGTCTGCGCAGATCATTTACCAACCATCTCCGCCACACGCCTCCCAATCATATGCGTATCCTCAACCTCATACAACGTCACGTACTCCGGCTGCTCGTATGCATACCTCTCCTCCTGGCTACGCTATATATCAATACCCTACCGGCAATGGCCACAATTCAAGCCGGGCAGCCCACCCTCCCCCGCCCCCACCGGGCCAGATATACCAAATGTATCCCGACCGCCAGCCCTACGCCACATCAAGAGAGCAACTACATCGTGGCTCCTCGCAAACTCGCCATCACTCCTCTAAACCCCCACCTCAGCCATACTTGGTCGTTCCAGGCGGTGGCCCAAGGGCAGAATATAAGCGCGGGGTGCGTCTCAGCTTTACTCACGTGCTTGTCTCGTGCTGATCATGCTGTTTTCATTCATTCGGGTCGTCTTCGCTTTGTTCTGGGGTTTGATGGTGGATATGAACAATTTTGATGAAATAATTGCATCGACTGGATTTAATATGACGATGGGAACGATGAATACGATGGACTTTTGTTTGGTTCTCTAGCCTCCAATGCACGCGCCGATCCCGACGAAGCCTCATACTCAGCAGCCTTTATTGAAGCGTCTTTTGGGTTTCGTTACCACGTCACCTGTCAATGGCAGGAGTGGCAATGTGCGAGGGACAAAACGGTCCTCGTATTAGGCTTGGAGGGCTATGTGGTCGGCGAGGAAGACCGACGAGATAACAACAGAATTAGGAACGAGGGTCCAGGGGTTTTCCTCCATCTAAGAGCAATGGAACCCGTCCTTTCGAAAGATCTTGCTTCCCACCCATTCCTTCGTCGGCGCCGATGGATTTATTCTAATCTTCTAGACACGAATTCCTTCACGCATCGCAATGCATAGTACGAACTATCACGAACCAAACAATAGACTCAACATCAAAGCGCAGGCGCTACAGTACTTATGATGTCGCATCATGCACATTCAAACACTTCACTGTAGCAAATTCGACGTTTTCCTATAACCGCTATTCGGATGTCAACCTATAGTATGACATCGACCTGTCTTTGCGTGGATATTGCTATCATATAGAGCACATTATTATCTCAACTGCATGTTCTCCCGCATCTTTTCGCATTTTCACAAATGGCATAGCTAGGCTTTTTGTTTACCCCACTCGTTCTGTACATATTCTTTTCGCTACATTTGATGCATTATGGCGACATAGTGCACAATCGCAAAATGATATCGATGATTTCGTCTGACATCGGAGATCCATCCGACATGACATGTTATCTAGAAAGGTCACTGGTATGTATGACAATCCTACCTGCGGGTTGATGTCCTGACCGTGTAAGGGAGTAACATCTCCGAGGGCGTTCCCTGGTGTTCCATACTAAATGCAAATGGAACCAATTCTCAAGAATAGGACGAGGCAGTACACTTGACGTCTGGGACGACGATCCCTTCCGTCGCGTCTCCGCCGGGTGCCATCTTGCAATCTTGAAGAATGCGTCATCTATAACATTATCGTCGAGTCAATCTGACGCCACGTAGTGTCAGATAACAGGAGGGCGGGGAGAATTGTAAATTGATCAATCATATGCGTTGACTTGGTGGATTGGATGGGGAATGGACTGCCTGCCCCGGAAGTGTCTAGACAAGCTCTCCTCATGGTGGCCAGGACATGTGTCTCAGATAGCAAGCATATCTCATCAGTGGAATGGCGAATACGACGCCCAAGACGTATCAGCCAATGTTTAGCGCACCAGGGAACACCGGACTGATAACGGCCTAGCCAAGAATATACGAGGTCGTCATAATCATGACTCACTGCAGTACTCACGAACTAACCACCGTGAATCATGATAACTTGAAATCCGCGATGCCTATCAGAGTCATCGTTTTAGTACAACACCGCTAGTGTATACCACACCGATCGGTTGGACCATCACGCGCACGGCGCATGTGAAAACACGTTCGAACAGCCTGAGCTTCAGAGCCAGTGTCGTGCATTTTAGGGCTTAGGATGATTTCGTACGATGGTACTTTTGGAGATGATCAGGTGTGTCGGCGCCGGTTCGACGCAAGAAATTCCGAGAGAGGATTGGCAATTGGTGACGGGGCGATGGGGAATATGTGACACATATCGGATGATCGATGATCACTGATCAAAGGTTGGGTATCAGGAACGTGAAAAGAAATATCGGAAAGGTTAGGGTCACCTGCGCCTACCTTTTCTCGAAAGCTTCGAGGCAAACATGGAAGTCTGAGAGGAAGAGCTGGCTCCTGCGAGGCCGGGAACCAACGTTCAGAAGTAACGATGATGCATGATGCGGTCAGGTTTCAAATTTCAGGCCTTGCAAGTTGCCAAATGTTCGTTCGAACTTCGCAGCGGTTGGCCGTTTATTCGAGTCGTCGGCTGTGACCGCCGGTCGAAAGGAAACAGCCAACCCTTCTCCCGCACAATGCCAAGACGGGTTCAAATTCAAGGTCTTCCTACAAATAGGTTCTTCAAACCTGCACGATGAGAATTGGTTCTCTAGTCGCTCCTCTCGTTTGCGGTCGGGCCAGTATCGTGTTATTGAGGTCGCCGAAACCGATAGTACTCAAACTCATTCCATGGTGGAGAAGTATACAACGACTCTTTGGTCGCAGGCTAGGGGACTCGATGTCAAGCACCCAAGGCCTGGCTCGCTACTTTCCAGCTTGGAAGTTATCCACGAAGCTTTCAAGCTTCAAGCTACCCACCAATCCATGCTCCGCGAGTACATTTCGCCTCATCTAAGCAAGCAATAGACGTGATTAGATCAAAAGGGAAGATTAGGTCCAAGATTATACAACCAGCTATGAAACAGATTCAATAAATCGAACTACCTCCCCACTGGACGGACGCTCAAAAGGACTCCGCCAGCATCGTTCTATGAAGTCCCAAAGTGCATCAGGAATGGCTTCTCCATCCCATCCAAGTTCCCGTTGTGGTCTCTGACCACGTGAGACCAATAGAACAATCTGAGCAACTCTCCGTACGCCGTGGAAGGGTAGTTTTCCCGTCAGCACCTGCAGGACATGATGTGAATAGCGGCGCGGACAAAATAGAGTGCAAATATCAAACCTGAGACATGATGCTTCCGAAGGAGTAAATATCGGTCTCCTGGCTCGGGAACCGTGATATGGATGTGCCCTCCTCTTGCTCCAGGAATAGCTCAGGAGCTACCCATCTAATGTTTATAGGGAAGCTCGGAGTTTGGGAAGCATCGGAGACCTCCTGAGATGTTGTCGAAAGTCCAAAATCGGAAAGGCACGCACGTCCGTCGCCGGATATGAGGACATTCGACTAAATAGCATGTGCGTGAGTCTCCTGTGTGGTTCGAACTAGAAGAAGAAAGTCACATACGCCGCTCAAATCGCCGTGGACGACCTTCTGCGAGTGTACTGCGCCAATAAATTAATTTACTTGATGTAAGAACGGAAAGATAAGGCCTCACGATAGCAAATGCCTGCTGAGACGTCAGCGAGCTAAGGATCGTTGGTATACAGCGCATAATACAAATATGACAACATACCAGAGCAAGTCTACGTTTGAGGTCGAGTTGCTCGCGATGTTCCTCTAGATATTCGGTTAAAGTGCCGTTCTCAGCCCACGGAGAGACGAAAGCGGGGAATGGTCCAAATCCACTAGTCACGCCATAGAGAGGCAGAATGTTATGGTGCTTGAGCCTCGCCCATATGTTGAGTTCCCGTTCAACCGCCTGGATATGGGACGAGATCAGGACGACGAATCTTCTTCAAATACCAACATAGCTAACCTTTTGCTTGGCTAGATGACCATCACTGTCGGCCGCCGGTAGTCGAATAGCTTTGACAGCTACCTGATGAGATGGATTGAAAGTTGGTTATATTCATTTGACGGCAAATCAGAGCCAGTAGCGCACCCTCGTGGGCGATTGGTTCCACTGTATATGACAGCTCCAGACATCACTGAAGCCTCCATAGGCTACAGGATACTTGCTGCTCTTCAGTATGCGTCCAGTGAGATCGATGGTAAGATTAGGCAATGACTTTCGCGGCGTCCTCTCGTGTGTTGTGCCATTGTACCTCTGGAAATGCGTGCGTGATTCCAACTGAACATGAATAATAACATGCCCCCTAGTTTGGGGAGCCCGGGAATGTTTGTCGGGGAAAGCGACCCAAAGGATAACTGGAAAGAACACAGACACCTTGCGGCATGAGATGTACAATGCGAACTTGAAGACTTCAACATGCATGTCTGGTGCTAGTGCGCGAACTAAGCTTTTCTGAGCTCGTCGCAACCTTTATACCAAGGACAAAGCACTGTCTTGTTCGATGGATTGTTCATGGCGTGGAGGGTTTCCGACCGAATGGTCACCGATCCATGACCGTTCCTACTATGCTCGCAGTCCATGCAAGGTGAACGTGAGTCCTAGTGTTGACAGCTTGCCAATCATTACATAATGCGAACCACTGCACTCCTTGGAAAAATTGGAATGGAGTGCAAGCGCTCAGCACTCCATGCACATGGGTTACAACCGACACACATGCATATGCGTGCCAGTACACTCTAGCTAATTCGATTCACTATGAGATTTCTTATCCAACACCGCAAACGCTTCTTGGGAGGTGGAAGTCATGATGTCATATTTTTGCATGTCTCATTTCATAGGAAGAGTAGGTAAAACAGAAGTGTGAAGCAAAAGCATGGACATCGAGACAAAACCGTTTCGTATGCTGCCTTCCAACGAGAGAACTAACCCTTCGCATAAAGTCAGTGTATGTGAACCCACTCCCACCCACAGATTCGACAGCAAGTTTATTCCCATCCGCTGGTAGCTGGGACATCGGCACCCCAACCTCCTACTCCTCCCGTGGGTTCTGCTGACCAGTCCGTAGTTGGTGCTGGATCTGCAGACCAGTCCAGAGCACCTAAAAATCCCTTTCAGTGGTATTTTTTTTATCAAGCTAAAATACCACTTACCACCATCTCCAGCAACCAAAGCAGGGTTGATGGAGCCTGCCTGAGGCGCAGATGTAACATCCCACTCGGAGAGACCGGCTGGGGCCTCGGGCTCGGCGGCAGCGAGCTTGGCCTGTGCCTCCTCCTGTTGTTGCCTCTCCACTTCTTCGGGGTCACGGTAGAAGAACATATCTACCATGACGTTCCAGCCGTCAGGCGTGCGGGGGATAGTACCACGCAACCTGAGGACCTCCCGTGCAAGGAACCACCAAATCAGACCGATAGAGTGACGAGTCTTGTTGTTTGTGGGAATCGCCACGTCAACGAACTTGAGAGGAGCATCGGTGTCGCAGAGTGCGATGACCGGGATGTTGACATATGATGCCTCGCGAATAGCCTGGTGGTCAACGCGAGGGTCCGTAACGACAATGAGACGAGGCTCCTTGAATGAGCGGGTGATGTAGTTGGTGAAAGAACCGGGGGTAAAGCGACCAGCGATAGCTTGAGCTCCGGTGTTGGCAGCGAACTTCAGGACAGCACGGTGGCCATAAGGGCGTGCAGAGATAACGCAAACATCATTAGGGTTCTCGACGGCAGCGATTACACGGGCGGCGAAAACTAGCTTCTCCCAAGTTTTTCCGATGTTGAGAATGTGGATACCTTTGTAACGAAGCGGGTCGCGTCAAATCAGCACCGGTGGACGTGTCATGGGGGACCTACCGTCGACTCTTCGTTTCCACACGTAGGGCTCCATCTGCTTGTCGCAGTTTTTCGTTCCAATGTGGCATTGGGCAGCCAGAAGGAGTTGAATCTCCTCATCGGTGGCGCTCAGAACGGAGGGTAGGTTTGACGACATGATTGGACCTGCACGATTATCAGCACCGTGGTTGAGATCTCATCTACATATGCACTGCTCCATCCACCCTCTCCAGTGCAACAAAGAGTCGTTCTGTGGCAAACACATCATGGCGCATGGACGTATATACGCACCGTTGGCGGTGTTTTGGATTGCGCGTCGTCTTAGGCGACGTTGGCTGGCTTTTCGTGATTCCTGGCTCGTCCTCGCTGTGCCCTCGATATTCTTCCGGCAGCAGTGTGGTTGGCAGTCCGACTCGGTGGTTACCGCACATCTTCACACGCCACCTCGATCATTTTGGGCTTTGCCCCTTTCTCCGTGTACTAATGCTACATCACGTACTTCCAAAATTTGCACTCCCAAGGGTCTGCGAGCGAAGGTTAAATGCCAACCGTCCAACATCATCTGGGCCAGCTTTACAGCAACCGCCCACAACCATCCCTCTCCATCCTTGTCCCTGCACCTCCAGGAGCGTTTTCATACTATCCGCCCAGCCCTCCCCGGCGCCACTTTCACCATTTGGCTTAATAATAAGCCACGGCCACTCGTTCCCTTCTCCGATTGTCTGCCCACAGGCCTGTTTGAATTGGTCGAGCAGATCCTGTAGATATTTCACCGCCGTGCAATTGATACCAATACCACCCGGAGTGGCCAAAGGCCTTCCCTGACCATCCACTTCATCCTGTATCATGAAGGTTGCGACTTCATTGGCGCTGATACGGCCTCCTTCGTTGGGGCGCGGCTCAGGATATTGTCCGTCAGGGAAAACGGCGGTGATCCACCACGGCTTCATACGCATCCCCTTTTGCTGCAGGACAGCAGTCACGGCAGTAACTGCTCGTCTAATAGCGGTGATCTCTCTTGCAACCGGGATCGTCTCGAATGCGACACAGTCAACAAGATCCCATGTGTCCGACATTTCGGTGTAGGCTATGAGGCGCTCGGCGTGGAAGCTCGCCAATGCCTGGATGGACTTTTCTCTGCCCTCTGCATCATTTCCGAATGTGTTTGTGTTTTCTTCCGTGTCGGAGTACGCTTTAGGTCCGTAAGGAGGCGGGAAAACTCCTCCGAAGTCTTGCATAGGAGCGACCGTACTACCGAAGGTGCCCAGTGATAAAGCGATGCGAATCTCGTGGGACTGAACGTTCGCGTTCTCGGCGTGAAATTGAGAACGAGCTTCAGCCGCGATTGTGACAGCTTTTGACATGATTTTCAGAGCCTCGGCACGCGAGTACCCCTCGCGCTCAAATGTATTGAAGGCAGCTTGATACCTATCATGTCACGCGGGGGGGTTGGGAGTAGGAACTGACAACACGGATCATCCACTTACGTGGATGTTAGTAGTGTCCGCGCTCCTGCACGCAAGAACAACAAGTGAGCGTCGATGAGTTTCTGCGATTTTTCGTCATCTGCCGCAGCGCGCGTAGACCATAGAGGAGTGTGCGAAATCTTTAAGCCCAGGATATCCTCCAGCGTTGACCCCTAGCCAATACGAATACATCGTGTGGTCAGCGACATATGCGGGGTGGTGGTAACCGATTCTTACCAAACCTCCATCAGCCAGGTTCATTTGCCCGTTGTATATCTCGCCCAGTGCTAGTGTCGACATAGTGACCTGAGGAGACCGATATCGTTGGTACGGTGGGGTTAATACTAGAACGGCGATCAATGGCAGAAGTACCGAGCGGTTAATCGCATGTGGTTAGTGTAGCCACTTCTGGTTCTCTCCTTAAGTTTCATATCAAGTGTTTCACTGAAACGTTGTTCACTAACGCCCTCGCACCCCCAGCTCCACCGTGCATTCCGGATGGAATATGCTAAGTACAGAGTTCAACTAACAACTGGCACGCTATAGCCACAGAGTCGTCACGGGTTTCCTCAGAATCTGCTTGGTGTGGATGGTGAGTACTGCATTGGTGTCGACCTTCTCCCATTTTCCATATGGACTATGAATCCCTGTCCCAAGAAAGAAGCACACATAGTCTGTTCCTGCCTCAAGTTCGCCTGTACCCCCGCGGTTGCCAGTGCCATCGGTCTGGTAGTTGATAATCCCAATGGCCCATTGAGAATAAGGCAAAAATCTGGTATCGCATAGCACCTGAATATTCCCAAAGTACATTTCGTCCTCTGAGTCAGGGCTGAGCGTGAGGCGCTCGCAGTTGTGTCCCTCCAGAGGTTCTCGGCGGATGTGCATCATCATCTCCACAAGGAGAACTTCTATTTCAAGCCCTCTTTTTGTCATCGTGTAGAAAGGGTAGCCAGGGTTCCACGGGCGATGAATAGGACGTATTCTAGGGCTGAGAGCGGAGGAAGCCTCCTCGCTCAACACTCGATAACCGGATGGTGATTCGGGAAATGCAGCGGTGTATGGGGAATGGGGCCCTGCCCATGCAAAAATTTGCCATTCCCGGCAATCTTGCACAATCGCTTCCATGAGCCTGCGAAAGGCCCGCCTCCCTTCGCCGTATGCAATGGGCATGCTGACGTTGAAGATACCGATGAGACAATAGGCAACATCCTCAACTCGCGTCGTGCGTCGGTTGGACGCCCAGAGCATCTTCTCCCTGACGTCAAGGAGGCCAGGACTGAAGTAGCGAAGAGCACGACGGTTAATGCCGGTGACTCTGGATATGGCGCCCATGATCTCGTCGTTTTCTTTGTCGTTCCTGCAATCACTGAGAGGCATCCAGTCTGCGCCATAGAACTTGAGCCTCGTGGGAGCAAGCAGCTCCTGCAGCGTCCATCCCCTCGTGAACCACTCGTCGTGCTGGAAATGTGTCGGTTGCGCCGAGTTGGCGAGATGGACGATACAGACTTCCGAGTTGCGATACCACTTGAACATCGAGCGTATGGCTTCTTCGAGTTCTGCACTGCTGGTTTTGTCTATGCAGCATGTGTCAGCCCATGCCAGGCTGCAGCCAAGCTCCTCCGCTCTCCTGTAGAACTTCACCAACTTTTCATACCCCGGAAGGTCATCCAGACCTTCTTTCGACACCATCGCCTGGAAGTTCGGTTCTCCCTTGTGGAACCAGCGATGTGAAAGGATGGCATATTTCAGCATCTGGGCAACGATATTCCTGATCGCTTCCTCCCTGGAGAGATTGTTCGATATTTCCACGAACAAACCGATGTCCCATTCTGTGATTCCCTCCGGGTTGAAAATTCTATGCAAGTCTTCACGATGGACTAGACGCCCTTCAGGAAGGTATATCAGGTGCGCAGGCATGTAGTTGAAGACATGATCATCGAAGATTCGCACGACGTCCGAGTCCGGGTTTGATGTGCTCTGCACTTGGAATGGTAGGTCAGAGGCCGCTATCTTCTCCATTGCACCGAGACACGACACATACCATTGGGAATATGAGGCTAGCGGTGCGGGGTCTGTTCTAGCAGCGCAGGCTACAACTTTTCAACAGTACTATGTATAGACCCAACTGATGCCATCAGGTCACAGGCAATGGTGATGGGCGTTACTGCAAAGTAGCTGTGTTTCGAACCCCCGCCAACGCCTCTGGAACTTGCACCATCAGTGTCGCAGTATTGGTGTCAGTCGTCGCCGCTACTGTCTGGGGCCCAGGTGCGGAACCTTGCGTGGATGCAGTATTTGGCAGCAACTGATTCCATGTACTACTGGCTCTCGTAGAGCTGTGATAGCCTTGAACGTCATGCCTGTTCCTGAGGTTATCGAAGCGTTCAACATCTACATCAAAGCAGAGATCCCCTTCCGACTCATCGATCTCGCTTCCATAGAATCCATACGTCTCGCTGGAACAGATACGGTCAGGGAAGCATACATCACCACCATCGCAGCAGTCACAGAAGTAGATATAGAGCGACATACATCCTATGCGAATCAACGCAGGGAGGATGTGATCAAAATAATCGTCAAAAGCATCGTGAAATACGCCACGCTATCGCACACATGGCTCAAGGTTGAGCCTGGTGAAGTTGTGTATCGCGACTTGCTATCAGGGGACTCGCAATTGTCTGGTCCTGGTTGGGAAAAATTGGTGTGGTTTTGCAATCTTGCAAGGGAATCATTCACATGTCGGTTCGCTTGGGCCGACACGGTCTGCAACAACTGGGAGAACCCAAAGGATTTACAGGTTACGACCGAATCGCTGTTCCGCTGGTGCCGCAACGCCTACGTGTCCATAGTCTACCTTGCAAAGTCAACCACCCGGTCGGACATGAGACGAGATCCCTGGTTTCATAGCGGGTGGACGTTGCCCGAGCTCCTTGCTCCTACAAGAATGAAATTCTATGGAGCAGGGTGGAAGGCTCTCAACAACGACCGCGTTGATAACGACAAAGCAGACAGAAGTTTTCTTGCGTCGCTCTCGGAGGCTTCTGGGATCCCCGTCGACGATCTACGTTCATATCTGCCTGGTCCAGATAGGGTCAGGACAAAATTATCTTGGGCGTCCAGGCGGAGGACGGCTGTGATCGAAGATAGAGCATACTCGCTGATGGCGATTTTCGACGCCCATATCCCAATTGACTACGGGGAGGGCGAAAGAGCATTCACCAACTTAATGCTCGATGTCATTCTTAGGAGTGGGGAGTGTGATGTTTTTGCGTGGGCAGGACCATGCTCACTTGCCAATTCCGCAATACCACCATCTCCACAAGGCTATCGGGAAGAGTGCCTCGACCGGCAGCTCAATGCAGACGCCCATCACTATCGTTTGTGCGGGGACCGTGCCTTGACCTTTGACCTCGACCACCTCAGATTGAGAGTTGTCGCCATCGAAATTACTCTTCTTCCGGCGGGGGAAACAATGTACATCCCCACACCGCTTTCACACAAGGCATCCATCAGCGAAGTCACATTGTTACAGCCCCCGCGTTGGTCGACAGATCTCGATGCGGACATTCGAATGGCCGTTGGTGTCGTTGACTACGGATGGACAAATCGCCCAAGTGAAGGGAGAATTCTCCCTGGGGTCGGGTATTTCTGCTTTCTGCTCTACAAAAGCTCCAGAACCGTGGGATGGCACAAGGTACCTACAGAGAAAGTGGTTTTTCTCGTCAACGACCAGGAGTTGCAGCAAGAATTAGAGACTTTACGTCTTCGGTCCGACTTCACTTGACTAGTATGCATGTACAACTAGTCGCTCGTACCACTGCCGTGTCAATTAGGGTAGTAAGAATATGCAATATTTGTGGCTAAAATCTTGCTGAATTCGAAGTCAAGCCTACTTATAATTGAGACAATGGATCAATGTGTCGCAGCTATCATCATTGATATCTGAATTAATGCAGTCGTGTCACATGGTGCAGATATCCTAGGGTTATTTCTTCCGCCTACCGTCCTCGTCAACTTTCAGCCTATCAAGAAGCGAATAGGGTCTAGGAGTCTCCTTGTCACTCTCAGCTCTCCGTGCACTCGCAGCACCCTTGATACTATAACCTGTCGATGGATGCCGACCAGGCTCAGGCGATTGCTCTTTTTCGGTGTGCTTCCCCCGTTTACGCCCCATACGTTCCGAGGAGCCAGCCGAGCTAGCATCTCCAGCAGCATCTGCAATTCGACTGAGTAACGACGGTGTGGACCCGTTGTGTCCTTTCGGGTTCTGCCGCGCCCTCTTCGGTTGTGGGACATCCTCCATAGAGCTACTTGGCCGCTTGGGAGACGTTGATACAGTGGATATGCGAGAATGTCTCCCAACGTGGTCTTGTGACGGTGATTGCTGCGTCGCTAGTCGTGATGACGACCTTGCTATATTGACCTTGCCTGTGGATATTGGTGTTGAACTGGTCGCTGGCCGTTCCGGCAGGTGGGTGGGCCGTTCTACGATAGCCCCACGCTTCACGGTGGTCTTCGCCTCTTGAGAGGGCCCTTGCGGTGACGACGGTCGCTCCCCTGTCAGTGACTGCTCAAACGAAGAAAAAAGATGTTGGGCGTCAATGGAGAAGCGGAGAGCAGTCCACTGCGAACCCTTATTAGGCCTTGGATTTCGCTGGTATCGTCTTGCGTATCTCCAGTCAATAGAACTTGAAATTTGCGGATGGAAGTGACGAGGTGTGAGGGTAATGTCCATTTTTCCAGCTCTTTGCGCTAGGAAGAGTTATTTCGCCCTGGAAGTCCGATTTAGGAAGACCTACAGTGTTAATAGCACGGAGGAGGGTTTTCACAGCACGCCAAAGGTCACTACTGTACAACTTGGAATCAAGAAGGACCTGCGTTGCTTGTTCAGACCAGTTCCAGGATCATAAGAGCAACATACCTCCAAGAGAATTGAGCTAGCATCCACGATTTGTCTTCGGAGCTGTAAGAGTTGTTGTCTCTGACTGCCAGTCTCGACTTCACTCGCTGATAGTGCATCCATAATCCAAGAAATCACCGTAACCCGGTCCTCCTGCAAGAATTTTTGAAGAACCATTTTCCGAGTCAGATGGGTGACGTAGTAGTGGAGTAACTTGATAGGTGATGCAGCACGCCTATCGACGGCAGTTGTTTGGGCCAAGGATAAGTAGCGAAGGGCGATCTTCAGCACCTCCGGGTCATTGGATCGTGTCTGAAGTGGCGTCGTAGCCTTGCTAAGTAACGGTTGGAGTAAGTCGTCGCCTCTCGAGTACCCTTTTCGATAGCAAGGAAGCGATAGAAGAACATCTTTGACGATGACGTCCACATCACGCGTGTCGAGCCTAGTGATCGACTGTATAATGTTAGAAGAGGCGAATTGATGACCTCAGTCTTCGTCCCATACCAAAGTTAGCTGGCTGACAAGAATTTGTTCCGCCTCTGAGTCCGGTGGGTCGGTGTATTTTTCTATCGCGCCCATTGCGTCTGTCGCTAGGAACAGCAACACGAGAGAACGTAATCGCTCTCTCGTCTGTTGTTCATAGTCGTCCGGATCTTCTTCGGGTGGAACTATTTGGTCGCATAAAACGCCCAGGGTTGCTGGGGGATCCATATCGAGGTGTCTCAGAAGCGCCACCTTCACCACGGCCACCTCCTCGGGCTCGTCTGTCGAAGATAAGAGAGGCGTATTAGATCATAAAGAAGAAAGTGATACCACATCAAGGTACAGTGAGTAGCTTCGATTGTGACTGGTTGGGACTTACCACTTTGGAGAAGTTGAACGAGCACGTCGGCATTTCTCTTGACCCATCGACGTTGCACAGTGGAAACTCGCGTGACGGCATTATACCCGTCTATACGAACCTGGAGCAGAAACCTTTAGTAACAGTCCAGCGGGTCAAGTTTATGCGCCGCACTGTCGAGTCCTGGTCTTCGCAAAGGTCATACACAGCGTTGATTGCGTCTTCCTCCAAGTCCGGAAAATCATTGAAGAAGCCATGTATGTGACGAGCGGCATAGGATTTGAGGGAAGGATGCGGCGAGTGTGTGAACGCTATCAGTTCCTTGAAGGCGTCTCTCCGCTGGAGCAGGGGAGTAAGGTCAACAGTGACTGAGCGGTCAAATTCACCTTACCGTGTGACCAGCGCGGGTTGGGTCATTTGCTGCCCGGTCCACAATGGTTTTGATACGTTTGAGTTGCGACTGTGCGCTCGAGGACGCCATGCTCAGGCTGGAGGTCGGACGCTGATATGATTTTGATTTCAAGTTGGGCAAATAAGGTGACTGAAAAGGATAAACAAGGTACAGACATATCAATTATGGAAGGTAATTCCCATAGCCCAAGCAGTTCCCCAGCACACCTAGGAGCCTCCTCCCAACGTGACGACTTGGGACACGACCTTCACGACTTGTTCAGCATGCGGACTGACGAGCAGATAATACACGATAGGATTAACCTCCCAAGGCTTGTAAAACGCCTCGAGCAGTCTGTTCAAGAGGACGACTGGACAAAGAGCAGCCCCCGGAATCGGGACACATGGATTAAAGCGCAAGCCACGCTGCAGGTAAGGACTGCCTCAGTGTCACGGCGGAAAAAATAGTTGAACATGTCTTGGTTAGAAAATCCGGCATGCCCGACTTCTCTTAAAGAATGTTGAGCTCGACGACGACGACGCTACCCCGTTCGTACACTCAGCCCCACACCGGTGTACTTGTATTCACAACGCAATCTAATTCAGTGCTTCGGAGCGACGCTATCAACACTTCAGAATAACGCTCGAACATCTTGAAGACTACATGCTCAGAGTTGAACAGGTACCCTGCTCGTAGGTCACTCTAACGGAGTTGCTCTGACTGTCTATCCAGCAAGTAGCACCTCCAATCCAACGGCCGAAAGCACTGCTCCCGTCCATGCGGCCCCCCGTCGTCAAGTCTCCCGCTACACGAGAGACTGCTGAACCTCAAAGTCCACCGGTCGAGGCTACTCTTATCCCCGCGGAGCCTTCCCCGAGTATGCCTGACGTAGACCTCGTGCCAACGACGTCGACCCTGCCAGAAACACGTGCATTTGAGAATGCATCCACGTCATCCGCAGGACCCTCTTTAGCAGCACCCACCTCCGAGTCAAAGATCGTAGCAACGCCAACCATCCTACAGAACTCGCGTGCATTGCAAGACGAGCTCGCTGAACAGCTCGCTTTGATGGCTACACAACTGCGGAGAAACGCGACTCACTTCTCTGAGTCTCTTGAGAAGGACAAGACAGTCGTGGAGATGATGCAGGAGAAACTAGAGGGCAACTTTGACTTCATGAAGAGAGAGAGGATTCGACTCAGGGACTTCCGAGGAAAGAGTGGAGGGACAACATGTCTGGTGATCATGAGCGTCATCATCGTGCTGATTGCTTTTATTTTGATGGTCTTTCTTATTCGCGTTACTTGATTTATCATACGGATGGTTTGCCTGCATAATTTGTTGTATATCTGTGCCCACTTGTCTAACACACGTTCGTATGGAAGCACTGGCAATGCATAGTATTCAAGCTACAACTACAGTGTCCTAGAAACATGTCAAACAGGGTGTGTAGAAACCAAGTATCAGGTACATGATGAGTCCGAGTAACAATAATAAAATGTCCGAGAGCAGGATGATGCATACACTCACTAATGTTAAATGATGAAAATGAGACGTACAGTTTAGTAGTCCATGAACAACTGTCCCATGTTACAGTGTACCTACGAATGCGAAAGAATGATATCAATGGATTGGTTCAAAAAGTCCTTGCGGGATGCCAAATCCGCTCTTGGGTATCGAGCGGCTATGGCCTCACGAGCGGTTCTGAGCATTTGGTCAGTGATGCCTTGTCAACAATGAAGGGAAGTGACCTACTTCTTTGTCACAGTCATAAGATCCTGCGAGCTCAAGTAACTCCTCAGAGCTTCGTACAGCTCGTCGTTGGAAGGATTAGGGTTGTTACTGGGTCCCGCAAACATAGTGGTAGCCATAGAGAGGGTGGAAATGGGCCGGATGCCAGTGAAAGCAGGTTGAGGACCTCCCAAACTTAGAGCAGGTGACATGGAGCGGGTCATCATCGCAGAGTTCATGGTCATGCGTGGATCGGAAGGCGGCGGCGTCCTTCCATACTGGCCCCCAACACCGCCGAACTGATTGGCCGGTGTGCCCATCGTCAAGCGTTCCTGTGACGGCGCCCGGAAAGTCGTCTGCCTCAAGGGGGTGTTGTTGTAGTCGGACACGGCCCGCGAACTTGGGCGTGAAGGTGCACCACGGAGATTCGGGCTCGAGGGATTTTGCATAATGTTTGTGTCGCGGTAATAGTCCCCGGACTCAGACTGGCCGTACTCGTAGACAGAGGGACGTTGCGAAGAAGGATGGCGGGGAACAGGGGCAGGAAGGTACGCGGAGTCCCTCGGGTTTTGCTCGGCGCTGAAGGGGCTGCCAAAGATGCCCTCCCCATATGCTTCAGCTTCGTACTCTGTACGTAGGCTCAGTACACCGCCGATTCGTGGTGGACACCACTTACCACTCCACTTCTTGTACGGGATCATGGACTCGTTGAACTTCATATCGATGGCTGCAGTGGCAACTTTCCTGTTGCTTCCGTCATCGAGAACAATGCGAGTGGTACCCCAACCAAATTCATCCATCCGCCAGAAAGAGTAGAGAGGCAAGAAGAAACTGTAAATCGGGTACCTATAGGCAACTGTGTCAGAGGGAACCTCAGGATTCCTGAAAATACGCACGAGATGAGGTATACGACCATCCATCCCACCAGCATGAACTCTCGCTTGACGATAAAGATGAGCGCCTATTAAAGCGCAATACGCTCATGAGCATGTCCAAGAAAAGATCGAACGTCAGACACACTTGTAGACCATAGACTGCCGCAATCATAGCAATCGAAATGTAGGGTATTGATGATTGCCCAGTCGAGACTTCGTAAACCAGCCACGCCAACTGTAGAGCCAATGAGCATCGTGACGCACACGCAAGTTAGAGAAACTCACGTAAACGACCGTCGCGGGCAAGATCTGTGGAGGGGTCAAAAAGACTGAGCAATCGCACAGTGATAACACTCACGAGTGTACTGATGAGGTCGAGATACACGAAGAACCTCATCGAAAAACAGCATATGCCACAAAGCTCAGGCAAGATGGCGAGCTCGCAGAGGTTGTGGATAGTTGAATTGATCCAGCGACGACGCTGAGAGAACAAGACTCTCCAAGAGACGGGGGCCATGGTCCGAGCCACAGCATCTGGTTGGAATTTCGTTTTGAACTTCGGGAAGTGTTTCATGAGGAGCGTGGTCAAAAACCGGTCTTCACCGAGCGAGAACAGGTTCTTCTTGTGTAGAGTGTCGACATTGCTCTCTGCGTAATCGTCAATGACACGATTGGAGATGAAGATCGGTCGGCCCTTGTCCGCAGTGCGAATGCGGTACAGAGTGAAACAACCGGGAAGACAAGACACAGAGCCAAACAGGCTTTCAAATGCCTTGGCGAGGTGGTGAGAGATGTAGTACTCGTAGACCTAGAGTGATATCGGGGTTAGAAGGTACAGAACATGTGGGTGAACCTCCTTGCCTGGATCATTGTCCACCAAGAATTCTCCTCGTTTTGCAACTTCGTCTCACCACAAATGCCAATGATGTTGGAGTCAGCAATCGAAGCGGCGACAAGCCTGTTGAGGGATGCTGGGGTAACAACCTGTTATCCAGATGTTATGAGGGGAATCGACACAAGGCAAGGATACTACGCACTGTATCGGCGTCGACGGTAAAGATGTACTCGTAGAACGCGGGGTCGATACCGATGACATTGCGCATTTGGTGGTAGATCTCCAGCTCCAGGGGTGACATCGGCGCACTGAAGTGAACCCGGTTGAGGTACTCCATGAGCAAAATTTGACTGTCACGTTTTCCTCTGTTGCCAGGTTTTGAGCGCTCCGTGGGTTTGCCCACCTTGACAACAACCACGTATCTTGGAGGGTGCGTCAGAGAGGCCAACAAGGTGGAGAATGGACCAGGCTTACGGGACAACGTGACCTTCGAACTCGTACAGCCCAGAAAAAACCTTGCCGTAGTTGAGCTTCTGAGATCCCTCTCCGATGGACTTGAACATGAGAGGTTCCACGTTCCTCGATGATTGATCGACGCCAAAGATATCCAATACAATTTCAGGCGTGGCTCGTTCGTTGCCACTACCAATGATATTACCATCACAGATGACGAAGATTAGCTTCCGTTTGTCGTCGTAGTCAAGCCCAGTTAGCGAGTCGATGGTGCTACGAAGCGAGTCCTCGCCTTCCGTATAGCAAGGAACTTGACACAGCACAAACTTGTCTAGACGTTCCGGGAAACGCTTAGTTCCCAGCTGCAAGGCCGCTAGGACTATTTAACATGTTAGAAGGTAGCACCCGGCCAAGACACTCCACTTACACTTGAGCGCCATGGACGCCATGATGATACTTGAGAATGCCAGAAGCATGTAGTTCTGAACTTGGCACCTTGCAGTGTACCTGAAGTCCGTCTCTCCCCAATAGAATGCATTCTTCAAACAATCCATGTTGGCGGTCCGATTCATTTCGTCCATCTTCGCTAGCACTGTGTTAAGTGGCCCAGTGATATCTTCGCCTGGTTGTTGCTGGAACGCAGCAACAAGGTCCGAGTCCAGGAAGTTGTATTTAGCGACATCGAGCTCCGTCGTCGTCATCGTGTAGACGTAGTCCGTCAGGTCATAGATTGAACCGTCGTAAATGGCCCAGATCCTATGCAGGGCCAAGTCAAAAAAGGGCAGTCGAATTGGATATGATGCTCACCGTTGAATGGTTGTGTCATTAGCTTGGGAATAGATGTCACTGGATTCCCATACCAAGGGTCCCTTGTAATACAGGTTGATCTTGGGCATGAAAGTGTCCGTGTACCAGTTCTCACTGTCAAGTGCTGTCGGAGTTGTTGGCGCATTGGCGCCTGAAGAGTGCGAGGCCGATGAGAACACGAGCTCCGTGGTGTTCTTGATGTCAATTTTCATTGTTGAATCACTGACGAGACCAGCACACGCTTGATAGAGAGGTGGTGGGAAGTAGTATGTCATATCCGTTCCTGCCACACCCTCGAGTGTCGCCTCGTCATTGCTAGGCCTTCCGACAATGTCACTGTGATCGCCGCGTACGAAGTTGGAAACATCATATACCCGACCTTGGATGGAGACGTAGAAATCATTCGTTGCAGTGTGCTGCGCAACCTCGTTTGAATTCCAGGCATAGTTGAAATTGGGGCAGAGAATGATACCGAAGGCAATGATATAGAAGAGGACCAGGGCGTTGGCAAACAAGATGAGGGCGCAGATGGTAACCTTTTCTCGCCAGGCTAAACGGACATCGGGCCGCTTCAAACGACCAACGTAGGTCAGTAGGAAGTCTGGCACCAAGCCAGTGATGATGCGGACGAGATAGAGCCAGTATCGTCGAACTCGAGTGGTAGGAATGTATTCTTCGAAGGTGCTAGGGTCATTGGCAGCAGCTAGCTCGGCAGTCGTTGGGAGGAGAGGGGGCAGTGCCTCGTATGCTTCCGCTTTCTTATCCCACATGGGTCCTGTCTCCTCAGGGTAAGGGTAGGTGGGAGAGGTAATATGAGTGGACGTAAAGCCGTCATAAACACTCGGCGTTCGCGGCAGCTCTTGGAATGGAGTGTTAGGTGGTTCGTCGAAAAATCCATGCTGCCTATCGTCCACAGGCATGTGAGGGTACTCTATGGTATCGTCCAACATCATGCTTTCGTCTTCCTCCGATCCTTCACGTGCGAGCTTCTTCTGTTCCTTCTCCGCAGAACGCACGACGTCTTCCACCATCTTCCATGCAGAATATGTCAACCATATCTTTTGATGTCCAATGGCGAACTCCGCGCCTTCTTTCCATCCGTTCGATTGAATGCATTGTCGTATACGCTCTGCGTCTGAGCCACGCATGGTAGGACGGTATCTTTCGCAGAACTCCGCTTGGTCAAATTCCGCAACGAATTCGACACTCTTTCGAGCGATGATATCTGGGAGATTCAGGGCACGGATCTGTCCCTTGACACGACGCTTGTCGAAAGAGTTGGAGAGCCCGTTATCGTTGGGGCGGATGCAAGCCATAGTCCAGAGCCGAGCATGCTCGAGGTTAGACAAGACGTCCCCAAGCGTGTGGTTTAGTTGCGTAGTGACTGGGTAGATCTTGTTGGGGTTGAGTCGTGGGCTGTCCGCGGGGGTACCGGTCAAGATTGTTGCATTGCGAAGAGGACGAGAGGAGACTTGTGCCTGAACGATCGTCTGCTCGTCACTCTGATGCTTCTCGGTAGACAAACTGGGCCCGGACATGAGCTTGGCCACCAAAGAATCCGACGAGCTGCGGAAAAGCGTGACGAATGAGGGATCAAGCAGATCTGCATCTCTCTCCACGAAGTTAGAGATGTCGTAAGTGCACGAGCCTGCGTAGTGATTGATGCCGAATGATCGCCTTTCATCAGATGTGGGTACAACAAATGACGAATGGACGCCGAGCTTAGAGGCCATGTCCTGGAGCAGCTCGTCGTCTCTCTGTGCATCACTTCGCCCAGCTTTGAAAGAGGTCACTGCCTTGTCGATCACCCCTAGGAGACCACCGGGTTTCCGAGAGCTACGCTCACTGTTGTATGGTCCACGAAGGAGCTCTGCACAGGCTGAGTTATCCATGGTGACCGTGGCTGGCAACGAGATGCCATCAGCAGCGACCCGGCCATTAAAGCCTGTATGATCGTCAAAGATGCTGCGCAGAACGTGCGATTCGACCATTTCGTCTGTGAAGTTGATACAGAACTCGTTGAAACCGTTTCGATGCGTGGATATGAGAGGCGAAGCTGCTCCAGTCCCTGTCGGACCTCTAGTCTGGAAGCCAGCCTGGTCAAGAAGCGCAATTTGTGTGGCAGAACACGAGGGTGTCTGTGCAACAGGCGCGAGTTTGTAATTGGCCGTCTCGACCACAAATGCAAAGAGGATAGCATAAAGGTCCTGAACGAGCTGATCTCTCTGGGCCGCACTCTGCTTGGCGTTCAATAGCACGGTGAATAGCTCCTTGCGCACGTAGGTTGTTCTGTACGTCAACGTCTCGCCAAGCTCTTCCGCAGAGACTCCGAGCAACTTTGCAGCTTGCTGGAGCACTGGCACGTTAACAACATATGCGGAGACGTCCGGAGCATCTGCCTCCCCGAATTCTACGTTGCCAAGTAGTAGGATAGCAGCGAGGACGCTGAAGATTGACGACACGTGCTTGGACTTGAAACTGAGCGTCTTTAGAGCGTCTCGCAGATCGTCCATTGCGATACCATCATCGCTGAACTGCCCCGCCGGAAGACGGTAACAGCCCGACGACGCCAGAAGGGCATAATCTGACGGGCCCTCGAGACCGAGCGCATCTCTCTCCGTGGGCGTTGCGCCGGCAAGGAGCTGGTAGAATACATGGTACGACCGCTCTTCCTGTGAGAGCCGGACAAGACGAGATTTGTCTAGACCGAAAGCGAGTATTTTGGCTGCACTGATACGTCCGCGGTCGTTGAAGTGGAGTTCAGTATAGCGTGTGTGTCGTGATGCGTTAGGATTTGTTGGAGTCTTTGCGTTTCCAAAGGATTCGACGAGTAAGGAAAAGGCCTTGATCTGTTCAACAATCTTGCCTTCTCGCTTGGAGTGAGAGGAGAGGCGAAGGATCTGATCAACTAGTAGCCGACTGCTGGTAGTCTTGCCTGACCCCGAAATGCCGCTGGGAAGGACATTGTCAGGAATGCGCTTAGAAGTAGTAACCTGCGTCCTACCGAGCAATGACAGCTTGCTTTTCAGTTCTCCTTCTCATCAGAAGATAGATCTTTGCAGCCAACTCGTAGACATGGGGTTGGGGCGGCCTTCGCGAATCGACCAAGCCCAGCTTGGTATCCTTGTAACACCTTTCCTCGTATTCCTTTGCACTGACATCATTCACGTTAGAAAGAGTCTTGCAAGGGTTCAGTACGACTAGGCCAGTGGAGCCAATTCTAGCGTAGGGTAGGTCTGCGCGGAAACGTGCGCTGAGAGCGGCGAGGATAGCGTCATCCGTGGGATAAATGGTGTCGGACTGGGAAACGGAAAGCAGGTCAGCGAGGTCACCAGAGGTTGTGGCCTGAGGGACCGTCTCGGCGGAAGAAGAGGCCATTGCCCTGCAAAACACAGTGGACACAACAGCTAGACGTCGTGGTTAGAGAGAAACGAAAACGGCGGGTGAAGACGAGGCAGAGCTGCGCCTGTTGTCGGTGTGGGACACGTTATTCTTAGCGGGTCGCCGGCATGGTTAACCAAGTTAGTCAATGGCCTGATGTGAGACGTATCAGGCAATGGTCCTACTTACTGTACACTGCATTGTGACCATTAAGTGCTGTTTCCTGAGAGAGCAGCGTGGGCTAAGTAAAGCGTGAGACCGTGATAACGATTCACCATGAACAAACCGTGAACCTACGAACATCGAAAAGGCCAGTGACATCGCACGGACCTCCTGACCGAAAAATATTGAGGGCGATATGTTTTGAAATCGGTAACATAGTTTGAATTGAGGTCTGACCGGGACCTACTAGCACCGTTGAAGCGAGATCAATTTTGCCTCCAAGGCAGTCCAGCCGGAGATCAGTGACACAGTCAACGATTAGGAGACCCATCCATATGTGCCTGCGAAACGACTCACCGATTCCCCGTCGACAAAATTATCCAGCCCAGAAATAATTCGTTCCCACATTGCCATTGTTGTGGAAAGCCTCGACCACTGGCAAGTCACAACCACTGCAACCACAGCCTGGCAAGCAAGTGACTCTTGTGACTGACGTGTATACGGACTCCTTGCCGACGCTTGCTGCCAGAAAATTAACGCCAGATTGAAGCTCTCGATCCCTCGACGACATTGAATGGAGAGATAGCCAGTGGGGTTCATGCCATCACGGCCACCGCCTTGTCAACTCCTTGGTCAAGAGTCGCGCACTAGTCCAATTCGATATTTGAAAGGATCATTTCAAGTTCGGCTCCGCCACCAATTGGCGTCCCCAGATCTCATTACTTACCATCTCAGCTATCACACCGTATCGTCCGAGCTATGGAGGGCAACTCTCTGTCATTAATTGGCGCCCTCCTAACCTCCAAAAACACGTCAATTACTCGGCGATAATTATGGAACAAGAGTCAAGATCACGGCGATGCCGTTCGCCCTGCCAGGCGAGAGTTGATCTGCTTTTGCAAGGTAGCTCGATAGGGATCTAATAGAGATCTATCGTGAACGTTCCTGTCAATGTATCTTGTCTCATCAGCTTTAGTTGCTAGATGCGTGGAACCAAGTGGCAGCAGTGCCCTGCTCCACCTATGCGTTCACTGCTGCGGTCTTCAAACCCGTTCCATTTTCTTTCGCTTTTGGCACAAATTTTTTGCAGCTCTCCCAATCAATATGTAGGATATCCGAGGTGCTCTTTCGTCGACGAGTCATCCTTGCGCCTAATGGGGCAATTCCAGCGCATGCACCCAGGTTTCAGAAGCCGCAATTTAACTCAGACAACCATATAGAAGGGCACCTGTCTTTGGGATCAAGGGTGCGCGTCGCTGTCAGCTGGCTTCATGAGAATGGAACGAGGTCTCACGACCACCATACTGATGGCCACACTGCAGGGTCTAATTCAACTCCAGCGAGGGTGCGTGTTTCAACTCTACTTGCACGCAAGCACACAGCTTGTTCGGGAGCTCACAAGGCGATTGTGGTATCGCAGATCGTTTGGAATGGGTAACGTGTTGATGTGTTATTACCCAATCAGTGCCTCAATGCCTTGTTATTGATGGAGGTCCACCGGAGGTCTCGAGGTCGTCTAAGACCACTCCTCGTACTGATAATGTGATCACACTTCTGGTTGTCATCCATGCGCCCTTGGTGTCATCATTTAATTTCATCCGCCCTTCTTTCTTCTGTGATTGACCTTTGTTTGTTCGGCTTGCTAAACGGTACGTTCTCCAAACGTTTCTGAAGAGATGTTCGACCCACTCAGTTCCGGCTCGCTATATACTCTCTTCCTAAAGCGCAGTATTGCATTCCCAGCTCATTCAGCCTAAGAAAGCACCCGGAGCCCCAGTGCCTCGCAGTTGAACATCTACCACGCGGACGACACGCCATCCTGTGCCAGATTTGATATTCCGAGCCTGTCATAAAAGTCGACCGTCATCCATCTTGCCCATAGCCCCTCTCGCTTGCCACAGCAAGCCGATATATGTGGACTTCAATCATCGACTAGTTTCTAACTTCACCAGAGATGCCCAGCGCAACCGCTTCGACCATGGAGTTCTCGCGTACGTCCCGATCCTATGATCCATGGTACACTGGATGATGATTGTTGTTCAGATATTCAAGCCAGCGAGATCTCAAAATATCGAGAGCTCCGCGTACGAGTGTCCCTTGACGGTAATATACAGGAGTCTCAGGAAAGCACTGTGGACGCGGGCGTACACGTGTGGCGTGAGCTATTCTCTTTGTAAGTCGTTTTTTCTCAGTAGGTTGTTCGATGCTGAAAACCTTTCAGTGATGCAAACTCCAATTCGCTGTGCGAAATACACGTCTTGGCCAAGAAAAGGAGATTCTTCTGCTGCGCTGGAAGATACAAAGCCATTCGTAAAACGCGTCTGCAGAGCGTTGGCGAACTCCTTGTCACGAGAAGCGACAATGGAGGTGAGTCTGGAGTTTCATTTAAGTGATTTCTCCCGTCCTGAACTTTTACGTTAGCTGTTCGACTTCCATTGTACGATTCTACAAGAACAAACGGAAACGGCGTCATAATGGGAGACGTCATATTCTTAATCGCTGACACCTACGCCCCGAAGGACAATCTGAACGGTTCGTCTACACGAGACAGTGTCTCCTGCAAGGACGGATCAGGGGAGGCGTACCTACGGTCCTCATCTCCCGAGGCTGTCCCTTCAGAAAAGCTGTCCTTGGTGGCATCGGAATCGGAAGTGTCCACACAAGCATCACTACCACCACGTCCGATGGCCCCCACGCCTCCTACATCACCGCCCTCGGCTTCTCCGACACACTATCCGTCCTATGTCCCTCCCCAGCCACCGCCACCAGCCTTGCCTTCCCACGGCTCTTTTCATCAGGAGGATCTGAAACCAATGTCTCAATTACCTCAGTCTGACTCCCTTGCTTCACCCCCGAAATCCGGGGTCGATCGAGCTCCAGTGAACATCGAGACCCACAGGGATGCCGCCATGCATCCCAAGTACGTATCCCCCCCAGAAATTCTCTCCCGTGAACGCGTGACCGTAGCGCCTTCGCTTATCCGGAAAGAAGACATGTCTGGACTGCCGCCTCGAGGCCCCTCGGAAATCGGAAGATTTTCCCCAGTTATTTGTGAACCTCCTGAGGACATCGCTTCTGAAGGATCAGTGGGGGTGTGGTTGCCCGTTCCCCCACACGCGACGGGTTCCGCACTACAAGCGCTCCCCATACCCCCGGAAGTCTCTGAACCGACTACTCTCCCACAGATCAGCATTACTCTTGCGAGGTCTTCGCGTAGCAGCTCGCCCCTAGCCGCTTCATGTGAATCAGACGTTGTCGTCAAGCGACCTAACGTCCATGTCAATACGGGTTCAGCCACTCAGGCGCTCAATGTTGGCTCGACGCTATTTCCGGGGTTCATCGATGAACCATCTTCTTATTCTCATTCAGCTCTATCGGTCAGTCCACAACCCGTGACAGCAACGACCAACACCAGCAGCTCTGGTTTGTCACCTTTCTCACGAGCATCGCCTGGTACCGCTGTGACTACCCCGGCAGCATCTGCAGCGTCTGAGCGTCCACATGATGGGCTAGCCTCTGCTCCTGAGTGCACTGCCAAACAAAGGAAGGAGCGGCCGACGATCGACACCAGTTGCGTTGGCCCAGGTGGTCAAGTGAGGATGTACAGAAACGGCTCGGTGCCACCTGTTCATGTGCCAGTCAAACTACGTAATGCTTCCCTTGATCTTCCAAGGCGCCCAGAGCACGGGAGGTTCGAACCTAACCCGTCGATGTTTTCTATCGCTCCGTCTAGCTCCCCGCGACAGCGACCCGCAAGTAGGCAAGGTTTTGGGTCGGGCAGTCACGCTCCGAGCATCCGCAGGGAACCCCTAGAGTATGATGAGGCGCAGATCTGCCTTGACACCGCCAATCCAGGCGAGCAGGAGGTCGCAGCCTTCATCAAAGAAGTCGATGCAGCATTATCAGCGGTCATCAACAGTTCCCCGGCCGTCGCTGCTGATGGTCGCGCATTCTTGCTCGTCTCAAGCGCCAATAGTCGCCTGGCCAGTCGTCACCAAAGTCGCAAACCTTCTTCTCAGCAACTGCGCGCAGATTTGTCAGCCGCAGTACGTAGCCACGATAAGGAAGCCGCAACGCGAACTGGCTTTAGCCTGGTTACTAGATCACACGCAACACCCCATCTCGATGCCGTCCCCTCTCGGATTGGTTCGCCACTGTCTGGTCAGGTGGACACCGTTCCTCGACTCTTTGTCTCGCAACTCGACATGACATCAAGCTCGAAGCCTGCTAGTCCCTCGCGTGGTAGATTGCAAATGCCATCCTTCCCGGTGCCACCACGTGTCTCTCCACAGCCTTCTTCACGTCAGGAACTTGCGGTTGAGTGGGCTCCGCCAGCATTGGTGTCGGCGTCTTCGCGGACCAAAGAGCCAATTCAACTCGCACCTGCAGCTGGCCCTCACAATGCCAATGTCGACGGTAATGAAACCACCACAGAGGGCATCAAACTCGACATCCTTAACGGAATTCTTCCCAACCCCACTTAGCAGGTCGCATTACCGAGTGCCCGTCAACAACGTTTTCACCCACAAGATCGGCTCTTGTTGCACGTCTTCCATGAAGCTTGCCTTGGGAATATGAAACCCAAACACGTTGGTCTTCATTGTGTTTGTTCGGCGGCTCCCGTGGCTCGACGTCACGGACACAGTCATTCAAAATTTTAGCCTAGCGCTAGTGCCAGTGAGCTATCTATATATCATATTTTCGGACTCTTAGCCATAATCATATTCGGGCCTTAATCTAACCTATAGTCCTGTGTAAAATATATTTACATGTATGCATGCATCGTCGTCATTGCTCTGAACTTAGCTTGAAGTCGTCTTTAGTCACTGGGCCTGTGCCTCATGCCTGCCAAGTTCCAAACGCGCGCCCAGCGGCACCCACTGACTCCTACACGTCCCTGCATGGAAGTCTTATCAACATATTGCAGCGTTTACGCATCTCCATTCTACTGATTTTCATATCCGAACTCGGTGGGTTCTACAACGTAAGCATGGCTGCGCAGCTGCGTCAGTTCATGCTACTACTAGCGCCAAGGCGTGTGAGATCACTTCCATGTTCAACAAGGGGCGCCGAACCTTCGGGCGAGGTACGGCGAGTTCACACTCTGAGACGGAGGACTAGTAGTCCTGACGCAACACGAACGGGCTCGGACGCCATGCATGGCGGATGGCAGTCTGCGGTTCGGGACACGCACCTCTGATCGCCGGATGCACGCCTCCAGCAGGTTACACCGGTTTGGACTTCTGCCGCATGTTTGGCTTCGGATCCAACACAAAAAAAAGTGATGTGTATGGTGTAATGGGCGGCGTTCGTCGGTTGTAAAAGCTGACAGGGACCGGTGGTGGAAATGAGCGTTAAGCTAGAGCCCAGAGTTGCTGACGCAATGCACACAGTCTTACAAAAGACGTAGGTACTTCCCAGTCCAAGCTTCTTCAACCCGACCTACTCCCACTGTACGTCGTCTACTCCCATTATGGCCAGGACAGCACCGCCAGTGAGCATCGTGTTGCCCTTGCGTGTCCCTCGGAACGCTGACCACCTTGTGTTCTCAGAGTTCCAGCCCTCCAAAGAACATAGTCGTGTTCGGCGAGAGTGGGGCAGGAAAAAGTTCCCTAATTAATGTGATCGCTGGTCGATCCACTGCCGCCACGTCGAGCAGAGCAATAGGCTGCACCTTCGAGCACAGAAAGCACGACGTAGAAGTCCACGGAAAACGCTATGCAATCTGGGACACCGCCGGCCTCGATGAAGGATCCCACGGAAGGGTTCCTGCGGAGAGAGCCGAGGAGAACCTGAAGCAACTCCTACGCGAGTTGATCAAGGCCGATGGGATTGACCTCCTGATATATTGCGTCAGGGGCTCTCGTCTTCGCAAGGCGTTGCTAAACAACTATAACCTCTTCTATTCTGCCATCTGTCGGAAGAAGGTCCCCATCGCGCTCGTGGTGACGGGCTTGGAGAATTACGAGGGGGAGATGGAGGGGTGGTGGGCCGCCAACGTGGCGGAGTTCGCCACATTCAATATGCACTTTGATGCTCACGCATGCGTGACCACGCTGGACGCCCAGAGGGTTAACTCCCCTGTCTTGAAACAGCGCTGCCTCGAGTCGAGGCAAACCATCCTCTCGATGATCGCGAACACTTGCTCGCGCGACCACTGGAAAACACGGCAGGGGACTTGGCTAGCAGCTGCGCTGGCCGACGTGAAGGCAACCATCTCACCTGGGAGACGCAGTAGTCCCCCGCCAGCCCCCAACGTCGCCATATACGAGCTGCCCGAACGCCCGCCAATGCAGATCGGATCCCCAAAGGACAAGTCCCCATTTGAGGGTCGCCTCATGAAAATCGGAGGCAGTCCTTTCAATGTTTATCGCATCCGCGATCAACAATTGCAAGCTGGCCAGCGATTCAAAAAGAATATCTCACCTCGTGGTGCAGATCTCTTGATCTTCTGTGCGTCTGTTGGCGCCGATCCCCAAGAGTCTCGGCGGAGACTTGCGCCCTTCTATGAATCGTATGGGGGAGAGACAAGGCCGGTGGCGATCGTTGTAAAGGGGGCAGAGACAGACAGGGCAGCGCGCGAGTGGTGGAGCAAGTGCAATAAGGGCCCCGAGGAGATGCAAGCCATCATCAATGCCCTGCCCCCGCTTACCAGCTCGCATGCAAACCATGCAGTTATGAAGCTTCGGAATCTGATACAGACACGTTCTCTCCAGCCCATAACGGTTGCTGACGTTGGTTGCTTTGGGTGGCTTCTGGGCAGAAAGACTCCACAAAATCTGCAGCCAGGAAGCCCACATTCCGTTCTGGATAATAACGCCTTGACTACTTCCAATGTCTGGACGCCCTGGAGGTGACTCAGAGACTGTTTTTATTATTATCTCCATTATTTTTTGCATGGACATCAGCGTGATTGCCGCCCAAGGTCTGGACTCTGGACACCCTTATCTTTATCTTCATTATGTTTGCACGCATTATCTTAATACCCTAAGTAGATTGTTCAGGTTGTGTGAAACTAGTTTATGTGCAAGAGGGGTGGTTCTCACCGAATATTGTGCATGTGAAGCAGTTAGCAATGCGAAGGAATGACGTAAGGATTTCAGAGGTGAAATTTGCAAGCGGGTGTGTGTGCAATGGTTTGCTGTCGTGCGAGAGTCCGTAAGTAGAGGAGACTCGCTATTGACAAGAGTTGCCACGGGCTGTGCCGGCCCATCTGAAAAACTGACAAATTATTGTCCCATTGCACTTTGCAAGTCTCCCACTGATCGAACTAGCTCGAGCGATTCCAAAAAGAACCACGTACCTGGACTATACCAAAAGTACAAACTCCTAGAACACTTGATTTTTTTTGTGTTTTGTTGATGGCGGTAGTGGGTCAAGAGAACGGGATATGCTTTGGCTCTGAACAGCCTCCGATACACGTGCTGTGAATTGAGGGCGAGTGAATAAAAGAAAGGGGGGATTGCACGACCCTGAGTAGCGAATCCGCCAAGGTATGTCTTGACGTCTAAGCACCAATGTTTATACCGTGAGTCTCCAGGGCGTTTCCGACCTGAGCACATCCGCCCCCATCGCAGGGCATTCATCATGACATTCACCAATATTTGGAAAACATGTGTTGTGCGGTGATCGCAGGCGAATCGGAGCTAGGTAGCTTAGTCAGCAGACAGGCAGGTCGGGTGATCATTATTCACCGTCTTGGGCCGTATCTGCCCACCGCGAGCACTCGATCGCCCACGACAAAAAGTTTTCGAATGAATTTCATGCGAATGGTGCACGATGTGGCTCTGGGATACTAACGAAAAAGCACTTGTGTGTCCTGTTCGCACGTCAGTTCAACGTGGGCACGACGTCTTGGCTGGAACTTGTAAACTTAACTGTCCGTTGTATTTCACGATAAATGTAAGGTTCGCTTCGATGGTGAGTTTACCATCCTAGACTCGTAGATGCAACGGACAAGTCTTTGCGAATTCCAGACAGTGCCTTTTCGTCAGAAGAGAGGTCAAACCCTTGGTCGCTCACCTCTTCCATGGGCACTTCCATTACTGCAGGCGTGGCTGCTCCACTAGCTAGACTCAGAGGTGCGTCGGGTCATGACAAATCGCACATAGCAATTTGTAATGGAGGAGAACCATGCAGAACACCACGGACATATCTGGTGCCACAAGGTGATCGAGATGAGGACGGAAAGGGAGAGTTGAAGTCGGCCGTGTGTACGGAGAAGATAGCCGATGGCATGAGGCAGCAGCAGGCGCACTAGGGAATGAGTTGCGTCCGCTCTAATGAACTAACTTATGACTTGCATCAATCACACTGAAACTAATAGAGGAGCAAGTGCAAATACGTACAGTGGTTTCTTCCCAGACAGCATTCGGAAGCCCACCGGGCAGTGGAGCTAGGCTCCTTCCAGCTCAGAAGCAGTACCTTCCACTTGGTGATATATCCCAGTCCGAGGGATCATGGTGTTTCCAACCAGCAAATTTCGACCCTGAAAAAGGGTCACATGAGAACAAGAGCTGCTTACAAGACCTCATAGTGCCGTACCCGTTTGTGGCGCCGTATTCCGAATCATGGTGACCAGGTGAACGGGTCTCATGACTGCGAAGAAGCGGCATCAAAAGTCATACAGGTACACTGAGCCACTTCAAGGGAGTTCTGAAACGTTATGGGGAAGATTAGTCGCCCGTTGTTAGAAGCTAAATCACCTAATTGCATAACGTAGCCTGCGTCACACGACCTGGGGTAATAAGCAATGTTGATGATGCGTTCATGATATAAGTAGATGCGGAAATTTGGGCAGTCTGATTAAAACTTGTGTGTGTTCCCCCTTTCTCAGGGCGGATCTTGTCAAGGAAAGCAATATAAGTGACGTTTGAAAGCCTGCATGCAAAGTCCCTGGTGTGGGCAGTGTGGGCCTGATGTTCAAAGTGAAATTTTGATGGGGTGACAATGATAGACATGAACTTGCCAAGTGAGAATCCTTTGATCCGCATGTGGGATTCGGTAAACATACCAATGATTTCCCCATTCAAATCGAGTGGAAGGTTACGTTTTCAAAGCCCTCATGTGAACCTGCCTGTGGCAACCCCAGAGTCCCCAAGCCATGCCATCAACTTACCCAAAAAGATCGCCCAGAATCAAGACCGCGGCGAAACACCTGTACCTCGATCACAAGCGATACATAGCTCAGGGAAGAGGCAAGAGAAGGACCACCTTCCCTCTGGGTGATTTGGCTCAGTTAGGTCAATATTTTTGTAAAGGTTTGGAAGTTGCTGTGAGGTAAGTACTAAGTAGTGGCGTTCTCAATCTAGAGCGTATTTGGTAGTATTTGTGTCTAATGGGCCACGGCCCCTAACTTCTGGACTACATCACATTTTGCAAGGTCCCAAGGTGAACGAGCAAGTACTCAGTACTCAGCGGCTATGGAATTTCCGTCTTCACTCGCTATTCCTGCAACTCCGAGAGGGTACTCTCACCACTAACTAACAACTTCATACAGGATTACTGTGACACCAAAGTTCGAAAAGCATGAGACTCAAAATAGTTTTAGTCCCTGCAAAGTTGATCTTCGGGCAGCAACGTTAAATCGAAATCCGAATATGTGGGTACAAGTGATGGCCAGCCAGAGCTCATCAAAACCAGCTGGAAACGATGTGAGGCAGCGTGATTTGTAGTATAAGCGTTACTCACTGCGGGTACGGGCGCCACTAGTGGTCGACGGGTATGGGCACGAGTACGCAGACACGCGGCACCGGGCATCGGACGGTGTGCACTTACGGCTTTCCACGGATGTGACTCCCGGAGCAAGCACTGCTTTCCTTCTACACCCTTCCCTCCATCATCCACTAATTGAAGTGTTCCAACAGAATGAGATTCTCGCGTATCTTGCACCTCAGATGTCTATTCGCGAGCAGAAGGGGTTGTTACTTGCTCACCGACTAGTCAAGGACCGCCCCGACTTCACAACCATCGGTGAATGAGTAACAACACTGCGACAGACCTCCTCCCCGATTGTTATCGACGAAATCGACAAGTATCCGCAACAGCCCATCGAGAACGTCAAAGACCCTCACTGGTGGTGGACCAACAACAAAGCTCAGTGTCCAAACCTCCGTCATTATGGCTTTCAACTACCTCAGTGCAGTGTCCCAGGTGAGCCTTGCTACGATCACTTATTTTGTAGACTTAATTGTGCCATAACTTACTAGTAGAAGCTCCCATTATAGTCGAGCGCGTGTTTGCGCAATGCGCAAGGCAGCCTCTCCCATGCCTGCCTCATCCGCGGGTTTTTTGCGCACCGCGGGTGGGGTGACAGATTGCCCACCCGCGGTGCAACCCGCAATAAACCCTAGTAATTTGGATGTCCATGTCGACGTTTTATCTACGTGGCACCGACTGTGTGCACGGAGCACTCTGTTTCAAACTTCTAAACTCCACAGTATGAATACCGTGGGTGGTACGGGTTCAGATCGCCAACCCCGAGCCGCGGTGTAACCTGCGATCAACCCTAGCACTGATTCGGATATCGATGTCGATGTTCTATTTACATGGTACCGACTGTGCGCACGGTGCACTCTGTTCTAACTTTCAAACTCCAGTGTGCCAACCACACGGTGTCAGATTACCGGCCCGCGGTGTGAACTGCGATAAACCCTAGTGATTTGGATGTCGACGACAACGTTCTATTTTTGTCGTACTGTGTGCGCACGGTGCACCCCGTTTCTAACTTCTAAACTCCACAGTATGAATACCGTGGGTGGTACGGGTTCAGATTGCCAATCCGAGCCGCGGTGTAACTCGCGATCACCCCTAGCACTGATTCGGATGTCGATGTCGATGTTCTATCTACATGGTACCGACTGTGCGCACGCCATACTCTGTTCTAACTTCTAAGCCCTACAGCGTGACCATATGCACCGACCCGTACAGTACCCTGCGAGGGTACGGTGTCAGATTACCGACCCAGGGTGTAACCCGCGATCAACCCTAGTGATTCGATCGATGTCGACGTTGCGTGCCAGGACCGATTACGCGCACGGTGTACTCTCTCCTCACTTCTAAACTCCACAGCGGGGTGGTACGGGGTCAGGTGGCCGACCTGTGGTGTAACTTATTGATCAATTTCTAGTCGGTCTACTTACGCGGTGCCGACTGTGCGCACGGTGTACTCTGACCTGACTTCTGAACTCCACTGAGGTAAGGGATCAGATTGCTGACCCGTGGCGTAACTTACCCGCGATATCAACAACCCTAGTGGTTCGGATGTCGACGTTCTACTTGCGTGGTATCGACTGCGCGCACGGTGTGCTCCCATATGCACCGACCCTATGGGGGCAGTGTCATTTTTTGTCGACCCGGTGGTACCAACTGTGGGCACGGTGTACATACTCTGTTCTAAACCCCCACACGGCTTCACGCTCGTTTTCTCGAAGTACTACATTTGCCTTGCCATCATCGTGAACCAGTCAACCCAAGTGAATTATACAACAAACCAACCAAAATACGCACACAACGCGTAAAAGATGTCACTGTCTATACACGCAAGCACTAGTGAACACAAGCGTTCTCCGAGAAAAATGACCAATGAAACATGAAGCTTTGAAGAGGTATGCACGTGCAGGCAGCCATACCGCATACGTCCTATCGCTACAACTTTCGTATGCGTGTACAACATTGGGCCCGCCCGGTGAGATAAAGATTACCATAACATAGTCTGATTTGCCATAGCCGTATCTATCCTGAAATGCAGTAAATCCGCAACATGAGTGAGAGTGAGAAAGTGAGAAAGTGGGAGGTAGAGCGTGGTATCCATATTGGAGGTCGCAACGTCTCCCAGGACCAGGTAGAGATGCAGGTACGTCGTTCACAGGCTCCGGAAAACACGCACACATGGTCGAGATGCCAAACGCCACGTTTGACCCACCGGCGCCGAGCGTGGATGTTCAGAACACCCACCATTTCCCACTGCCAACACCGAGCCCAGCCAATCCCCGACCCTTGCCACCTCCGCCAAGACTGAAACCGGCAAATCCCTTCCGTCCACTCCGTCGATCTTCTTCCTCAGGCGGTGCACCCAGGCCAGCGACGCTTGAAAAGGACACATAGCCAGGCACTTGCCTGCAGGCGAGAGATGCTGCCTCGGGATCAAATGTAGGTGGCGAGTGAGGAGAATGGGGAAGATGAGCGCGGGAGGGTGTGTGAACGTTAGTCTCGTATATCAGAGTGCTATGACTTGGAGTGACAGTAGCAACTCCTGGCCCAGCGCGCTTTGGCGGCGTGGTTTGGAACGGCGGCGGCGATGGCGGCAAGGGAGATGAAAGCCAAGGCGAATGTTTCTGCTTTAGTTGCTCCTGTGAACGCGGAGTCTGAGGTGGCGATCGTGGTATCTGCGGTGTTAGTGGCGACCGTGAATGCGCCTTCGGTGATGAAGTAAACATCTGATGAGGTGATTGCGCGGCAGACATTGACCGGGTGGGTCGATGACCATTCTTCGAAATCACTTTTACACGTGGAGGTGGTGTAGATGGTAAACATGCATCCACCTCGGGGACTGTCAACTGAGTTTGCTCTGATTCATATGAACGTGAATTCGACAGCGAACAAAGTGACGAGGGCGGAGAACCAGTTGATGACTTCACGTTTGTCAGCACTTGTATTCATGCAGAACAAAGAATAAGGCGCAGGGTGACAAGGACTGACCTCTATGGATGATGTACCAGCTTCTCTCGCTTTCTCTCGTCGTACTTGGTGCATGCCCCGGTGGATGACATGGTCTAAACGAGTTCGAAGGACGGCCTCGTGTGGAGCGGCATCATAGGAGCGCGAAAGACCGGGATCCTCTTGCTTCTCCTGCACAAATGTAATGGGCTGTGATGATTTGCGTTCGGGCCGTCCAGAGCGGGAAGAATCAGAGAAGGATGTGGAGCGGAGAAGTTGGGTATAGGAGGTATATTCGTTCTCATTAGGGACGTAGAAGCTTCTCGCATGCCCGTGGCCAGCACCGGAACCCCGAGGGCGGGCATTTGAAGTGGCGGAGGTGGCGCTATTCCGTCGCGAGAGACCGCGGAATAATAGGGCTGGTTGGACAAAGAACTCATCGTCGTCATCGCCATCACTGGGTGAGGAGGGTGAGCATGAACGTGCACGGGCAGTTGCAGTGGTGCGAAGGGTTTCGTCCTTGCGGAGAGTATCCCTGAGAAGGCGTTCTGAGCGGGAATGGGGTCGACTCATGGAAGGTGTTGGAGTGACTTGGTGTGGCGACGTGGGATGAGGTTTGCGGGGGATAGGTGCCACGATAGACATGGCAAGGGTTGGTTGTGCGTGGGACGGGGGAGTGAGTTTATTAGAAGGCGTGTAAATGCGTTGTCTGGGAGAATACGTTGCTGTTGAGGTCGACGGCGTAGGCTGGGTGGGTGTCGAGGATTGTGAGATGAGCTCAGTGGGTTTAAAGGGTGGTGAACTACAAGAAGACGTGCTAGGAGTGGCGGGAGAGGATAATTGTTGGTAGGAGGATGGAGAGGTAGGATATGTAATGGACGCCAGACTCGGCATGTTGAGCAGGGATGGATCAAGAGTTATGTACAAGCGTTGCTGCAGGGAGGACTGATCCTGTTGTATGCCTCGTTGGATACACGAGGCCAGAGCACGGGACTAGTACTGTGCTAAGTCGAGCCCACACAGCGATTGTGAGTTGAAAAAATGAGGGAGACAAGATAGGTGACTCGAGACGCTCCAGTCCTTATTGCAAGCAAATCATGTCAGTGTCACCCACGGATTTATTCAGTCGCACCCCAGAATTTTGCATAATGGTTATACACGTGCCGAGACTCTCATAGACGGAACGGAGCGATCTGGAGAACTCCGAACTTACATGTCAAGCTGTCATTGCCTTTTTTAGGAGGTATGCATAGGTATATACACATAGTTTTACATAGTATTTAAATATTACACAGTTTTACACAGTTTTACACTCCCTTTTTCACGGATTTCAAAGGCCGCATCGACGACAGCATAGTGACGTGGGTGCTGGCTTCACTCAGGGTTGCACCGCCGTGCATAAACGACCTCCGAAAGTTGAGTTATTGTACTTCCCCATACAACATACTAGTACTCAAGTACTAGATATATCACCTGGGCATTACCCCCGGATGGTCGATGCGATGAGGGATACCGATGTGGCGTCGAATGTGGCTCTAGTCATCCTATTGCCAGCATTCCCTCCCTGACTCGGGAGATCTGATCCGGCCAATCTGCAGGAACAGTCTGGTTCGGCCCCGTCCATTCGGATCTCGAGGGAGGCCCTTGAACGTGGTTGTATACTCATCGCGCGTACTCACCAACGTTAACTCGTCTGTGATTAATTCATTGCCAAACACGTGCCCGTATACGTATGCATGGTAAAACATATATCACTCACGATGGACAATCACCCATGTCTTTGACTCCCCGTCTCCTTAGCCAAGCCCAAAACTCTGGAATCACGGCTACTCCGTGAGGGGTCTCAGTGTCTCATTCCACTCCCATCCGACCCGCACGCACCGACCAGTATTCTGGAAGTCATACCCCGCATTACCTACACCTTCTCTGTCTCTCGAGGCTTCTGATGTGTGACACATGCATCATCCTCCTTATGTCCGGCCAACTACATGCTTTGTCGTATCCGTCACCGACTTCACCAGCACCTCGCTGACGAGCTTGCCTTGTTTATGTAGACTGGTCACCAATCTATCGACGGCTTGCCTCATAGACGGACTGGCCACCAGTCTATTGCTTATGTGCTGACCAGTGTCCTCACTACTGCCCTAGTCGACAATTACGACAAGTTCCACACAAGCTCTGAACCTAGTCTGCAGAGTTCTCACTCTCCTGATCCCATCAAGTGGACTTCCGTGTTCCGCTGACTTTCCGAATCACGGCGTTTCAGGATAGTATCGGTATGCACCTCTTTTACACATGTTGTCGAGGCTCATCCCAGAATATTCTTTCCTTTGGGATGCCGCCTCCCAAACGCCGTAGGGGGATGATTTGTATCTTTACTTTTCGAAATTTCTGATCCTCCATTAATGACGCGCTTATCTTAAGGTATGCGGTGCACGTTCACAAAGGCTTTCCATCGATTCATCCGCATTACGAATCAGATATATGCATCTCGACAGCCACATTGCCCAACTCAGGTATGCCATCGATAGGCTTGTGCTTCACCTATATATATGAAATCCATTTTATAGCCCCTTCGTAACTATCGCAAGTAATCCAGCCCCACGGAAAGTTCTTTCCTTTTCTGCCATAAAGTGTAACGCATGGTCTGTACCGTTCTGCTCAAACTACCACAACCTTTCTCGCGGTCTTTTAACCTAACAGAAACAAGCTGGCTCAGGGTCAACCTTCCACGACCATCGCGAATCCGACAGTCGCGATTGGGTAATGCCACTCTCTAAGAGGCTATCCGAATACCGATGCCGAGGCGATGATCCTTGTACCACCAATGGCAAATATCCAGAGCAGAGAAGAGTGGTGCCTCCCCAAACCTCGCAAATGGATTCTGGATGTCATACAGTTCTCTGGAGAAAGCGCCGCATCACCCGCTCACTCCAACGAACCAACCCAATGGCATTAAACCCTCATCTCCCGGGCTTACGTTTGGGGATGCTGATGATCGAAGGTGCGGGCGCACAAGTTTCGATGCGCGGATCCGTCAGTGTCGAGTTTATATCCTGAGCACAGCAGCTTTTTCTGATCTAGTGGAGTCCCATTTGATGAATTGACGTCATCCCATGCTGGTTGTCTCCTCAAGATAAGACTGTCGTTGACTTTCATTTTCTCCGAGAAAGGTGTTTGCTATCCTATCGATCCCCGCCATTTATTTCCGATGACGTTTGGTGAGGCCCCCATCAGCTATATCAGCGAATGTATATATATGACTGTCAACTCGTAAATTGTACTCCAACTGACAGAGTGCATATAACTATATCTACAGGTATTCGAATCGCTCTCCACATTTCTCCTCCGCCGAAGATCGAAGCATCCTGCTTTCCAGCTTCGTCACTTCAGATACACTTTGCGCTGTTCGCGTGGGCTCCTGTCTCCCGATGGCACGGTCAGTTCCTACTACTCATGGGCATCGTGCATCTGTTTCAAGTGCTAATTAGTAGCGTGGATTGCGGCTGATCTAGCGTTTACCCGATACCAGACCCCTCAAACTCCCAGAGGATGAGGCTCTCCAGCTCCGCGAAAACAAGTTATCCTCGGTAGTCCCCATGCCCATGTCATGTGCGACGCCACCCATGCCCGTGCGCGTGACCCGCAGCGAGGGAAGACCCATGTACTTCCAGAAGAAATGTGTTCGACCCTCCGCCTACCGGCTAAGGTCCGACCCTGCAATTACTTGGGTTCGGTGCGGGGATGCTGAAGTTGAACGAGAGGTGAAGGGTCTAGAACAAAGAGCTACCTTATTCAGGGGTACTACCCCCCAGGCACCTGAAACATCGACCGACCCGAATCAGGCCCAAGGCAGCACCCATCCAAACCCGGAACATAGCTGTGACAATCGCGACACCGGATTTCGAAATACATTTTGGAGAAGACCGAAGGTCACCGAAAGTTGGACAAAACTAAATCTGGAGCGTTCTAGAGTGCTCCATGCTAGGCTTTGCTAGCTTTAGGTCCAGATGCCTACGACTTGCCTGTGTTTTCGCCCAATGTTTAAACCCGTTTGAAATATCCCAGAATTCGTCGTGTGAGCTTATGAGTGACGTCGAGTGCTATCACGGCGATCGTTCCTGGGCCCGGATCCCCAGACGTGACGCAATGTCATGTAAAGCCTTGTACTGTAAAGCCCCAGCCAGTCTCCACGAGCATCCGATCAACATTAGTCGGCATCGACGACGTGCCGCTAGTACAATGTTGTTTGATGGATGAGTTCCTTGGGAAAATGTCCTCCAGACTGTCGCCGCGTAAGGATAGACAGCAGTAGACAGCACAAGCTAAGTCGCAATAAGCAAGGCTACGATCCAGTTTCTGCATCCAGTTAGTCGCTGTGCCTCGGGGACTCCGGGAGTGCGTCCCGGTCCAACTCCGTGTCCAACAAACTGATGCGCGTCCCTCGCTCGTTCCATGAGTAGGCGTGACAGTACTTTATTCTACCCATCGTGCATGAGAACGTGCAGTCCTGGAAACGAGGGTCAAGAAGGTGTTGAGTGAACGGAAGAGGGAAAACACACTCGAGCTACTGCCCTGTCATGCCAGTGTCTCCTTCGTAGAATACACGTGTACCAAAACAGATACCGACGATTCTCGCCGCGATTCAGAACTCGAGGGTGCTCTTCCAGAGATCGGGAAGGTCTGGCGCTTGGGATGCAAGTATATGTTAGTACCCCATCGGCGGCAGCCGCTGCTGCCTATAGTTGCTGATGTTGTCGGTGACCCAATCGGTTGTATGGTTGTTCAAGTTTTTCGTCCCCCGTTGGCCCGACGTCGGATTATTTTCGATGTGCAGTTTTAGTTGGATCTTTGGGGGTGAGAGCTTCATCAATGTCGGCAGATCATACACTGCTAGCCACCCACCTTTGAACGTGAGCCTACAGATTGCTTGCGCAGCAAATGGAATAACTTCGGGTCGAGACGGCCGTACACCGTCTGCGGCACGGAGCCTCATGTCTGTTGACAATGACAGGCTCGAGACAGCTTCTCAGGCTAGGACGTCCTCGAGGCATACAAGCGGAAGTTCGAACATCTCTGTCACTTGAACAAGAGTCCTTCACTTCTCTGTCATGATGCAGTGGCGCCTAGCAGACGAGTCGCGGCCACGATGAACTCGGAAAACGTCGTAAATGAAGAATGTTGTTTACCAAGGAGAGCAGACTGTGTCAGCCAGGACTGCATCAAGTTTCTCACAGATTGTGCAATAAATATGATCACAATCGACCCTTGTACCCGAGTCCCGGTTGATTGGAGTCAGTAATCTGGTGATCACTCGACATTCAATTCGCACAGGGCACCCGACGTGCAGGTCTACGCGTGGTAGGAAACCATGGCAAAAGTGACTGGTAACAATAAGTTCAGAATCCCTTAAATTTCACGGACTGGCCAAGAGAACAGCACCAGGTAAGATGTACGGACTACCTACCGCTGTAGCATGGTGACCCATGCGGTAGACTATGGCATACATATATATATATAAGTACATACTCGTAGATGAAGTAGTGACGACTGTGCATACTACATATTGTCGTTTTGCCTAGAGGAGACTAATAGATACAGACGAGATTTCGAAGGGCACGAAGAATCATACAGGCAGGCAGTTCATACGTGACTGCTGGCCATAAAGAAAGGATAATTTTTGAGGTAGTCGCCTGATCAACAGGAGAGGTCGGTAGGTAGAGCAGCCTGACCATAACTTAACACCCAATTCGATTTGGAAGCTTGGGATGGGCCAACGAAGGGCCTGGGGGGAGACTCTGATATGGATCACTTACAACTATCCTGGCTGCTAATTGCCAAAACACCCGTCTAGTGACAGACAGGGGAACGGATGCGACGCAGGATGTCGGGTGTTTTCGGCGTTTCGACAGCTAACACTGGAGCGGGCTGCTCTTTGCGATTTGAATCGCATTGTGCGGCTGAGCTGCGGGGATGCACATTTTTGGACGGGAGGCGGTGTCGCGATGGAGAAGTCGAGTGGCTGTCTAAGAATTGCTCTGGGCCATCGAAGCTCGTGGAGATGCGAAGATCAGGACCTCTGTTTTGTTTGATCACCACCCCCGCTCCCAACGCAGGCACTTGACGGGGTTCTGGCGTAGTGCGGGAGGTGGAGGCCGGCTGACGCTGACGATCCGAAGAGTGGACCACCGGGGGCTCCAGGGTACTCCTCGAACCAGCGCCGGAGGGACTAAATTGGGCCCCGAGTGTTGTTGCTTCGCTTGCTTGGGTTATCACATTCGTTGCCCGCGCCTTGGTAGCGCTGACTGTGGGGGTAATGGGGGTAATGGGTACAAGCGTGATGGAAAAAGTTAAAGTGCCGGTTTCCTGTGATTCCTTATCAAAAAGTGAGAGAACAACCGCTGTTTGCACCGATGAGCCATGTGTTTCGGGACCGTGAAAAGACCAAAACTCACGTTCTGCAGTCCTGGTAAGGAGATCGCCGAGGGAAGTGGCCGTTGTGTGTCGCAACTTGTGATAGTTGATATACCAGCGACGACCATAGACAGTTGCTGAGAGTCTGGCTGTCTCAGACTCATCCCTGACATATCATCAATTGGAATCAGTGGTCGAGAAGGAATGAACTTACAGTGTCACTTGCTCGGGCCAGGTGACTTTGGAATCTGGAGCGGCCTTGGACTTGCTCGATTTCCACATCACTCTGTCATTGACGTTGAATTGTACGAAGATTTTACCGCTCTTTGAGCGTAGGTTGGAAACGCAGACGTCTACGACACTCATCAACTAGACGAATGGGTACCAAGGAGATAGCAAGCTAACCTTGGATTGTGACCACAGGCATGTCGTGGCAAGTATGTTGCAAATCACCAGTGCTAGTGTGGGGTTCAAGTTGCGGAAATTAGCCGGTGGGGGGGCGGTATTAAGTATGCGATTCACCAGACGTCGGGAACGACGGGAGCGGTCGAACCGGATGATGATGGAGATGGACGTCACTTCAGTAACTATTCACCGCCTTGGTTATCACATAGCTTTTTGGCCATAGGCAGTGTTCGATAAGCAGCTGCTCTTGTCGGAGGCTGAAGGAGAGCGGATCGAGTACTTGAACGAGGCATTGGAGAAAGATCGATTATCGATGAAGCCTCAAGGAAAGTTCTCAACGTTCGCCTCGCCTGCGGGTCGGCAATGGCTCCAAACCCGGCCACAGCACGAAGATGAGGCTAGACACAGCCTGGGCGCAAAGAAGTGAGGACGTAATTTAAACAGCCTAGCTGACGGATGAGTTAGTCGGCTAAGTGAAGTTTGGATTTGGTCTTCCAAAATCTGCAACTTCAAGATGACATATGTGCACAGGTGGACTGGGCGGCTACTATCCTTTGAAATTTTGATCTTGTAGAGATATAGACGAGGTGTTCCACTGCAGAAACGGCTTATATCATGTTGCAGGACCGTCGTTAGCCACTCGAAAACAAGTTTGAACAACTGAATTCGAGTACCTACCCACATATTCGTCTGATCTCAACCCAGCTTTCTCTTTCATTATGAAGTGCCCCCCGCTATCCACATTTCGTCTGTTCCAATGCGACAGGTACGAATGTTATCGATGCTGTCGAGGTGATGCGATGCAGTCTATGTACTGGATTCTCTCACAGACTTGCGGGAAAGTATTAGCTCTTTTGGTTTCTACGAGTAGCGGCCAATGAGAAATGCTTAGTAATTTTTTCCCACACAGCCTTGTTTACCTAAGCAGTTTCTTTTCGGGTTGCAACTTGCGTGCACACATAGTACATACCTCGTCGATATCTTTACTACAAGATAAAAATTTCGAAGGATGGCCACCTGGTTCACTTGTGCATGTCACGTTGAAGTTCCAGCAAACAAAACTCATACTTCAAGCCGATGAGCTCACCCGTTAGTAACCAGCCTCTACGCAACTTGAAGGCTATTCGATTCATGTCCTCACTCGATATAATTCCTTTGCGCCTGGGCTGTGCCTAGCCTCATGTTCATGCTATGACTCGGTTGGGAGTCCTTGCCGACCCGCAAGGAACATTGAGAACCTTCCATAAGGTCAAAGCCCAAGTTATCGATCAACCTCCAATACGACCTCATCGAAGCACTTGGTCCGGTCTCCTTCAGCCCCCGACTTGAATACTGCTTGTAGCCAAGAAGCTATGTGATAACCAAGGTGGTGACATCCGTCCGGTTTGACTGCTTTCATTGTTACCAACTCGGATGTCGAGTGAATCACGTACTTAATGCATCCAGCAAGTCCACCTCCAGCATCGGTTAATTTCCCCAACTTAAACCCCACACTGGCACTGGTGATTTGCCAAGACATGCCTGCGATTATAATCCAAGGTTGGCTGGCTATCTCCTAGGCATGCTTTCGTCTGGTTGACGAGTGTCATTATTCATAGATGTTTGCGTTTCCAACCTGCACTCAAAGAGTGGCAAAATTTTTGTACAATTCAATGTAGATGATAGAGTGAAGCACAAAACAAGAAAGTCCATGGCCACTCCAGATTCCACAGCCTGGCCTGAGCAAGTGTCATTGTAGGCTTATTCTCTTTCAACCATTGATTCTCATTGACGGTATGCCAGTGATGAGCCGGAGACAGCCATACTCTCAGCAACCATCTATGGCCGTCGCTGGTATTTCAACTATCCCGAATTGCAACACACAGAGGATATTTCCTTAGGTGATCTTCTTACCAGAACTCCACAGCGTGAGTTTTAGTCTCTTCGCGTTCCCGACACATATGGCTCACCGGTGCAAATAGCGGTTGTTCTTTCGCTTCTCACCAAGGAGTCACAGGAAGCCGGCACGTTAAGCTTTTCCATCGCGAGTGTGCCCACTACCCCCACTACCCCCATAATCAGCACCACCGAGGCACAGGCAGCCAACATGATAATCCAAGCAAGTGAAGCAACAGCACGTGAAGTCCAATTAGGTCCCTCCTACGTTGGTTCGAGGAGTACCCTGGAGTCT
>MU120915.1:0-34016 GCA_014904835.1 Paxillus ammoniavirescens
TTACAATGCCACGACATCAAAGTTCCTCCAAGGTGTGAACTGTTCTTGGAGCTGGAAGACGACCGCACACAATGCAATTACTATTTTGTGGATCATGCTGCAAAGGGGTTGTTCTGGCTCGAGGAACTGGGTACAGAGTCACTTGATATCTCAGCAGCCACGTCTCCCTCGCATCTCGGTGAGATCCATCCGTGTATCTCTATTCGCTCCGTCTCATTATCCACCAGAAGGGGGATTGGAAAGACTATACTGGGTTCATGTCGAATTTTTCCCGATGCATCACGAGTCGCAGGAGGAACTTTCGCAAATCATGGAAGGACAACGTGTTGACGGATATACGCTCTGCTATGCATGTGAGTGTGATGGTTGAACATTTTACCTCAAGTCCTGACCATCCATCTAGCTCGTCTTGCTGGTGCCATAGGTATGTTGTGTGACGTGTCTGAAAAACGGTACTGAGCACTCTTATGACAGTGAACCAGCCGTCCCATGTGCAACAATCTGCCCAACTGGGCAGGCGTCAAGGAAGGCACTCCCCTCTCGCCTCGAGACATCACTGGGTGGCAACAATTTCCAACTTGATATTGTTGGGGATTCCCAGACACTTTTATGCCCTCCTTGAAGACCTCTCTACGCACGATCATATGCCAGCAGACCAGTGGGCGCGATTCATGTCTCTCTGCCTTACTGATTGGACTAACAGCTTATATCAGGTAAGTCCCGACTGCAACGGAGAATTCATATCTCATATTCATCTCAGGCATTCATGGCCTTGATGTGAGTCTTTTAAGTGTTAAATTAAACTCCTGGACCTCCGACCTGAGGTACTTCCAGAGTCAGTATCTATATTACGGGCGTGTACAGAGACAACCTATCGAGCGCAATTCTTTCGGTGATCCCCTGCATGCTCAGCATTGTATCCACCTCGTGCCTTGACATGAAATTCCGACCCCTTGCGGAAGCAGACGCAGCCGCCGCCGTGGGTTTCCATGAATTCTTCACTGTTCATTGACCTTACTTTCATCCAGGAGCGTTACCTCCAGTCCGTGAAATCCGCGTCTCTTGGCTTCCTCCCGTTAGCGATCGCCTTCAGTCTACCCAAAGCGAGCTACATGTGGGGTCTAGCTTTCCTCGTTATCCAACTTCTCTCCATTGCTTGGCGTGGTGCCGCCATCGCTGCTACTTTCCTTATCCTGTTGTTTGTCCTATGGTGCATCTGTTTTCCTCGGGGGCACGGCAGCCGCCTTGTCTCTCGGTTCTTGCGTTCCTTCAATTTCCCCCTGTAGATACCACTCCAGTAAACTTCGAGACGTGTCCATCGTTTGCGCCATCGACTGTACGCATGATTCTGCGATATATATTGGCCGTTGTACATATACATGCTTATGGTGTTCCTTCACGCATCATTCATCTCACACCATCATTGCCTCTGTAGGTTTAGATCAAACTATTTCCATGTAGCGCACCTGCATTCCTTACGCTAGACCGTGGTACGATGGAGTCCTAGTACTACCGATTGTCCTCATTTCTCCTTTCCCCTGCAATATTGCACGCACCGACAGGATGTACACACTGTTCCCACCTAGGTACCTACGCCCGAGTTTTAAGCCCAGGCGGGCTGCCGATGAGTGCGGAAATGGCCAAGAGGTCGTGTTACTACCGGCCACGTGCTGAACCACCGATACATCGATCGAGTATAGCACACCGCCAATGACAACAACCCTTCTCGACTTCTGAGATCTGATCACAAAGGTCGCAATTCCCCAACGTTTGCAACATCATACAAGTATGGCTTTCGTGCATCGTGCCGTTGGTTTCAATAAATAGTCGATGAATAAATACATGCATGCTCGTCCACAACAAATACCAAAAAGCCAAGATAATAAATAAAGTCATTCTATAGGATATGAAAAAGCATACATATCGTTCGTCGTTGTCGTCGTTCGCCGCATCCAACGTTCACTGATGCACCTCACCATCAACAACCCTCGGCCACCCATAGGGGCCTCACACTTCATTCCTCAGCATCAAGCTAAAACAAGGCTCACAGAACGGTTTATCATCCCGTTGGAAGAATGCGGGATCTTCAAACGGATTTTTGCAGCCCTGTAATGAAAAACGTCGTAGCGTCAGTCGTGCACGTGAAACAGAGAAAGAAAGAGACAAAAAAAAGAGACAAAAGAAAAATTAAATGCAAGGCACACCCACCTCACATACAAAGCACCGCCAGCACCACTTTCCCCCAAGCGCCTCGATAGCCCTGACCCCATCCCTAATGCTCTTCTTACAACCCTTACATTTGGGCATCCTCAGCCGCACGTGGCACGCTTCACAATAAGGGTGTCCTTTATACACCGTGAAACCGACGTCGTCGTCTGCGAACTCGCCATCGCCTGTCACGTTGAGTTCCCCCATGCGCGGGGCACTGCCGGGCAGAGCGGGACTGGAGGGTGCGAGGAACGGGTCCCCGCATTCGGCACAGAAGAAGTGTTGCTCGTGGTAGGTTCGTTTCCCGAGTGCAGGATCATCCAGGGTAATGAAACGTTCGTCAATGATGGCTGTTTTGCAATGAAAGCAGCGAGGTGTGAAGGACTGTAAGTCGAGGTTTTCGTTTTAGTCACAGTAGGAAAAGATGTTAAAGATATCGAGACCCACCTCATGATAATCCAAGTGACAGTATGCCCTCCCTTCATGTTCATAACTACTCACGTGCTCCAAAAGCTCGTTACAAATCGCACACCTGAAACAATCAGGATGCCATCGTTGGCCCATGGCACTCACGATGCGACCGATGATGGGGCCGTTGCACCCCCCGCAAGAGAGACCGTTTGTACGCGACGGGCGATAGGAGGAAGGTGGAGGCGGAAGGACGCGTTTGGATCCGGGACCGGGAGCGGAGGCGGTATGTGATGAGGGGAAAGAAGACTCCTGGATCTGGGTATGTCGGGAGCCAAAGTTCCCCCCTGGTAACGGTCCTCGTCTCCGTGGCTGATTTGGCGAATCGGAAACCGAGATCTGAGGTGGCGAAGGCACCGAGAAGGATATTGACGGGGGGCCGGCAGAAGACACTGAAATACTGGGAGCTCCCGGTCCGGGTTCAGACACCGAGATGCTAGGTCCCACAGAAAACGAAATACTAGGTGCACTCCCAGCTCCGGGGCCGCATACGACGATACTGGGTCCAAAATCCTTGTCATCATCATCACCATGATGATCACCAGGCACGGGTATCCTCGGCACCTCCGTCAGCTGCATTTGAGCACGAGGTTGAGCTTGAGCTTGGGGCTGGGGTTGGGGCCGGGGCTGGGGGAGTGGTTGCCCCCTCCGCGTCGGAGACCCTGCCCTTCCCTGAATCCCACCATACCCGTTATGATCACCAGCGTTCGATCTCGCGCCCCCACCGGGCGTCCACTCCCTCCTCGGAGGCGTGTCGTTCGTAATCTCAATCACTGGCGCCCGAGCTTGCCCCTGATGCACAGACACAGACGGAGAAGGTGAAGGCGACCGACGCAAGGAAGGTGGCGGCGCATCGTCCAGATCAACATCAAGATCCCTCTCGCGCTGTTTCTGGCGTTGGCGTTCACTAAGCTGCGCGAAAGACTGAGGTTGGGGTTGGCGCTCAGAGGGTTGCGAGAATGAAGTGGCAGGTTTCGGAAAGGGCGAGAAGGGATGCGAAGGTAGTGCTGTGGTGCGGGGTAACGGCGCTGGTGCTGGTGGTGATGTGTTCCCAGTGGCGTCGCCAATCCCGTTAGGCTTGGGTGATTGGCTATGCAACGCTGGCGAGCGGAACGACGAAGGAGGGACATGCGGGCTCCCACCTGTTGCAGGGCCGCCGTTCAGAGGTTGAGACGCAGACACAGTAGAAACACCAAAGAAAGGCTGACTCGTACTCCCCGGTGTCCGAGGTAGGGGGGGAACGTTCGTCGGCCAGCCTTGTTGTTGGCGTGTGGGGCTCGCGGGACACGCGCCAGCGCCCCGAGTGGGACTCATGCCACGCGTAGGGCTTACACTCCCTCTCTGTCTTTCCCGCTCCCGCTCCTCGGCCAACCCCAACGAAGCAAAGCGGAGAGTGAGAGACTGGTGTTCTCCACCGCCGCCACCACGATCAGCGAAGGGACCCGACGCTGGTGTTGCCCGTGGACTTTGTGAAATACCCACTCCTTGCTCGTGTTGCTGCCCTAGGGCAGAACTAGAGGTAGGAGGCTGAGGGAGCGTGGCGGACCGTACGGGCCTCGTGCGGGGTTGCGACTGCTCTTTCCTCAGTGTTTGTGCTTGTCTCTGTTCCTGTTCTTGCTCCCTGAGAGCGATACCCACAACCGTAGTTCCATTGTCATTTACCAAGTTCGGGGTATCCAAGCGACCAGCGATAGCCACTTTCGAACGATGTGGTAAATCGCGAATTCCATACTGGGGACTCGGTGTTCGATGGCGATCTTCGAGTTCTTCCTCCTCCTCTTCCAATGGATCAGCAAACGTCATCGGTTCGTACTGTTCCACCTCGATATCAGTGGAGACATCAGATGGGGAGGAAAGCTCAGCGTCGAGGTCGTCGTCAGTGCCAGAAGAGGCGGCGATGCGTTGATGGATTGATCGTTGACGGGCTGGTGGTGGAGGTGAGGAAGGCAGGGGTCGGCGGGAGGGTGATAATTGAGTTTGTTGTGGAGAGGCGGGCTGGCGGCGCTCGGGACTCTCGGCGCGCCCATGTGCGTAGAGCGGTGTCCCGGCAGGAACAGCCCCTGAGACGGTGCTCCTCCTCTCCATTACGGTAGTCCCGTTCGGAGCGGGAGAAGCAGTGGGCAGATTGCGTTTCCATAGAGGGACGAACCCGTTGGGCGATGTTGGAGGGATTACGGATGGACGTTGGGTTTGGTGAGCTTCAGATACCGCCGTGCGAGAGCCACTCAAGGGAGGCGTCGTGAAAGATGTATTAACACTGCTGGCGCTACTCCCATGACTAAGATTATCCACACTTGAATTCCCGCCGATACGCCTTGTAAATGAACTCGGAAGACCGCGATCCAGTTGGCCATTATTACTAGTATCGTTTGTGATACTCTTCACCGGACTGGTCGGCCTGACGTGGATCGGCCTGAGATCCAAGCTGGCGTGCTTTGTTGACTTCAACAAGGGTGTCGGGAGGGGTCTCCTTCCGCCTGGGGCTGTGCATGGGATCGTGGGGCTATCAGACGAAAGAGGGGACGAAAAAGATGAAGCACCTGATGAAGAGGAAGAAGGGGGATCGGCGGAGTGGGTAAGGATGGCGGGCCGTGATGGGGCTGGTGCTTGGATGTGGGGCGGCTGTGTGTGGCGGGGCGGAGGTGGCATTGATTCAGGACGGGATTTGGGGGTTGGGAGGGGTCTGCGAGAAGGGCCAGTCGTTGGAATAGATTGTGGCAAGTGTCTTGGGGATGGATTGGATGGGGGAAGGAACGAGGACGAGGGAGCAGGAACATGCTGTAGGTGTTGGGGTGGATTGGGCGGGTTTTGAGAAAAGTGGGCAGAGGGAGGGGAGAAGAAAGGTTGTGAGCGGGGACGGGGATGTGCTATGTAATTAGGGAGTGGGTGATGTGGTTGTGGTTGGCGAGGTTGAGCTAGTTGATTAGTGTACTGAAAACCTGAAGACTGCTGCTGAGACTGCTGCTGAGACTGCGGCTGGAGTGGTAATCTCTGACTCGGATGTAATCTTGGATCATGATACTGCTGGCCTTGGATGGGTGAACGTGCATATGCGTGCTGGTGGTTGTATGCCATCCCCGCTGTAGACTCCATCCTCACCTCTTTGCCGCTCATCTCATCTAGTCTCCGTGTCGCGTGACTAACACTAACATGCACAAACACACCTCTCAAGGACTAATCTCTTTTCTCGCTAAGTCCAACACTCTGAGGCTCGTCTCGTCCTGAACTTAACTCACCTGCCTTGGGTCTCGCCTGGCAGCGAACAGACTGCAACATTGTTGTTTAGATATGTGACTCTTGTCGTGCAAGCAATTTGCATTTGGCGTCGTTGTAACTATTTAGCCCACAAGGCTTTTCGGGGACATGATTCTATGGAATGTCATGCTCGCAGAGCCCAACGCCTCTAACATGTGAACACATCAATACTCCAATCTACCCATCTCAGGGCGAGTGCGACGTTGGCGCGCACAAAGGTGGCTAGATGGCAAAGATGAAACAAACTCACTCGGCAGCCGCATCATCAACACCCCGAATACCTCGCTCACCCCATCAAGCCTGCACGCGTCGTCGCGGCGTCGATCTACGCGACGTTCACCACTTGGGCCTGGAACAGCCGCTTAAACGTTACGCGGTTGTGTTCGCCTGTGGCGACGGCATTTGGCTGTAAGGTGCGCCAGGTGGTCCGTGGATGCATGCCGAGAATGTCGCCGGGTGCTTTGGGATATTCTCTGAACCTGTTTTAGGCGAACTGTAAGTCTGTTGCTCCAACTCACAACCCACCACGAAGACACGAAGAAAATGGGGGAATAGCGGCACAGAATAGGGTTGAGGCGACACCCGCGGGTCAGTGGGATAATTCCCTGGTCCATCAACAATGCTCCCAATCATCGCGGATCATCCTTCAGCGAGGTGCTTACCCTCATCTTGAAGGGTGTCCAGTCGACCTCGGTGAAATGGGCAACTTTCGTCTGGGGACCTCGTTGCCATATTGCGCTGACGGTTTGCGTCGCGACTGGATCGTCGGTTAAGAATCGAATCGGATACGAAGGTAGAAGGGGTGGGTGTTTACCAAGTCATACTTCAGATTTGAGACACCTAGGTTATCTGCACGACGTGGCACAAACGCAGATGTAGTCGTCGTGCCCGGGAACAGAACAGATTGGCCACGCTCGACTACCTTCCATGCACCCCCCACTCCTGTTTTTCGCCTTGAGCATTGCGAACGCCTCTTCGCGGGTGAGCACGTCCTTGAGGTATCAGGATTGACGAGTCCTTCCTAGAGACCGTGGTCTTGCCAGTGATCGTGGCATGAGGATGTCAAATACGAAATACGGGCTGTCGATTCGACTCAGACACGAAGAACACGGGTGGCATACAGGCCATATCGGGTGAGTATTGGCTATCAAGCGGTTTCCTCCTCGGCCTCGCAAGCCACGTCGTTAACAGAAGCGAGTGCAATCGATGATGCCTTTCTCTGGGCTGGTCCTGGCCAACCCCAACATCAGTCACCAGAAGAGTGACAGTGAATGACTCGGCTTGAAGCGAAGAGCTCTTCTGGGACGTGGCTTATCAAGTGCTGAGCGAGTACCCGGATGGCATGGCAAACCTGATAAATCATAGGAATCAGAGTAAGTGATTTCAGGTTGTAAGGATGGAGGGAGGGAAAAGACTAGTCACTCGAATCCCCTCCTGTTGTGATTGGGCGTCAATGATATCTACCCGCATGTACTGCTTCATCCAGATATAGCGGCTTCCAGTACCCATGGTTCATGACACTCAAAGAATTTAGATACAATTAACTCACAGTATCAGTCCCCCCTCCCAATAGCAAGCGTCAGTGCGTGGCTGACGAGTAGACAACGTCGGAAAGCAAGCACAACCTGTGTTCCTGGGAGATGGAAATCAGCAACCCCAGTTTGATTCTTTGATAGTGTGCCCTAGGCTGACTAGATAGTAGGACGACTTGTACAATCTTTCCTACGTGCGTTCAAGTTGTCAGGTGGCACTAGTGATCTCCACAGCCTGATCAGAGGGTAGGGCCTTTTCAAAGCTTCAGCTTCAACCTCAGGTTCGGCCAACCACTGACGAATATTGGTGAGCCTGAAGATGGTATGGGCTTATGTGCCACCGGCCCACCTTAGACTAGCATGGAAGACCAGCCTGTGCGCATTTGCTCACTGCTCAGCATAAGTCGCACCACTTGGAACTCTCGCTAAACACTCACAAGGGCACGATCGTCAGATGGGTTTCTGCAAGACACACATGTTGTTAGTCTGTATTATTCTCAATGTTCCCAAAAAGCGTCTTGTGAAAGCCCGTCCACAACCATATACCGAACCCCCTATCCGCACGAAAGGCTACCAGCCAATTGGTGGGCACTGTCGGCCGAGTGGAACAAGGGCTCAGGAAGGCACCACAGTGTGGCGCGTCCTCCGCATGCCTATTTCAAACGTGCAAATGGGGAATATATTTGTGGGGTTGCCGTGGACCATACTGCTCTTCGAGTCGTGCATTCTTAACCACCGCGTCATTTGATTATTGTTATCCCCTTTCGCTAAGACTGTGATCGGCGAATACGAAGCGTGATGAATGGGTGTCAAGGTTTGGTTATTTGAGCGTCAACGTCCGTGGCATGACCTCCGACTCAGCGAGCCGATGACAGGTCATGTGGACACCAACGGGGCAGGGAGAGCTACGATGCAAAAGCTGATGTGATTGCGTCGTTGATCGCATGAGAGAGATGCGGCAAAAACGGAACGGACAGATGGGCGACAACAAGCACTGAAAAGGAACAGCAACTGTGCAAGCATGAGTGAAATACGTGGAAATATGTGTGCAGGGCTTTTGTTCATACAACCATGGCGGGCGAAAGTCGAAATGGAGGGATCGAGGGAAGCTGATGCGTGCAAAAAGAGAAGAAAAAGAGATCATTACCACCGCCCAAAAAGCCGACCCCTTCATTTTGGTAGTCCCTCTTCTCCCCACTCTTTTCCACTGACACCCGCATGATAGATACTCCAGTCACCAACCCTCCCACGCAGTTATGAATTCCACGCCTTCTCCGCGCGGGCTCAGTTCACGTCGTCCAGTGTTTCCTTCGCCACAGCGGCCTCGACATCGAAATTATCGACGAGCTCAGGGACGTCATCATCATCATCCTCAGGAGCACCAGCAGCCGACCTCTGCCCTTGTTGGATCGCTTGATACGATTCCGCAAGCTTGCGCAGCGATGCAAGTGAATCTGGGCCAAGTTGGTTCAAGATACCGGGAACAAGCTCTGTCAACTCCTTCACGTGTCCTGTTCCGTAAATCGCGAAAGTGTTGGCGGAGACCGCGGCGTGCACTGTCCAGAGATAATATTAATACCACAGATATCTCCAGGCGACGGAACGATGGCATGACAGAAAAGAAAGTGACAACGTCCGTGATGTTATGCCAGCCCTCGATGGAATTGAAGATAAATCACAAGAACATACCTTTTGGAGCAGTGAAATGTAGCACGTTCCCGTCCTCCCTGAACATATTAACCTCCTCAACCCCTGGGATCGGCTGGACATTCAATTTCTTGAGGGCCCCTTGTAATTTTTTGTCATCTTGTGCGGCAGAGGGCTTAGTTTTCCGTACGACCTTCCGGCGCATGGTACCCTTTCCACCTGTGGCACGTTAGATGCCATGATTCGAACAGCAAGGTAGAAAGACGGGTGGCGGTGGGTTCTCGAGGCGTGGACGCGCGTATAGCGCAGTCAGAACCCATTCTGACCAAAAATTGCTCACCAATGCGGTTGGCCGCAGCCGCAGCCTGAAGTTTGGCCAATTTTGCTGGATCCATGTTGGATTTGTGAGGATCTGAAATCCCTAGGGCACTTGCGTAGAGGTGGGACGGTGAAAAGTTGCAAGCAAGGTTTAACCACAAATACATGTACACAATCCCCACTCCAAGTCCGCGGCATCACATTAACTATTATAAATTGAAATATTTATATAATAATTAATTTAAAGTACCTTTTCGATCCTCGGCCCGGGCAAAATTTCTTCTGACCATGGAAGGCGCTTTGGTGTCACTTTTATAGATCTTGGGTACCGTCATTTTAGTTTGCTCTCCATACTTGCAGGTGTCGGGGTATTCGGGCACGGCGACAGCTGACTTGATGGATGCGATAAGATAATACCGCCACTACTGTAGTCAGCCTCTGTCATTCTCAGTTTGCTTTTGTCTTCTATCCAGCATAACAAGTCAGTGAGGTGCCAACGCAATGTCAATCCAATACCACATCAGACCTGCCACCGTGAACGATGTCGTACGTCGCATCTTTCTCTCATAGTTTCGTCACTTTGCTGATCTACCAACGAACCAGAATACGCTCTTGCAGCTCGTTATCGATCTCGTGTGTAAACCCCTGTCTCGTTATTCATTACACTAGGATTGATCCCAACCGACCAAAAGGCAACTTACGAAAAGGAGCCCGAGTCAGCAAAGGCAACTTCAGACCTGGTCAGCACTTCCATTTCACAACCCGTGGATTTAGCAATGACCCATTTTACCCAGTTCAAAGAAAATGTATTTGAAAAGGGCTATGCACACGCCCTCCTCGCATTTCAAGGGACGCCCGATGCTCCCGGAGCACCTTTGGGCATGGCCCTCTATTTCTTCAACTTTTCCACCTGGACAGGAAAACCAGGCCTGTATGTACGTGTGAATGACCAGTCAGCCATCCAGTGCGGTCACCATGCAGTGGATGTGAATTCTTTTGACACGAACACCTAATATAGCTCGAGGATTTATTCGTGAAGCCAGAGGCCAGGAGTATGGGGATTGGGAAAGCACTGTTCGCTGAGCTAGGGAAAATTGCCCAGGAAAAGGTCACTTGCTCATTTCCCCTCCTCCGTGGGCTGACGTCCGAAGCATTTTCTGGGGTGACAGGGTTGCGGACGACTTGACTGGTCAGTACTCACGGTGAGCAGCTCTTTCAAGGAAGTCACCCATGACGGTTGGGTGAATTTAATTTACAGTGGAACGAGCCGTCCATCGCGTTCTACGAAAAAGTTTTGTTGGCCAAGCGTATGGACGGGTGGATGGGCATGAGGCTGACAGGAGAAGGTATCGAGAATTTGAAGGGATTCGCCCAAAACACAAACTGAGCGACCCACTCGGTAACGGGGCGGCTTCCGCAAGTGCTGATGGCCGACTGTTTCGTGCTTGCAGAAAGAATGGTATAGGGTTTAGATTCACCAACAGGCGGCCTTTCATGTCATGGCTGTGGAAATCTAGTCGCCACTGATATATGATGGAGGAGCTCTGGATAGAGAAATTAACATCATCATCAATGACTACACCGCACGGCGCACGGTATTCCGAGGTGGCCGAATAAGGGAACATGTCATACACCATCGTAACTGGCGCCACCTGCCTGCATTAAATCAATGCGTAAGACAAGCAGGTGCGGGACAAGCCTAGCACCACTCACTTTCCGCAGCCTAATGATGATGGGGTCTTCCTTCAAATCGTCCCTTTCGCGAGCGGCGACTTCAATTGAATAAACGCGCAACACTTCCTTGACATTTGCTGCATGCACGGAAATCTGGCGGGCGCACGTCAGAAAAGTAAGTTTATGAACATGCTAGGGCGGTGCGAGTGTGTGATATCGGGTCCAGGAACAACATCACGAAGCGCAGATGCTCCGACAGATGCACGCGTTTTTCCACGTAAATTAACAAGATGACACTAACCTTTGCTTTCCGCATCACTTTGCAACCAGAACCAATCCACACCACCAGTATGAATTTCTCACGTCGAGACTCTTTGTCATTCGAGTAGGTGACGCGTGCATATCCATAAGATGCCTTGGAGTCATCAAGTGCGTGGCGGAGGTCCGCAAGACTGCCGGTGCCAGTCTGGGTAAGTACTAGCTTGTCTGAGCGATCATTCTACAGCGTGCGAGCACCGAGCACAAGAGCACGAGCCGAATGTGTCAAGCCAAGCCTCAGACAGAAAAGCACGATCCTGACCTCATAATCCAGAAGTAACCAATTAGTATCCGATTTGTCAGAACGCACGTCCAAGTAGGCTGGAAGGATCAGCAGCACGATGCTGGTTTAAACCATATCTGACCAGTCAACCGACAGGTTTGCTGACCTTCGGTGATCTTGGGGTCGGATACATCAGCCATCTTGCGCTGGTATATTAGGTATTGGTTTTAGAAACGACACTGAACAAAGCACTGCGACAGGCTGAACGAGTAGGTTGATTGGGCAAAGATGTACAATTCCAAGTTGATCACTTACACGTACAACGATCGGGTGATGCCGACCTCAACGCCGCGGAGTGCAAATAAGTCGTTCCTCCGATACCACACCAAAAATTGCTACACAAAAGTTTATCGACGCTGCTCAGCCCCAAGACGTCGACGCGAAATTATGTTTTTATTGCAACTCACATCCTCATTAATTAGGTCTCCATTGACACTTACCAAATGCACCGGCTGCCCAGCAAAAATTGCACTCCATCGCCTATACTCACAGGCTGTCCCGCCACGGAAGCGGAATTGGCGATTAGATGGTCACGTTCCACCCACTTCGCTCATACAAGAAGACCAGGAACAACCCACATCTCTTGATCTCAGCGAGGACGAACCTCCACCACCGCGCCGCAAACAAGTCAATACTGCTCCAACTCCTGATGAATGGAGACTGCACCGTCAAAAGATCAAGGAGGCGTTCCCAAATGGCTGGAATCCAACGCATAAATTATCGCGAGAAGCTATGGATGGGCTTCGCTCGCTGCACACGTTTGACAACGAGACCTTTTCTTGTGCCGTGCTAGCGGAAAAGTTCAAAATTAGCCCAGAGGCAGTTCGTCGTATCTTACGGAGCAAATGGGAGCCATCAAGGGAGCAACGAGCCAGGCTTGCGGAGAGGGAGAGACGGAGCAGGGAAGAGTGGATCGCGAAAAACAGACTCGAGGAAAACAAGAAGAAGGTTCAGGTGCTCTTGGAGGCGAGGCAGAACGAGAACGAGAACTCTGTGGGAGGGTCATCCAAGTTAAAGCCTACTCGAGGGTCGAAGCGAGCCAATTCCAAGGACTCTTTCTTCTTCGAATGACAGGTCCAACCAATGCATGGGCAGCGTTCTTCACAAGTGCTCTGTATCGATAACTTCTCTACTCGAGCAATATTGTTCGAGTACTATGGTAAACGAGCGTAATCGTGGCATTATCCTATATGAAGTGGTATAGTGGCATATTAGAGCTCTAGTTACATAGGGTATACTTCATATTAAACGTTCGAGATACAGCAATGATGGGGAGAGAGAAAGAGTGGCTGTGATGAGGATGGCATCGCAATGTGGCCCGAGGCCGAGTCCTGTAGAACATTCAAAGGGAATAATTATAGGATAAAACGCAGTATATGGTCCTAGTGTATGACGAAACGTCTAGGTAGCGAATGATTACGAATAAAAGGTGATGTGAAACTGAGATCAGGGTTCAAAAGTCTGAACACGAGTCCGCAGGTCCAAGGGTCAAGACCAGCTTGACCTATAGTGAGAACACAGATTTCTCATGGGTGAGGTAGCAAGTTCCTTTTTCAGGCCGGCAAAGGAGGATGTCGTTCCAGTTGGGCTGAGGTGCTGGATCGGGCCGAGCGCCCTTGGAATCCACTATCGAATAACGAAAACCCAGCAGCATCATTGAAGTAATGAGCTTGAGCTCCAACCTTGCTAAGCGTTGACCTAGGCAAACAGTTTTGCCTACGAACACGAAGCGTAAGCTCGTGGCGAGCACGTAAAGATGTGGGAAGGATACTCACCACCTCCCCAACCTAGATAGCCGAACGGCGTTTTCACCTCCTCGCGGCTCGGGTCGAACTTCCACGGATCAGGATATAGTTCCGGGTTTAGGTGGACGTCCGAGAATGGGTATACGACGTATGCCCCTGACGGGATAGTTTTGGAATCGATGACTGCATCAGGGCCGAGATTGCGGCGCATGGCTGTATGTGGCTGCGCTATCCGAAGGGTCTCATGGATGAGTGCATCCAGAACAGGTGTCTCTGCTTCCCAAGCTTCGAGCGGGACGGAGGTCAGATGTGAAGAAAGCGAAGTAGTCTGACCAGCGTGCGGAGGGTACATCGCCAGTAGTTGTTCGATCTCAAAAATGGCCTTATCTTTCCACTCTGGGGCGTTGCCAAGGAAGGTTATAAGCCATGATGCAGTCGTGCCCGTCGCTCTTGCTCCCGCAACCAGCAAGCCCATAATGAACTACAGCCATGTTAAAGGAGAGCGGACAGACTGAATTAAGAATACTCACCCCGACCATTACCAATCTTTCATCCTGCGCATCGACTAGCATCTGCAGTGTGTCGTTCTGGGACTCGCCACTTTGTACCCTAGTATCAACGGCATGTGCGATGATTTCGTACACTTGTTTCGTGGACCATAGTTTCTTGAGCATACTTGGGCCAGGTAGCCAAGGCAGGAGAACTGTTGCTGGAGTGGTTCCGCTATCCAAGATATCGTACAGTTTTTTAAGGCGCGCAACAAGCGCTGGATCACTTGCTATCTCCGCACTAGCAATACAGCGTACAGTTGTCTGAAAAAGTAACTGTCGGGACATGTTAACTGACGGCCAACATTTAACATCATTAAATTGACACAAACATACCTCGTATATTTTGTCAAATGGGTCGAATGTTCCAGATGCTCCCCAAGAGTCCATCACTCGGCGACAATCCTCCAAAATAGGCGCAATGACTACATTAGGTTGAAGTTGATCAGCGTCGTGATGCACAGACGAGGTTTTAGCATACATACGTTGGCTGAGGTGGTCGTTTTTCTGCACTGAAGCCAAGCGTTTGTGAATGAGAGCTATTTGACGGGTTTGGAGTTCAGAGGTTACGCCCTTGACCACAGGAATCTTAAAAAAGGCTTAGTGTCGATGAGATAACCAATAATAGCGAAACCTACTGCGCCAGACAGCACTTTGAACCCTTCCGTGAGGTCGAAGGATCTGTTGGCGAAAAACGCTTTCCGTCCCGTCTCTCCGGACACAACGATGACAGTTTCCTATGGAAGACGTTAGTATCAACTCGTGTCCATCAAAGCGCAGCGGACGAACCCGCAACATGTTAAATTGAAACAACTTTTGTCCCGTCTTGCGGAAACCGTCGTTGAGAAACTCGAAACGTCTCTGAAAGAATGGAGCGATGGCGAGGAGATGAGGTCCAGGTAGGAAAACAGGGGTTTGTGCGGGAATGTCGTCTGTGTGAGGGCCATGACCAAACACGAGGAGAGCAAAAAGAATGCAAAGAGCCAAAACCACTTGGGCCTTGAAACTCGACAGAAGAAAAGCGTCTGCAGCTGATTGTAGGCCGACCGTGTACATGATACAGGCTGCGAGAGGCTTTTGATAAGGAAGGGGGGCGGCGATGGAAAGAAAGACGATTGATGCCTCCTCTTTTAACTAGTCCAGCTAGTACACGTTGACTGCTGTGAAATGACATTAGTTGAACATGCTGCACCGCAAAGCTACTTACCATCCGGCAAGTAGGAATACAACTTGAAGCTTGCTGGATCTGTCGATCAATTCGCCTGATGGGCCCTCGGTTCCGCGATTTTGTGGAATACGTAACGAATGGAACTCGCGTACTGCCAGTGAGGCGAGGCAAGGTGAGGCTACAGCAGCGACCACCCAACGAGTCATTATTGCATGGAATGATTGGGTCACCGAGCTTGAACTGGTTTCCAAACCACATCCTGTAACCTCTGCCAGTGCAGGTGACATGGAATTCCACAACCAGAGTGACAACTTCCGCACGACTTGGCAACCCTGCAGCGCAGTAGTGTCAAAATACCTAAAGGCGAAGCATGAGGTATTCGTGCGGCTACCCAGGAACGTCCTGGCTCGTCATGATGAGTCCCGTCCGAAGCCGATCGACTCCTACTACTATTGCTGACCATCATGCTTTCAAGCGGAACGCCCATCCAGATACAGCTTCACTTAATGGAGTCAGGCGATCGCGTGCGGTTTGCGAATGAGCCCGCAGCTTGCAATGCGACGTTTCTAATGATAATCAATTGTTCATTTCTTGCCATAAACACCCTACAACGTGCACTTTGTCTCCGTCTCTGCGCAAACCATTTGTGTAGTGCTGTGCAGACCCCTCGGCGCATGGTGCCGATAAAAGATTTTCCACGCCAGTACTAGTAGTTGCTACAGCACCCTCTCCACACAGTCCGCTTGCCGCAGCGTGGGAGACGCACGGCGAATTGCTCACGAACCACATACCCCCGAGTCAGAATGCCAGTGATCGAAGGCTGTCAGCACACAGAACCAGTGAGCTAGTGCGGCCAGGACCACACAGACGTGGAAAATCTGGTGCGAAGCGAAAAGACAGTCGAACTTTCCGGGTGCCGTCCGCTCAGGAATACGGGTAGCGCTGAGCGGGAATGAAATCAGAGAGTGCATCAGGTGTGTGCAAAGCCAGCGGCGAATGAGGAGTACGCACTAGATTAATGCTCCCGCTATGTATAACGCACCAGAAGTGAGTAGCCAGCCAAAGCCCATCTCGGAAAATAGTCTAGTTGCGCCGTGTGTTATGACCAGCTGTGTCACAGGAATAACGGCACATAATCCGAGGCCAATGAATACCCCAGTTCGTGCACCTCGGTGTGTTGGCTTCGCGTACTCAGGGTCAAGAACGATGTAGGCCGCACCTGTCAGGCAAAATCAAATACTTGTCATGAGAAAAGGGACAGGACGCACCAGCGCCAACCAGAGCGATAGCAATAAGATACAAGGCTTGTGAGAGGGGCTCACAATAGAAGCCGTAAAAAATGCAAGGTACAAATGACCCCACAGTAAGTACTGCCAAGAGGAGTCAGTAATGAATAGTACTCGCCGTGATTCATGACGATTCCGGACCTATGATACCAGTATAGTCCAACGCGTGGCATTTGGCGGAGACCTAGCCGCCATTGAGCCTCGTGATTTCAGTGGTTCAGACAAGCCTCACTCTTTCAGAATGGCAGGTCGATGTATGGAAGGCGGCACTGGCAATCAAACAGAACGCGGCCGACAAGAGAAACACAGCAAAGGCGCAGGTATCAATCCACGTCGCCGTCTCATACGCCCCAACGTATTTGGACTGAAAGGTCGCGAGTAGGACGACGAATAGTAAAGCGCCCCATAGGTGACTGTGAATATTGACTGCATCCACCGCTAAGGAGACCAACAAGAATGGCTACTAGCTGAACTCACCAGTCTCGTTGTGGAGGTCTGGCCATGGGCGGTATTTGTAACAGTCGACATCGTGAACAACATATGCACTTACACCCGAAGACAGACGCTACACAACCTGACCACCCATTCTGCACCCTGCAGAACACGATCACGGCACCTCAGACGAACGTAGCAAGACATTAACACCAGAGCAGACAGCGCACTTACCGACGGTAACCAGCTAAGATGAACTCGTTGTCTCTCTGCCACTCAGGTATCTCACTCCAAGACAATGTAAGCGACTTGTTGGCCGAATAGTTTGGTTGTACGTTCTCATTCTGCGAATCACGATACCGCTTGTGCATCGAGAAATGAACTTGACACTGAACTGGCCTTCACTTGGTATAATCGCGCAGCACAATTGCTCGTGTGCGACTTGGGGTATGTTTGTGAGGGTCCAGGGAATCCTCTGATTTGGAAATCGAGGGCAAACGCAGAGTCGAAATTTCTGATGCGACCAGTCGGAGTCTCACCTGCCAGCTGCGTCCGAAAACAACGATCCACCTCGCCAAGAACACTCGTCACCGGTTCATGTGAAATCGGCAAAGGATCTCGATTCTCGGACACGTTGGGATGTACCTAGCGCACTGTTGCTTTTACGCACTCGCATCCCAAAAAGCTAAAAAAGCAGTGGTAATGATTATCGCTTCCGAAGTCCATCCACGCGCGTGTAGCGCGGTGCTATGATGATTACAGGTACAGAGTACAGACGCAGTGGTCTTTGTAGTAGTTACAGTTGGCCACTAAGATGGTCAGAGATGTCAGGTCCGGGTGGTTGGAATAATACACGTGTGGTTGCGAAATGTTGGATATCGCCTAGGCAACCTTCTCAGGAGATAAAGACCTTCTTCAGTGAGTCGAAGTCAGATGTTTGACCTGACCGCGGACAAGTGACCTTGTCGTTATGCTTGGAGGCCATCTCCTTCAGTGCCTAGACAAGGGGAACAGCGCAAGGTCGGCATCCAGCAGGCTAGAAAAATTTCAACGTACCTCTCTCGAGTAAACATGACCGTCGGGGAAGGCCATTGGCATATTATCCTCATCCATAATCCTGCCACTCAGGCGACATACAATAGTTGAGTTGGCGTGATGACTGTAGGGCACTTCTTCTGCTAGAGTTCGGATACTGGGGTCGCACACTGGGCAATCAACATTGTGAGGGGGGTCATAGCAAGCAGGCAGCTTCAACGAGGCAAGACCTGCGTAGAGCGCAAGATGTAGAAGCGGCTCCGTCGGCAAACTGTTCAAGGTGTATATGGCAAGACGGAAGGCTTGAATAAGGGATGCCCAGCGAGACGCATCATACAGACGCTGTGAGATTAGGGGGCTTAGCGGAGATGCAGCTCATGGACAAGGACACGAACTCTGTATTGTCCACAGGTTGTGGAAGGTTGCACTGCGAGGAGTGCTGAGGCCTGCATGATCTGCTGTAGATGTGTCTCCTGCCACAGAACCAGGTGCTTTTTCGAATATGCGATCGCATCTTGTGTTTTCCGCGTGCGGGCTAGTTCGATATACTCTTGTAGCCGGAGCTCGAATTCGAGGGTGCTCTGTAAGCACGGTAAAGACACCTGCGATGAATGCGGAGTGGCGCAGCTCGGGAACTCACCTTAATTTTCCTCAACGCCGTTTTATTTTCGCTACACCATGCTATTGCTTCAGTGCAACTATGCTGACAAAGTGCGCGTTCAATCCTGTGGATATCCATGAAGAGGTCTATATCCACAAGGGTCTATATAGATATTAATATTCGGCGTGCTGCGTGTGAGCTGGGCGTAACGTACTTCGATACCCCTCTCTTGGGCAAGTTTCCTCGCAGTTTTTTCTCGGCCCGCGCGGAGGGTCCAGTCGACTAGCCATCGGTCCAGCCGCGTGTCCGCCCAACGTGAAAAGACAGAGCAATTCGTGGTTGGCAGCGCTTCGACCACGGCTAGATGATGCAGGCGTTCGTGCGTGACATCCAGCGTAGGCTTGCCATTGTTTTCCTGCAGATCAGCAAGCTGTACAAAGTACGCATCTGTCAATAAACGACTGTTTGCACCGCTCACAACACGAGGACCCAACCTTGCGTTTGAGATTCTCCACTCGAGTTATCATCCCGTCAACGGTCTTGGCTGCATCCTCAAGGTTGACTTCGTTTCCCTTTGTACGTTTCTGGAGCTCGTTCGAAGCTGTCTGTACGTTACCCAATTCACGTTCGATGTTCCTCTGAGATGCACGAAATACTTTGCGATAATTCTCGTACGGCACCTGACGTGTTACATCCCAGTGAGACACAGACGCTGATTCCAGAGAACAAAATGCGGCGTACGCGTGCAAATGGCTGCTCAAAAAGCATGACGCCCTCTACATTTACTTTGTTTGTGCTCATGGCGACGAATGATAAGACCGGCCTTGTTAGTTGTTGCTGGCAACTACTAATGGTTGCATTGCCTTGAGGCACGTCGATCATGATGTTCACGTGACTAACAGTGTCGGCTCCCGAAGTTGCATACCGCAAGCTGCGGCATTTGACAGCGTCTTGTGCACAGACACCAGGATAGAGAAAAGGCCACCTCATTGTACCATTACTCGACTTCTGTCAAGGAGTCATACATGATGTAAAGTCATCCACTCCTCACCACCTGACGCTCTCTCCGCCATCCATAAACCTCTCTTCCTAGCGCGACTATCAAAGGTACAGAGACCGAAGCAAAAAGTGGCGTATACACAGCGTATTTGTGCTCCGCAGGGAAGTAAAGCAATGCCAGCATGCCCGGATTAAAAAAAGCATGTGATGCCAAAGATAAGGCCTCACTGGACCATCGCAAGGCAGTCGCCGGTGAACCCACCGCGGATCGATAGGCCTATGACGAAATTGCCTCGTTGAATGCCATGATAAGGTAAGCAAAATTGAAAAAAACGGACCTCCCCGAGGGCTGTGAGGGCGTCGTGCACGTCCCCCCTTACTGTTTGGTCGACGGGCATGTTCTCAATTTGGTCAACCAACTTTATGATGCTGTAAAGCGTCTGTTGACTGCCCAGCATATTTTCTGACGTTCGGTATCGAAGAAGGGCATCAAGTTGCCAATCAGAAAGTGAGGAAGACTCCTCGGACCTCACGCCGTCAGGAAGTGGAGGAACGCCCAGTAATGCGGAGAGCTGACTCGCAAAGGCAGAAAAGACAGGCACCAGATCCGCTGCGGTCAAGTGCGTCATCGTCGCAGCTCTGGCGTGCCTGTTGAGAATGAAGATACCACCCCATTGGGGCAGAAGAAATGCGTTCTGTCTCGTGGGTAACCCTGAAATCAATTCAGTCACTTGGACGATGGCAGCCAATAAACACAAACCATGTGCATCAAGGATGTGAAGAGGCTGCTGGGCTGGAGACGGTACAAACAATACAAAATGTAGCACAGGGTCGTTGGAGACACTGGAAGCTGTGACACCAAGGTCAAAACTGTTGTCGCGCGTTCAGTGGCATGATAATTACACAGCGTCCACTCAGCCGAATTAACGAATACGGTGAGATCCTCAGGGGTAAGGCCATGTAGGGTGTTGTTGGCAACAACAAATTGCAAAGGTTCGAAAGCCAGTGGCGCATGGTACTGAACCTGACTTTCAATAGTAAAGTTATGTAGTAAGTTCAGCCGGGAAATAATTGGAAACATGTGGTCTGCAAGGTATTCCGATTAGCCGTTGGGACGCAAATGAAGTGGAAAAACTTTCCTGCAAGCGCAGTTTGTATGTCCCATGAATTAACAAGGTGCGGAGAGGCAGCGTTTTCATTCAGTAATGTGAAAGCAAGCCGATAGCGTTTTGTGTACTGTGCAATGCGTTGTGCCTGCATCGAGGTGATCTCTGGTGCAAGGAGGCTAGACAGGATACTGCCCAGCCGAAGGGCTGAAAATGCATGAAGACAGCATTAAGGCACTGAGGGGTCTACCAATCGCCATATGACCCACCGGATGACGCATCTTCTTGGCTCACGACCAGCTGCCTTGGGTGTCGGACAGCCGTGTGATTCCCGAGGACGACAGAGTATACATTTGGTCCTTCACTTGGGTCCCCTGCACCGACAATCACTCATTGAACATCGATCCACTTTCTAGTTGGCCACACCTGGATGTTCGCTAACGCCGACCTGGATATCCAGGCTTCTCCATCTTGGTGAGGCTTGGGTTGTTTGAGCAAGAATTTCGTGGAGCGCTCTCCCGAAGGTAGGTGCACTCCCCTGAAAGCTAGATGCGTCAAGCTTCACGTTCACAGGAAAGACGGGTTTCCTATCAAGCTGTGCCCGAACGCGATACGAGGGAAGAGCTATCCGTTCGATGCTTGTGAGGTTCCACCAGAATGGAAATGCGAGGATGATAATAGTCCAGTAAGAACCTAGGACAAGCCTCCGTGTTCTGGCAGTCTCGAAACAAAGTTTTTGCGGCTCCTTGAGACCATGGTTTGCGGTGGTAGGAGTTGGATGATCCATAACAAGTCCATAATACAACTCGTTCACTGTCAGTTCCACACAAAGTCTAACACTACAGGACTGGCGGAGTTTTAAACGTTCTCTACCTTGTCCGACTGTAGGTGCTCAAGACTCTTGAAAAGACATTTGGTAGGACTGCGCTAACCATCGCTCCTAACGCTGCTTTCGCCGCAGTTTCATGCGGGGCATCGTGATACAGTCCTCACAACAGCTTCATCTCAAGTATCAAAGTTCAATTGCAGTGCCAAGGACGACTGCAGTTCCAACATCTCTGTCAGTCTGTTCAACAACGCCGCGTGGTGGAACCCGAGGCCTTTTAAGAAAATTCCACTTCGAGTATGTTTTCCATAAGTTATGGGCAGTCGCCTCCAACTGGAGTTTCGCTACCTCACGACTTCCGTCGACCTCCAACCAGTATCTCGTCATACGATGTCAGTCAAATCGAATATCTTCCTCAATCCTCCTTCCTCATAGTTTTGTACAGCACCCTTCTCGTCGCAGGTCTCCCTCTCCAGGTTCATCTTCATCTGCAAGGAGGCAACCTTACGATAGCTATAAACCTCGAGGTGTTGCTCCCTACCGTGACGATCATTTAAACAGCTACAGGCCAAATGCCTATAGGCCAGAGCAATACTACACCCGTAGTCCGTCTCCACCTCGTTATGACCGGTCAAGGCCACAGGAACCTCGCCAATGGGACCATGCTTCTCGACGGCAGTCATCATCTTATTATGATAGGCGATCCACCCCCAGTCCTCCACAGTGGGAAACGAAACGTCGCGATACCATGGCCGAGAGGATGTTTGAACCATCAGATAACTGGAAGCAGTCGCATGCCGATAGGCCTACTCGTTACGAACCGTATGTCAAACTCTCTGCGGACGACTGCCATGATGCTCAATATTTGATAGATCGGAGTCTGCTTTGGATAGGTATGGAGAGCGTCGACAACTACCATTACGAGATTTTTCTCCGCAAAGACCTCCCGCACGCACAGACTTCGCATCACATTATGGTGGTGACAGGTATCGTCCCCACCAAGCCCTCCAGACCGTGCGCGACCTCGGTTCCTTTTCACGGACTGCCGATACGTATCGACCCCAGTATCTGGACGATTCTAGGCCACCTTTGCACACCAGTGATGGTACAGGCTGTCAGCGAAGATCCAGCTATCATGAAAATGAAGATGAGCGCCCGGGGAGCTCGATTGCGAGCACTCCTCCTCGTCTACAGGCTCCCCTTGGTCCATCGCTTTCCAAGTCACAATATCGTTCTCCATCTCCTCCATCTCGTCAATTCATCCAACCAGAGATGTATCGATCTACTCCAAGGCCTTATTCTATCCATGACGGTGACTACCGGACTTACTCACCATCTGTATCACGTTCTCGTGGTAGTTCAATCTCTGAGGAACCTCCTCGTAAAAAGTTCAGATCTCGCTCGTCGTCGCGATCATCTGACACTTCGAGGCTGCCCCGGTCCGGTATTTCCGAAGAGCCCCCTCTTTTCCAGATGTCGATCCAGTCAGATACCGCGATAATGCATACGAAGGCATTTCAACATGTCCTCAACATTGTGTCCACAACAAACCACGACAACAATGTTTCATTGGAAGGTTCCACAAGCACCATCGTCACCTCAACTGACAAACAGTTGCCCAGTCACAAGACCATACACATGAACGGCCACGTGAACGGCAGTTCTTCCTCTGATCGGGAGATTTTAGAACATAATGCCTTATTGCCAGCAACCCCCGAACTGGCGCCTTGTGACGATGTTACGCTTCTCAAAGGTATGTGTGCCCAAAGGCTTAAGAAGGACGTTCTATAAGGTTGATCATGTGTCTCAGAATCACCCCATGGAGCTGTGGCTCCTCATGTGCAAGTAGGTTCGATGACCATGGATTCCCTCGGCGAAACACTCGAAGGTTCATCACTGAACTCTGGTCATGCTACGGCTCCGGGTTTGGCTGCTAGCGTGGAACCCGCTTCTGTGGCTATGTCTATCTCTCCTACCGATGGTGATGAAAGACAAGGGTCACCTCTCTCTTCAACGGTAACGCCATTGGCGGTGTCACAGCCATTGGAAAAGGACCCTGGAGTCACTGCATGCGTAGAGGTCGACGTCGACCAAATGACCGCGAACACCACTGCTCCCGACCCAGTTGCCGATTCTTTTCAGATTGTAGTCAGTGACCACAGCACCATTCCGACTTCTCCACCACCAACGGATCGAGCTTTCGTTTATCAACCTGAACGCGTCGATCTCAAACCCACACGGGAAGGACTGCGATTTGTCTTTCTGGCGCGCCTTCGTTGCGATCGCCAGTCGCGTGGTGAACGAGTCTTCCCGGTGCTCCGAGCCAATCAAGTAGCTTCCAACCGAGACCCCGTACCACCACCTTCTGATTGCCAGAATCACCTGTTCGAGGAGTTGGATGTTGACTCGCGTTGCTCGGATAGATTGGCTACAGACGACGTGATTCGATCATCGTTGGTCGATCGCTTTGCAAAATGCCAGTCTGAGATCGTGGAAAAGTCACGCAGGCTAAGGGTGGAGTATCTTGCATTGCATGAGAAGTGGTTGGAACATTGTGCTCGGCTTGATGATGCTCAGAAGGTCGGAGTTCAGGAGGAGTCCGCAATACCTTCAGGCGGCAGGGCGACTCGGCGCTCGACTGCTGTGATGGGAGACGCTGTTCGATCTGACCTGGAGATGGAGCAGATCATAGCTAGCCTGGGCGTGGAAGAACTCACAGACCCCAGTTATCTTGCTATCAAAAACGTAGCTAAGATCCCCGACATGATCTCGGTCACCGAGGGTTCTCTACCCTATTTGTTCGATGACACGAACAACCTTGTGGATCAACCTGCAGAGGTTTACGGCGCCTCTTCTGGTCAGGATTATTGGACTGAAGAGGAACGTAACACATTCCTGAACGAATTCGCGGCGCACCCAAAGCAGTTCGGTCGAATCGCCGAACACCTGCCAAACAAGACGCCTGCCCAATGCATCACGTACTATTACTTGCACAAGAAGCAGGGCGTCGACTTCAGGAAAGCTGTTGCGCAATACGGCTCGGGTAGACGCCGCAAGAATGGTAGAGCCAACAAGCAGAGAGGCAATGCGCTTCTGGCTGACATACGTCGTCACGACGATGAAGTCTCGCGTGTCTCGCCGGGAACTCCGAACGAGAACACGACTTTGAACGGTAACAAGCGTAAACGGGCAATCTTACGTGCCAATGGAGAATCGCGGAGATCTAGTACCTCTAGACGAACCACCATTCAGCCAGAAGCGACACCCACGTCTTCTGGCACAACTCCTGATCCTGAAGCGGATCAGCAGAGAAGGAAGCGAAGGACTGCGGTTTCTGCCCGTGCTGTGACGGTAGTCACAGTTGATAACGTTGTCAACGGTGGAGCAACCGTAAGTCCATCCTTTAGCATTGGTTCACTCGGTCTCAGAGCGCAATCTTAGGAACTTCCGAGCCAAGACCCGGCGCCCAAACCAGCGAGGAAGCCCAGGAAACCACGGAAGAGCAAAGGGCAAGCTGCCGCCGCGCCGTCGGAAGAACCACCTACCCCGACGATTGAACTCAGCACTCCAATCGAACAACAGGAGCCTGCCGCTAGGCGCAAGTCATCACCTACTCCGAACACCTGGTCAGAAGATGACAAAAGTGCCGATCATTCCTTTAGCACTCATTGATGCATTGACTTGAGCCATTTCAGGCTCGTTTATTCCACTCCTTTATCAGTCTGGTGACGACTTTCCACGGATTTCCGCTTCTATGCCCAACAAGGTTCGCACGTAGTGTGATTTCCTTTAGTCTGGCATTTTCATTTTGCGTTAGACCAACATGCAAGTCAGCAACTATTACAATAGCAACATTTGCAAACTGAACCGAGAGAGAGATGTTGCAGTCGCTCCCAAACGGTTCATGTCTTCAACGGTGTCTGGTACTGTACCTTATTCCCAGCCTTATTCCCGGAGACTACAGATCAGCGATCTTGGCGCTCACTCGGGCTCAGGGCTCCGCCAGCCCATCGCCCCAATCCATGTCCATGACGAACACCTCTCCTCCTGGTCGCGGTCCCCATTACAGTCTCAGTTATTCCCTCCACCGACTCATTTTGTTCCTGAAACCGCCACCAACCCGAACGTTGACTATCCCACTGCTCCTTGCGCCTCTCCTGATCATCTCAAGTTCACATGTATCCGTTGCAGGGATGGCGAAGGTCTCGCACATGACAGACCTCCGTCGCATCGCATGTCGCACTTGGCGCCAAACGTCATTCACACTTCTGCAAGAGTGTACCTTGATCGTACGAACGCGAAACAAAGCCAAGTCAACCCCTGGCATGTCCACCCTGTTCTACGTGATCCTCGAAGCTCCCAGGCAGGTGGCTTGGGAACAGCTCAGGTTGATCCGGAACCTACCTCGTATCTCACAGGGTATCGTGACCACCTTTTCAGGTGACGGACTGGACCTGGAGTCATGCGTCGTGGAACACATCCAAGGCTTACTTGTATTGTACTGTGCTGTCTTAATGGAGTATGGACTATACCAGCAACTACTTGTTCCATAGTAGATATCGTGTATCAGTGCCTGGTGCATCGGCGTTGATCATCGCGCCATATCGTAATATGTGTGAACTCTGGCATGAAGTTCAAACGTTCACCGCCTCCCTTCAACCATGATAATATGGTATCCAAAATTGGTCTTGACGAAAGAGGTTACTGGCTTGTCGACTGTCGACGGGGCCAGAGCAAAAGCCGCATCTTGAAAGGCGCCCTGAATGACATGTATTAAGATCTCAGTCACTGTCTCGAACAGTCGGCGACTTACAACCATCGATCCCCGGGTCATCCAGCCAAGACTACCTCCAGCTACAGGATCGTTTAAGTAATGATGAAAGCGAGTGCGTGTTGCGCAACAATCTATTACCTTTGGCTTTGTCTTCGGAATGCTCTTGGGCGACTTTATCAAACCGTTGTCCCCCCTGTCAATATTCAGCATTAGCATTACTACTATGAACCGGCCGTCCATAACATAGAATCAAGTCGTTATCACCTGTATCTTCTCCAGAGCTTCCAGCGCCTTCGAGTGCTTCTCACAGAGTATGTGTCGAACGTTTATGGCGGTAGCGGGTTTCAGGCCATTTTTTCCCTACCATTCCTGAGGATTGCTGTACAAGTACGCAGGTATTAAGTTGGGGCGCACACCTTGCTCTCAGATTGTTCAGTGGCGCTAGGGTCGCCTTTGCTTCCGGTGCTTTTTTTCTCGTTGGATCCTGACTTATTTTTTCCCATCTGAGGCTGGAATCGAGTGTGTTGAAGACGAAGTAGAGAAAGCAACTATGCCTGCTTACGTATACGCGGGTAGTCGATCACGTGGGCATGTCGCGCACGTGCTTATCAAATCTCCCAAATTTCATAGGTAGATGCAACTGCGTCAGGGTGACTTGAGTTGGACTCTCCTTTAGCGAGCGCCGCAATCTCAGCAGCAGACGATCAAATCGGTTTCAGACACTACTTGAAGATGGCCGACAAAATCACACGTATCGCCATTGTAGATGCTAATCGCTGCAAGCCAAAGCGATGCGCCCAGGAATGTAAAAAGGCGAGTAGATCAATACCACCTCACGCGGGCGGATTGTGATGATCTGTTTCATGGGCAGTCATGTCCTGTTGTAAAGATGGGTTCGTATTGTGCTGAGCGTGCTGAACGACTAACGTGCTCATCCCGATCGATTTTTCAGGCAAACTCTGTATCGAAGTGAAGTCAACAGACAAAATCGCATTCATATCCGAGTTTCTGTGTATCGGTTGCGGGATCTGCGTGAAGAAGTGAGCCCATGGTACTCAATATATTGGTCTTGTTTTCTGAAATGAAATTGCAAAGATGTCCATTCGAAGCTATTGCCATCATCAACCTTCCTACCAACCTCGAGTCTGCAGTCACCCACCGATACACCGCCAATGCTTTCAAACTTCACCGACTTCCTACCCCTCGTCCAGGACAAGTGCTCGGCCTTGTCGGGACTAACGGTATCGGGAAGAGCACAGCTCTGAAAATCCTCGCTGGCAAACTCAAGCCAAACTTGGGTCGTTACGATGTTAGTCGAACTCTGTTTCTGCGTTCCACACGCGTTCACGATATTTGCCTAGGACCCTCCCGATTGGCAAGAAATTTTGAAGTACTTCCGGGGATCCGAGCTTCAGAACTACTTCACCAAAGTCTTGGAGGATAACCTCAAGGCACTTATCAAACCTCAATACGTTGATCACATACCACGTGCGATCAAGGGGAACTTGACGGTGACCCAAATGTTGGATTCCAAGCTGGAACTCGATAACAAGCAAAAAATGTGCGATGAACTCGAATTGAACAATGTCCTCGATCGCGAAGTATCCCAATTGTCGGGGGGAGAGCTTCAAAGATTCGCTATTGCGATGTCGTGCATCCAGAAGGCAGACGTGTAAGTTCACAACGTCACTTTTCTGCACCTTTCTTACTGATACGAGTGTAGGTATATGTTCGACGAGCCTTCAAGTTACCTAGATGTCAAACAACGATTGAAAGCAGCAGAGGTTATTCGCTCATTGCTTACTCCAAGCTGCTACGTCATTGCCGTCGAGCACGATCTTTCAGTCCTGGATTACCTTTCGGATTTTGTCTGCTGTTTGTATGGGAAGCCATCGATGTACGGCGTGGTCACCATGCCTTACTCTGTCCGTGAAGGTGGGTTGTACTTAAACTCTCCTTACGAGAGGCTGACAACTTCGGGATCAGGCATCAATATTTTCCTTGATGGGTTCATCCCCACCGAAAACTTGCGTTTCCGTGAAGAATCGTTGTCTTTTAAGATGATGGAGACCGCGGAGGAGCTGATCGTCGACAAAACACGGCATTATACATACCCTGCAATGACCAAGACCATGGGCGACTTCAAGCTCACAGTTGAGGCAGGCAGTTTCACCGATTCCGAGATCGTCGTCATGCTCGGAGAGAACGGTACCGGAAAGACTACCTTCGTTCGCTTGCTGGCCGGCGTGATGGCTCCAGACGTTGAAACGGACAAGATGGAGCTGGCTGTGTCTCTCAAACCACAAACGATATCACCAAAGTTCCCCGGGACAGTTCGAATGCTGCTCCTCAAGCAAATCAAGCAGGCTTTCATGCACCCACAGTTCCAGAGCGACGTATTGAAACCAATGAGCTTGGACAACATCATGGACCAGGAAGTGAAGACATTATCAGGAGGAGAGCTGCAACGTGTTGCCATTGTTCTCGCACTGGGTAAGCTCCATTCCGAAATCCGCGTGTTCAGCATGCCGATCTTTCTTCAGGAAAACCCAACGTTTCCGTTTATTTGCTCGACGAGCCAAGCAGGTAAGTTGTCTGAGGCGGTTCCACTGTTGTAACTTATTGCCGCTCAGTTTCTTGGACTCAGAACAACGTATCATCGCCAGCAAGGTCATCAAGCGGTATGGCCTCACCTCTCAGGCCTAGACTTGGCCACTGATTTCCTTCTAGGTTTATCCTTCACGCGAAGAAGACGGCGTTTGTGATCGAGCACGACTTCATCATGGCAACCTACCTCGCTGACCGGGTCATCGTGTTCGAAGGCCAGCCAGCTATTTCGGCAACAGCAACACCGTGAGTAGACGTGGTGGTTACAAGGCAATTTGCATTCATCGACACTCACTGGCTCAGGCCGCAATCGCTCCTTTCGGGAATGAACCGCTTCCTGGCTTCTTTGGAGATCACGTTCAGACGTGATCCGACCAACTTCAGGCCTCGCGTCAATAAGCTCAACAGTATCAAGGATCGCGAACAGAAGGGTACGTTCTTGTTGCGGTTCCCGATAACTTGTCCTCATGCAACAACTTCAGCTGCGGGCAACTACTTCTTCCTTGAGGAATGAAAGTAATGTACGTCTAACGAGAGAGGAATGCTGATCGGTACGTATCGTCTTAGAAGAATAGGAAAGTCATCGCACAACCCATGTCCTACGCCCACTTCCAAACACTGATTGTCGATCTTTAGTGGTACTCCCGAAAAGCCTGTTACACTTATTTCTACAATCGTTATCAGAGTGGATCAAACATCACAATCAGTGCGATAAGCGATATCTTTGCCCTCAAAGCCAGGAGGTGTTGATAGCGCGCCCGTTGAGACGTCGAGGGTTGAGACTTAAGCCCGAGACCTCCTTGGACCCTTCCTGGCTCCTTCAGTTTTGAACGAATTTTCATTGTGCTCGGAGTCCACCTTACATAGGTTACGACACACTCGTCCGGCCAACCCCTTACTTTCAACAACTTAATGGTATGTCTGTAGCTTTCGCGGTCAAGACCATCGTCTTTATGTCATCGGTCCCGGGCTTCTTTGGTCGCTCTGAACCGGCGATATGAATAGCAAATTTCCCAATCACCGACGTGATTTCCGCTCGACCACTCTACACGCGGTGACCACCACCCAGGTAAGTGATCTGATTCTCATTTCCTTCCCTTTGAATTGGATCGCCTCGTGCAATGACCGACGGTCCGAGAGCTGCATGTAGCTCGTGTTGTCGAGGAAGGAGGTTGTGAAATGCGATCTAAGCACCCGATGGCAGCGTGGACTATGTTAATTTCAACCGTAAGATCCACCTAGCCACCAGGACGATTCTCTAGTGTCATCATCTGCAATCTTGTCTTCCACCAGTTCAATTGATCGTCCGATGCCTCTGCGAGCAATGTTCCGTTTCACTTTGCTCCACCTCGTAGTTGCTTACACAGCAATTGCAATCTTCGCTTTCCCTACAACGGCGCCAACTTCGTCTATCTGCGATGGCTATATTTGGGGCGTCACCATACAGGAATTGAACGCCCCAATGAAAATATACAACCGTGAATAGATCCTCTTCCTATTGGTGTCATCACACTCACTGTTGTGCCCTGCATCAGGACACGTCCAAACTACATCATGCGCTGGGCCTGCATGGGTAGATTCCAGCACAGAGCCCACTCCACCCATGAGTATCAGTCCCTGGGGCGTTAAGTACGCTTCGTGCCGCCTCCATGCGCTTCCGTAAAGATTACATTTTCGGGCGCTAGGTACGAATGCAAGGTCCCGGAGATTGGATACTACTGCGATGCTGTGCCCGTTAGCACCTGCGTATGTCCGTCCCCCTTCTTCTGATCCAGCACGCTGATCTCAGGCTGAGCGCTAATATGATACAGTGCGGAAATTTAACCGTGACAGCCTCAGCTTAAGACTCTTTAATTTTTATTTCACTGATCTTACGAGTTCTTGTTTTCGCCGTCTTTAGAAGTACTAGACAGTGTGTAGGGGACGTGTTAGAAATCATGTACTGGTGCGTGAATGACTAGTACTAGCTAAGTATCGCAGTGATTAGATAGACTCGTTGAATTTGCAATTTGCAATATGCAAGGCTGGCAGTGCCACCGTAGAGCATCTTGAAGTTGCCACTACCAACGCTGTCGCCACTGCCACCAGCACCGTCAAATGAGCGAATTCCAATCACCTAGGGTTAATGCCGCGCGTCTTCCAGGTTTTGTCGGACGCACAGTGCGACTACCATGCAAAGTACTCAATGTGAGTCTGACAGTGCCTTCCAGACACCAACCACCTCTGAACAAGTTGATCAGTTCCAGGCGGGTGGAGCATTAGTTGAAGCATGCGACGGAGGACAGGTGGAAGTACGGTTGACGGACGTGCGTCTGTTTCTGTTCATTATTCGAGACACAGATCACGAGTGATGGAAACCACCCCAGAGCCAAGAGTTGACCGGGACGTTCGTCGAAATCATCGGCCAGGTGATCAGCGAGTCAGCCATCAAATTCATGCTAAGTCTCAGCTTGGACTCAGACAAGGAGCTCGGTAAGCTGCTGCACTCTCAAGCCTAGTGTTCGCATATCTCTGACCGACAAATAGATATGAAGCTGGTGAATGATGTCGTCGAGTTAACATTCGACCCAAGATTTAAGAAGATGTTCCCTCCCCAATGATGGTGCACCTCTTGATCGTCTTCTCGCCATCAGACTACCGTCGTCAAAACAAAACAAATTGTACTACTTGAATACCTATGCAGACGGGGTGGCACCAGCTCTTGCCATCTTTTTGTCGTGGCCCCTCTTCCGATTATGATTCCCTGTACTGGCCTTGTGTTTATCCTTGAATGCCCGATCTCGTACAACTGCATCGATGTTTTCTCCAGTACCGCTGCTGCCGCGGCCACCTCGTCCGCCTCTGCCCCTCCCTCCTCCGCCGCTACCTCTCCCTCTGCCCCTGCCACGTTGTCCGCCTGCTGGTTGATTTGAGGAGCTTCCAGAAGTGAGTACCTCTTCGACTTTGTTTCCAGAAAATTCGTGCTTCTGCAAAACGCGATCCTTCTTCGGCTGATGAGATAGCTCATCAGTGGAGAGAGCATCAACGAGGAGAAAACACACACGTTTCTCTCCAACATAATCCTCCATCCTTCGATCTGTTCATCCGACCAGCCTAGCGAAAGATATAAGCATTTGTAGGTGTGATCGAGGGACAACAATTCACCTGTTTGTGCCTTCAGATCAGTGCGTGTTTTGCTTCTTCTCGTCTGAGCATCTCTATCAAATAAGTTCGGATCGCGAATGTAGGCCAATTCTAATATTGTCTCGGGTTTCGTTGGGTCAATACCGCGCTCCTCACTGCCTTCTTCGTCGCCACTGTCCTCCCCATCTCCGATGACCCTGACATTGTTTCCACTTGCACCCTCGAAGTCGTCATCTAGATCAATAGCCTCGAGTACTTTGGCTTCTCCCGAAGCCTCGTCATCGTCAGAATCCATGGCCTCTGCCAGTCGAAGGACATCGGCTTTCATCCGTTCGACTTCTGCTCTATCTCTGGTCAAGGTCGTTTCGTCTTGTCTGTCCAAAAGAGATCAATGTATCATGGGATGGAATGAATGCGGATTTGTTATGATCGTACATTTTCTTTCCGATATGTAATCTATCGAGATCTATGATCTCGTTTTCAAAGACATTCGTCCTCACAAAAGGAACATCAATCGCAGGAGCATGCCCATCGCCAACACCAACCGAGAGGTTGCCCTCGAAGCCATCTCCGAGCGCATCCTCGCCAGGAGCTGTGCCTTCCAACAGGGCTTCGATGACCTTTTCTGCGTTGCCTCGGAACGGGAGTGATGGGTGTAGAAGCAGCTTACGAACGTACTCAGGAGGTCGATCGGGAAATATATCAAGAACCTGGGAAATTTTTAAGTCAAGATCGGGGTCATGTGTTGGGGTGGGTTCTAGAGCCAGTGTTGCCTTTGCTTTGCCCTTGTCTGTTGACGCTGACGGGGCGGCCGACCTAAGTTTATTGGAGCTTCCTAGTGCGATGCCAGATGAGCGAAGGAGAAGCTTGAGTGCTCCCGGATCTTTAGTGCTGTTTCCTCCCGATGGTTCCAAATCGAGGGAACGTAAGGTAGATTCGAGAGCGTCAACTACCGCATCCTCGCGTGCTGCATGGCGTAAGGCTGATGCCAACATTCTGTTCAGATCATAGGCATGCTGATAGTCCGCCACCAACGACCGATTGAGGAAAGGTATCGCAGATCCAGGATTCGCTGACTGCATCTGTCCAGGTTGGGGCACGACAGCGACTAGTGCAAAGACGATCTCACAAGCCCGGTCTGCTTCTGCGGCAAGCTGTGTCCCAGATGCAGTTGAGACGTCTTTCACCATAGTCGTCATGATAATGTGGAAGGCGTCGACGAGATCGACTTTAGTGGCCAGCCATGATTGCTCCCATTCATCGAGTTGGCGATTTGGGACATCTATGGGGATGCCGCCGTATGATCGGGAGATGACGTTGAGGCCGTCCTCGTAGGCGTGTGCCAGTGCGAGAATGAAGTTTTTGCTATGTGCGAAGGGACGAATGAGCTCCGGTGGACTGGGACGAAGGAGGCTCGTGATGCAACGAGCAGTTTTGCGGAGACAGTATAGCCCGGAAGACTGAGATGAGTTCAACAGAGCAGTGAACGCAGGGACGACTTCCGAAGCAAATCTCGAAGTCAGATCGGGTGCCCCACCAAGAGCAGCGGTACAGATCGCCTTCAGGCGAGAGGCCTTGGATGAGAAGGCGACACAGAGATCAAGCAGTGTCCTAAGCTCTAACCCAGGTGCCGAAGAAGCCAACTTTTCCGCAAGGAGTAAGACGCGCTGGGGTAAACGGTCGTCGCCCTTGGCTGTATCTGCGTGTTCCCAGATCAAGGCTTCGAGGACCTGATGTGCGGCGTCACTGGCATAGCTAGAGACAAATGCACGAGTTGCTGGGGTGTCCTGTTTGGCTGGGGGTAGAGCAATCACTTGTGCCAGTGCATTAGAGATGTTGAGATGAAACTGGGCTAGTTGGGACGCTGAGAAACCCTTCCTAGCATGGCTTGAGGGATAGATTGGAAGTGGTACGAGTGTGGCCATGGGAGTTCACGACTACTAGCAGTAAAATCCTCGTCCTTGGTCTATGGGACTCAAGGTGAGGTCGACCAAAGTATGTATACATCATATCGACTTACTATAGCTTGAGCGGGAATGAAAGAGAGTCCTGCGTCTAGTACA
>MU120915.1:35451-54566 GCA_014904835.1 Paxillus ammoniavirescens
GTACATCAGTGGTCGTGGCGGCGGCATAACAGCGTCTAAATACAACACGCTAACTATAAGCCTACGACTTTAATTCTAGTTGTTTGTTCAACCGGGCTTGAATTGATGATTGAATGGATCAGAATGATGGTGTTTGGCATATCCAACATGAATGTAAGTAAACAAAATTGCCCTATCTTAAAAATGGCACTCCGGAATAACTGATTTTCGGGCTGTTCGCGAGCCCTGAGGCCCGAGAGGAAACGCATGCCTTGGGCATGAAGTTCGCAATTCAAATTTAGGCCCACAGTCTACTTAACACACTAGTTCTCCCCACTGAACTCGGGCTCCCCAGGAGCATACCCACCCCACCCTGGATTGCCACACTAACGGGCCGCATAGGCGCTGAGTCATAGACATGGGGACAAGGTTGTGGAAGTGGCTCGACATCGTTCACTGGCCTGTCCAGATCCTTTTCAAACCGGGATGGCCGCCGTGGTGCACGTCCCAGCTCATCAAAGTGTGGAGGATCAAGAGCCTGTCGGGCAGTGTTGAGGCGCGTGAGGATTTGTTCATAGAGCGCAATCTCCCCGTCGAGGTGACCCTTTGCGAGGGTGGTGAAGTCTTCGACTTTCTGCGTGTGGTAGGTATCCATTTCGGACATGGTTGCATTAAGCACCGTCTCGCAGCGTGTGACCATATCTTCGTTTGACTGGTTATGTGTGAGTCAAGATGACGAGTTTAAGGGAAGCCGAGAACGTACAGTGTCGCGGTCATCACTAGTGGTTTCCACATAGCGGGTAGAGGTGGATCTGTGTGTCTCTATTATGCCCTTGAAGGAGATGTCAACTAGTACACAGAACTACCTTCATGGAACATACCTGATATGTTATATAAGGGTGAGCCATGCTCTTGAGAGATTCGTGAGTTGCAAGTTGTGTTCGCCTAGCCTGCTTTTGTCGTAAGTCGGGATGATACCCACGCAATTTGGCACGAACGTGATCATCGTACAGATCCGCTACGCTTTGGAGCGTCTCAGCGGTTTTCTGGACAGCCTTGGTGAGTTTAAGACAATCTACGTGATCCGTCAGCAAGTCAATTAATGGTGCATTACTCGGATACCTTCGCAGCCTTCACGCCAGCACCAAGCACCCTCGTCGTTCACGAGACCTTGGAGCTGTGGAGACGTATTTTGTTCCTCTTCGACTGCACCGAGAGCAGGTGCTGAAGAGGATGGCTTCGCTGTAATTAGGGACAGCAGGGAGTAAGATAGTAGACGCTCCGCTTTGGACATATCTGTACGGACCACTTATCCGTTAGATAAACATTCGACATCAAGTGGGAGGCTTACCCATTCGCGCTTCCCTCACTCGACTAAACGTACCTCTCAACCCTTGCACCCCCTTCCCCACGGCACGTAAATGGTTATCGAACCTCTCAATAGTCTCTGATGCCTCCAAAACATCTACGTTAAACGCTGGATGAAACACGTGTGCAAAGAATGATGGACCGGCGGCACGCATTGAGAGGTATTGTGGCATTAGCCGTTTCCATTCCTTGGATTGTGATTCATGAATAACATTGAGCAGGTTTGTAAACACCCACTCTGCCAAGGGATCGCTTACCAGGTCATCCTCGCAACTGAGGAAAGACGTGACGACCTCTGCGTAGCGTGCAAGGGGGTGCCGCACGATGCGGTCGATGTATCGTTCGAGATCGCCTCGTCGAGCTTCGACGAAGGCGGCGTTGAATCGGCCTGCGTACTGTTTCTCGGGGAGAGGAGGAAGGGCAATCCCAGGAAGGCGTCTCAGCAGCGCGTTATGGAGCACGACGAAGTGGGAAAAACGCCGTTGGACAGTAATACACATAGGAGTAGGGGATGGGGCCATTTCGTCGTCGGACGCCGTGCACTCGGACCCCGATGAGAACAAAGAAGTAACATTATATATGGTATAAGCGCCAGAAAGGCCAGACGATCGCTTTGATGGGGAATGAACCAAGACACGGAACCTGGGGATTTTGGGCTGCCAAGCTGGACCAGCATCAACAAAGTGTCTGTCAGCTTCCCCGACACCTAGGGTATTAAGTCTATTTCCTTCCGCCGTAGAATCCGCAGTAGAAAAGCGGCTGTGAGAAACGAACGCGGATGTTCTAGGATTATCTTCCAGATCAGGAATGCCATTGAGGATCCATTCCTCCGCTCCACTGGTGACGAAGGAAGAGAATCGATTGAGGGTTTTTCCACGGAGTACACCTTGGCGCAAACTCGGAAGTACGCTCCGCCATTCTCCTGTGTTCTGTGGGACGAGAGGAGGTAGTTCGGGTTCAGATATGCCCCTTGGAGACGCTTTAGGTGTTACAGTGTCGGTGGACAGCTCCTTCGTCCGGGTAGTCGGCTGGCTATCGGAAGGAGCAGAAAGAAAGTTTGTCGTGTACTGAATTGTCAGGATGTCACTCAGGAACATTCTCCAGAGTTGCGCCCACCCACATACCGTGTAATACGTCGTGGGCAATAACCCGATCTCTCCTCCAGCTGTCCTTACTAAACTCCATCCATCCCCTATGTCTTCCTTCAATATATCGAGCCCATCCCCTGCTTCAACACTGAGCTCCCTGAACTCCGCCTTCCCCTCGAACTGGTAAAGCGCGCGCGCACGTAAGCCTTTCTCCACTTGTAACGCCGGATCATCGTCCGTTGGCTCGTCGTCTGAGAGTGAACCTCGATCCAGATGTCCTGTCCATGCAGCGGATGCGTTGATCCCAAAATCGAAGTCAGGATCAGAGCGTGGTCTATGGTCAAAGGTAGGTATCGAAGCTGAAGTCGAAGTTTGCTTCGCTGTACGAGGGAGGGTCGCCATTGGGTGTTAGACGTCAGACTCGAGAATTCAAGTTGGAGGCCCACTGGTTTACTTATTTATTGACAGCTTGAATATGGCGTACTGGTGGCGTTTGAGGAGTTCCCAAACGGAAGCTACGCTGATGACATGGTCTTGGTATAATCAATCATGTTCCATGGCCCGGGAAATGGTTCGAGAGTCGAGACCTGCACGCACATTGCATTCAAGTTCGTGGGACATGGGCGCCTGTGGCAGTTTAGGGCAGCAACCCAAAAAAACCATGTCCTTGGAAAGTAACGTCGCCCCAAATAGCTTGGCTGCAGCTGTCGAGTTGGGGCCTAGTAGGATTGACCCAGTATCGATCTAGAGTACCAGTGCTGCAGCGCAGCCTGGGTCGTCACAATCACATCACGCTTCAAGTTGGATTCAAAATCGAAATTCTACTAGTACATGGAACTTTTGCGAAGTTTTAGCCCAAAAGTTTCTACTTGCAGTCAGGGAATCCGAGACCACCCCAACCAGTCCAAGCAGGGTGACAGGCACGGAAATGGTGTGTTTTGTCTATCCCGTGCAGGTCGTTGATGTCCTCCTCACTCAGGTCCACAATCCTCGCGTTGCCTGTACACATAATCAGATGCGGAATTCGTAGAAAAGGCCTTGGAAACGTACTGAGGATGCGTTCCTTCGTAACCGACTTGGGCAAAACTACAAAGTGACCAGATCAGGAAAGCTCCATTGCGATTAGCATCTTTGCGGTACTCACCAACGTGGAGTGGCCTATTCGCGTGCAACGAGATCAGCACGTTGGCAGGTGTGACACCGTACTTGGTCGCAATCTTCTTAACTACCTCGTTCTTCAACAAAGGAGAGTTATCGGAACCAAGTGGTGAGTATGCCGTCAGCACGATGCCCTTGCTCTGGCAAAAGGCTACGACGTCATGCTGGGGACAAGACCTTTAATTTGCGCACGGAATTGCTTCAGGGTCATCATCCATACTAACAGTCATCACAAGCTTACGGGTGGAGCTCGATCTGATTCACGGCAGGTACGACCCGAGCAACTTTCAGCAAACGCTCAAGGTACTCAACTGAAAAGTTTGAGACGCCTGAGGAACAATGTGAGCACAAGTACCCAAGGAAAAGTCATCTACTTACCAATTGCCTTCAGTTTCTCGGGGTGGGCAAGGTGAAGATCCTCCATTGCCTTCCAAGTGTCAAGCCAATCGTGACCTTTATCGGCCTTCCCGTCCCGTGTCATGGGTGCAGGCCAATGCATTAGCCCTACGGTGACCGCATGAGCCCAAGGGAAAGGTGAGATTTATTAGCCCTTACAAAGGTCGATATATGGGGTGTCGAGTTTCTTGAGCGAAGACTCCATTGCTTCAGGGACCTGTCTTTGGTCTGGATTATCGAGCTTTGTCGTCAAGAAGACTTGCTCTCTCGGAACGCCAGACGCTTTAATTCCTTCACCAACTTCGGTCTCATTCTGGTATCCGGCGGCAGTGTCGATATGCTTGTACCCATTCTTCAGAGCATACTCTACCGCATGTTCGACTTGGCCTGGCTGCGACTTCCAGGTACCTGGCGGTGAGAGAAGATGATGGTCAGCAGAATATTAAATCTTGTTTTAGTGTCTGAATCACCAAGACCGACGGTGGGCATTATCGCGCCCGTGTTGAGCGTGACTGATGTGGTGGCAGGCATGCTGACAAGTGAAGGAGTTGCAAGTAGATCTATGGAAATAACCCATCTCCCCTCAACGTGGGCAGTCTTTATACCCTCCCTTGTCATCAACGACTGAGTTATTTATACTGAAGTTTCGATACATGGCAGTGACAACGGGTGAGAACCTGGTACGGAGCAATATTCCGACTATGTGGGACAAGATAGAGATCTGTGTGATGTATTGGATTGTACGTTCGCATGTCTGCAATGACATTTTAACTCTCCGCGGGTCGTCCCAGCTTGTCCAATGCAGGATGACAAGTACACAAATGGCGTGTCTTGTAGATCATGTCGAACTTCGCAAAGTTTTCCTCTGCGATATGTCTATAATCTTGGCATTGCCCGCAAGGATTAGTTGGTAATAGGCGCCAGCATTGCCGATGCACTCACTCCAGATACGCCCATCGGTGACAGATGTTGGCAAAACCATTTTAACAAGTCATCATTTGAGCCACCCCAATCAGTGGCAGGCTGGTCACCATACCTCTTCCAAGGCTCCACCAGAGTCGGGCGAAAATAGATCATGGACCCGGATGTCCGTGCAACCATTTCCGTTTCCCCGAGGACTCTTGAGTTAGAACACTTGGATTGACAACACTTTTCCCTATCAAACAGTGTCACTGACCGATTTGGGACACGCTTGCAGTCGGGTGACCAGCTCCAGGCATTGTGAGATACTTCAAAGCAACCTGTTAGAGCCTTCACGATACAGTCATACCTTTAATTAGTGCGCTACTGCTGCTGCACCAGCCGTAAGTGTGTCACAGGTCCAAGGTCTAATATCATGATTGGAAATGGAATGGGGACAGACAAGAGACATCGTGCCACCAAGGGGTATGCAACTTCCCGAATTCCGCTAGCGAATAAAGAATGAACCTGCAAGCATGAGCATTGCAATAGATACTGCTGGAAATTTTAATTTGTTCCAGTCCATCCATATCCACATCCTGATCATGGCCTCCACGCCACTCATTTCGAACGTGGGGGGAGGAGCAGGAGGCTGTTTTCCATCCGAAGTCTTTACCATTTGAGATTCTGCTATTCTTCGCATGCGGACATTGTACCATGCAATACTCACTCCTGCTCCAATGAGAGGTATTTGAGGGAACCAAGATGGAACCTTGAGGTCGGCGTCTGGTTCGTGCGCGAAAGGTTCACCGTCGGACGCGATCGAAGTGCCGCCAGCAGTAGCTTTGGCGATTCTCCCATGCAGAATGGCCGGCAGATCTGGGCGCAGAACGGAGCCTCGTCCAATTCCAAGAATGTCAGCGTGACCAGCGTCCAGTGCAGTTCGAAGATGTGCCGGCGAGCGAAGACCGCCAGTGAGGAGAACCAAGGGAACGGTGACGTCCGCCGGAGCATCTATCCTCATAGCGTCCCGCGCTTCTTTGGCGAAGTGTGCGAAGAAAGCCTGGCGAGGACTCGTCGCCTTAGCAGACATGAAGTCTACAAAGAAGGGTGGGCATTGGTGACGGAACGAGCATCATTGCCACACACCTGGTGATTCGTAATCACCACCACTAATCTCGATGAAGTCGATAGTTCCCCACTGTGCAATCGAACGAATGTGGCCGAGGGCGTGCTGCGTCTCCTTCAGCACTGTTTCATCCAAAGGCCTCCCGCCTGAGCCCACGTAATCCGCAGAGTTGATTTTGATTCCAACAACGAAGTCCTTTGGAACTACATCGCGAATGCCATCGACAATCTCGCGGACCATGCGAAGCCCAGTCTCTGCTGAGTACTGGTCCGTCCGAATGTTGCTCTAGTAGGAACTTAGTGTTATGTTACTCGTACATACAAAGTATCGTGGAATACCTTGGGATTGAGGAATTGAGCGAGGAGGTCTGAAGCGGCGGTTGAGAGGTGTGTCTCAAAATACAGAGCATTACCTACACCCATGAGCACAGTGGACTTGAACTCCATCAAAACCAGCTTTCAAGGCAGTCAGAGCTCCTCTGATGAACGCTTGCTGCACATCCTTGATGTCATCCAAGGTCATTTCGCGAGGCACCTGGAACAGAGCACGAAGGGATAGGTGTGGTACGTTCTGTGCTTCAAAAAATGTGGTCCCGTCATTTGATTGAACGCGCTTGTTCGACCCAACTCGAACGGGACTGGGAGCAAGGGGAGGAACAGATGTATTGCGACCACCAATGAAGTTTGGTGACTGACGACCAACGTGAGAGAGCTGCATCACAGCTAACGGGCGAGTCGAAGGTCGACGAGAGTCCTCCGCATGCATGATCCGCGCTAGTTTCTTGAATTGTGCTAGCGTCTCCTCGTTGATGAGTGTAGGAGTAACGATGTCACGCCCCAAGGTAAGATGATCTTGAGAAACCTGGACGTTGCCAGTAACTATCATTCCCCAGTCATGCTTTGCCCATTCAGTGTAAAGACCCATGTGGTATTCGTTGGGAGGACCACCGTGAATTTTTGAGAGGTGTTCATACAAAGCCACCTGTGTGCGGAGCGTTGCAATTGATCGAACGAAGAAGTGAAAGACGGCACGAACCTTGATCAATTTGTTGGGCATAGTGCGACCGCTACATGGCAGGATGACTGGAGAAAAGATTTCGTTCGCCATGTCCACCGAAGACAGTGAGATCAAAGGTGCTGGCCAGAACGAAAAGAAAGCTTTTAGGGCTGTATTTGGGACACCGGGCACATGAGAGCACAGACCTACTAACGTCAATGCATCATGCCTCGTAATTGCGGTAGTCGAACGCCCAAGGTTGCGTTAATGTCAACTTCACGCCGTCAACGGACATGGCCGCGTGCCAACGCGTGCTGCACAGCCATCAAGTTCCAATCGATAAATCCTGTAGTTCCTCCAAGCCGTATGCAGCAGTACTATATAGCGGCTCTAGTCGATTATCCATTGCTCCTCTTCAAAGTGCAATATTCATAAAGCCTATCATGGAGTAACAGGAAGTGTTCTCGCTGATACTTCCAACTTGCAACTCTCAAGTGTTGTCCCACAGTACTTGGCGTTGAAACGTTGATCAATCAGTGGAGCAAGGAAGGCGACAGGTATATATACATACATACATACTAGAAGACCGACCATATGTAGCTCCACCGGCAACGAAGGCGGAACTGATCATGAGGTCAATGGGCGACATCGTAGTAATTCCTGATACTAGTAGGAGCTCATGGAGCTCAAATACTTACCTGTCGTGACCGCAACAACACCGTGCATATCAATCGCGCTAACCTCGTTGACAATAGTGCACTGCTCCCCATGGGGACCAGATGTGATTCGGCGTGTGACCCCCCAAAGGATGTGTAGTTGAAGAACACACAGAAGAGAGTATCGAGGCATCGGCTGCGGATTCTTGGAAGCAACTAGATGAAGGTCGTGGTGACTGTGATCCCTCAAACATCTGCCCGATTGACATTTGTGTATTAATCACACCACCACTAAAAACTCTTGATTAGTATATATCTATCAGAAGAGCCCCGCGTAAGGCGAAGAGAAGGTTGTGGGTAGCCGATGCCAGCATCACACGCTACGAACGCGCCTGGATTACTTCGAAGTATGCGGTGTACTCATCCGGCGTCATGAGTTCCTGGTCTTCCTCTGTAACCTCTGAGAACGGTTTCTGTACGCCATTGACTGACAGACATAAAATGAGCTGCTAAGCATTACGCTCGAAAGCTTGATGAATACATACCAAAGGTGAGAGGATCGTCGGCGCCAGAAATCCCTTCGCGTCGCGTCAAATGATCAGCTCCATTGGCATCTGGAGGCTCAAACTCAATTTTTGCGAGCTTCGTCGCCGTAGCACCTTCATCTTCCTGAGAGCGCGATCGTTTTCGGTATCCGTTCAGCGAGTCCAGGTACTGAACTGAAGGCTTCTGCTCTTCTTCTTCTTCGAGCTCCTCACTTCCGCGTCCCGATGGAGTAGCGTGAGTGGAAGCTGTGTTCGAGGCAGCCAATGAAGCATAATATTGCTCATAGTCTATCCAGTCATTGAGTAATTTTGCAAACAAGTTGAGAGTGAACACCACAAATATCACTTACAATCGGCCTCGTGATTGATTTCTGGTTTGACGTCCTCCACTTGTCGAGTAACTTGGGGCACCCGTGACGGGCCAATTGTTCCTAGACCTTTCAAAGACTCGTCACTGGAAGCCAGGACAGTCTGGCTCGTACTAGCCACCGTCCGTGCGCTTTCTTGAATGCCGAGTGCCGTGAGGTCTCCCGAGATGGTACTCTTGAGATGCCATGCGGGGAGGACATTCTGTTGTCGTTTCGCTGCGGCCTCGGCATCCCGCTCTTGTTGCCTCGTCGCCTCGTCCTTGTCCATCGACATGACGATACCAATCCCTTCATCTTGCCTCCCAGTACCCGAGGACCCGGCAATCTTCAAACTCGAGGGCTGACCAGCCTTCTGCTTGTCTCCGTCGACGACATTGTTCTTGATCCATGAGGGTACATCCAATCTGAGAACCTTATCAGTACATGGTTGGCGGGATCAGGGAACTGACAGACGCAGGAAGAACCATAGACTCCGTTTTTCTCAATCCTTCGATGACGAAACGCATTGCCCGATTAAAGCGCTGCATTCGATCTTGACTTCCCTTGACACTCTCTGCATTTTCATTGTCGATTACTTCCCCGTGGCAAATCTCGCAGACCAAGATCCCTTTTTCGAAGTCCATGATTTTGTCGACCTCCAAGGGTGTGTACGATTTGCCACATTGCGGGCAGATATACCCTTTATTGTCTAGCTCCTGTGGGCAAAGCGCAGAAGCCATGATGAACACTCGACATCATCCGATGCGGCTAGCACTAACGTTTCGCAGACTCGAATCAATGATTCTTCGCATTTCTGCGATCCGCCATTTGACGACATCACAGAAATGCTTGTAGTCTATGTAGTAGTATTGCCTGCCCACTGATCTTTGGGCACCTTCTTTGAGCTCGTTCTGCCGGTAGCTACGAAGATTATAGCAGGTCAACGTGAGGATACGGTGGACAACACGAACGCTTACACTTGCACCAGACGGTCATTCCCCAGGACAGCCATCAACTTGTTCAGCTCTTTTGCCTGGAGCCCCATCCGACCAGCCAAATCGTCATCTTTAAGACTGCCATTCTCAACACGTCACACGGAAGTCGCGAAGAAAATCATGAAAGTAGCATTAAGCAGGAGTTCAGTAACCTCCATGTCTCTACTTTGTAAATACTTACACAGGGTGTCGAGCAAGCTGGTCCAAGATGATGATATATTTTGGCTCGTAAAATCCACGGGCGACGTGTTGAACGAGGAGACGAAGAGTCTCTTGTTCTTCCTTCGTGGCCATACAAACTCTCCGCCACGTCACCAAAAGCGACCAGAAGGTCACCAATGCGGCCTCTGCGCGCAAATGTCTTCCCTGTCTTTCAAGGGGCGGCCGGGGGTCCGCTTGAAAGTGTTGGTCGGTGAGGAAGAAGTGAAAACAAAGCAATAGTTCAGATGGTGTCCAACTTGTTCTGTGGCTTACGTAACACGAGTATGACATTATAACTCCAGCACCTTCAAAGCCTCTCATGCAGAGAATATGTACCATATCGTTCGGACACTCTCCGTCGATTGCAGGTGCGTGCTCAGCGCTCAGCGCTAGCGACTAACTTGTTGCACATATTCAGATTTCGTGGTCGTGAGCACTCAGATACTGGTGACTCTAAACATATCGAGCTCTCATGATACGTGCCAACCTTTATGCCTCTGTCATCTCGTTGGATCCCCCTAGCCCAGCACTGGTGCTCAGACCACTGGCAGGCGAGCGCCTACTCCATGTTCCCTAACACAGTCTATAATCGTAATCCAACGACAGTGCTGGTCATGGATCGGGAGCTGGCTGTCACGACCGAGGCCAATTCTGGGATGTGCCGTCGCTCAAGAACGCCAAGAACGGTGTTGAGGTTGTATTTGGGGTAAACTTCTCACCTTTGTACTCATCAGGCGCGTATGTCGTGACCCAAGCCACCCTCCAATCTAGGTCACCGATTACTACTCTGCCAAATTCATACAAGCGATATACTGTTGGGAAAGAACTTGGTGGACACCGCTATCGAATCCGACGCCAAGTACCTTGTCTGGAGGTAATATATAATGCTCGAATCTGTTATCATTTCATAGATAGTTCGTTCTTCGCAGCTCCCTTCCGCACACCACCAGTGTCTCCAATGGGAAGTACCCCAACATATGTCACTTTGACAATAAGTTCGTTTATGTTCTATCCTTGCCAGTCTTGCTTATAGGGCATTCCGATCGCAGACAAAGCTAAAATCGACGAATATCTGCGAGACAGCAAGCTTCCCCACTCCATTGTGTACGCAGGTTTGTCTTCATGCAAGTACCTCTCAAGCCATTGATTAATAGCCGACAATACTAAATGCAGGAGCAAGGTGTAAATAGCGATAGGATTCCGATGAAAGGCTGAACAAGTGCGAGTGTTAAATTGACTAGTGTACAAGATGGCAACAAACGTGCGGAAGTTAGACTCCTGCACTGCTTGACATCGAAAGTACTAGGACTTTTAATAGCTCCGACCATTCAAAGTGTTTGTGTTCAGGTTGAGGGGACCAAGGACAATGATGTCGCTTGAGTGATGTTCACAGGGTTAGAGGCTGCACGATCTTCGTGCGGAGTGCTGTCTAGCAGATTGTCAGCGTCTTGAGGTCGCGTGGTGTCCAGCGTGGCGTGACTTTCAGGCGGGTGACCAAGTGGCGGGAAAGCACCGGATCTGTATTTGCCAAACGCTCCAGTGATGTGTAGAAGACCACCAAGCTCAACCTGGTCTGGGTCTGGTTGGAACCACCAGTAGCCAGTTTGCTCTCTCGAGGTCCAGATGCACCATACTACCGGGAGGGCAACGAGGGACATGGAGCTTCCCACGGAGGTCCATGACACGATGTCACCTGGCTCACACCACTCAGACATAAAAGCAACAAAGAAGAGGACCATCCTGGAAGAGCGTGAGGGAATCAGTCACCGGTAAACGCTATAGACACTCACCCCCACAAGAGGAAAGCATGTGATAGACTGTAGATGATACCAAGAGTCTCGAACCCGTGCCTTTCGTGATGTAGCCTGGACAAAAAATTCGCCTAATTCCACACGGTCAGAGATCCTGGAGGTGTAACGAATGAACGATCCGCTTACAGTTTCGAGCGCGGTGTTCCGTGTCTCACTGCGATGATGCCCTACAAAGACCAAACCGAGGACAATGCTCGTCATGCTTGCCACCAACGACATATAGCTAGCGAGCTGCCTGAACGTGGTTCCGCCACCGTTGTCAACCGACTGTATTGAGAGGAACCCGACGTTGGTGCCCAAGAGCACAGTCGCCTGTGCACCAACCCTTAGCTCCGTCCAGGAACTAGAGATACAATATGCTTACAAGAAGGTTAGTGTCTGCTAATTGTGAGTCCAGCTTGTTGATGAATGAGTCCCGCTTGTCTTTGCTCGCGATCCCATCAAACATCCTGTGGAGCGAGCGTACATTGGTCATAGGGGCCATGAATAATAAAGGCGCGCAGGTCGCCATGAGCCAAGAGGGTTTATATTTCCATCCATGAATGGTCTGGTCAAAGCTGAGTCGCGCACATTCTTCACCATAGAAGTTTAGGAAGTAAGTATGATCTGTGCTGGGATTGAGAACAAGACAAGAAGGTCTAAGAATCGATTGGCTCGTACAGAACGTATGCATTATTCGGCCTGGAAAACGAACCTTAGTTTCCTGGGGTTCATCGAGAACAGTATCTGCCTTACCTATGATAATCACCGAGTCTGCGCGCCTATAAGTTGAGTTGGCTGAACGACGAGAATTGAGCAGATGCCAACCAACCGAGGTGACACTTACGATCAATCTTATCAATGATGGATAGGTGGTTTTGCAAGTCCTCGACGTTTAGAGGGCACGGTGAGCGTTTCCACGTGAGATGATCTGGCGTTGGAATTTAAGAACACACATCTCCACACATCCCATTACCCTCGATCAGGGGCCTACCACATGTAGCATGAAGGATCATGTCCACAACCTCATCTTTCAGCTCCTGAGTGATCTTGCACAGATTTGGGAAGAGATCCCAGTGCCTCCTGCAATCGTGTCATGATCTCAACAGGATACAGACACTTGGAGATGTCAATTCATCAGGAAAAATGCCCACGATGGACACCGCAGCTGGGACTTACCCGTCGCCGCGCACCAGTAATGTGATTGAATAGCAAGTCCTTTCACGTATGAAATAATAACGTCCCTTGGTGAAAACACCCTACGCAGTGGGTATGGGCTTACCTTTGTGGTGGAGAGACAGGTCTCCTCTGCAATCACGAAAGATCTCCTCCCCGTCCCAGTCATCTAACCAAAAGAGGCTCCTCCTCCCAGGATTTACAAAGTAGTAACCACACAATAGATCGTCCCCATCAAGCATGGGCTCCAAAACAAGTTGAAGTTCGTCACAGTTCAGAGACATCGAGAGATCTCGCTTTTCAATTTCATCTCGCAATTCTGAAAATAAGAAGCGCCTGAAGTATTCGATATCCTCGAGGATCAGTTCGTTGTACATATCCACTTCGGTAAACGTCTTCTAGAAGTATTTTTCACATAGAATTAGAAACATAGCCAAGAGCACTCACGAACACTCACCGAATCCTCGTGCATGAAGTATAGAACTCCTTGTGGGTGCCTATGAGCCGTCCATCCTTGCGGAAGGGAATCCCTGAGAAAACAATTCAACTTCGAAGGTTTGACCTAAATATCTCCATGAAACATACTGTGTTCCCGGGTACTCATGCAGCATGGCGCTAATCGTGTAATCCGTTTCCGTGGGCTTCCTGCAAGTTGCGATGAGCTGCAGGTCTCGTCAGGCATGTCACAAGTCCTACCTGATCGTATCGAGTTGATTATTGAGTTGGGTGTATCTGCGCTGCCGCACTACATTGTGAGTTGACATCGGTACGAACCGAGGTCCAGCGTAAAGTACGGTTGGCCCCCCAGGTCGATCGAGATCGTCAAACGCAACGAGGCGACCCGGATGAGTGATGGAACTATCGGGAGCAGCCCCTCCTGGGATGCTGGAAGATCCAGCTGCAGGGACAGACCGGCCTTGGGCTATGGTCGAAGTTGGAGTAGTAGCAGGCAGTCCGTCATGTTCTCGTTGCGAAGCTCGCCCAATTGATACTACAAAGTTACGGTGCCACATAGACCTATGAGACACGGACTTCTGAGAAGTGGACCTGATTGACAAAGGTGTTTTACTACGAATAGCCTCGACAGTCGCCCCGCCATGGGGCGTGTGTAAAATAGGGTGTGGCGATTGAGGATCGGTTGGACTGGGCTCGTCATGTAACGAGGTCTGAGTGCCGGAAAGCAACGAGAATCGGTTTGGAGGAGCAGGCGAGGTTGGGACGTATTGACCAGAGGAACTTGTGTTGTGGGGCATATCGACCGGGGGACGCCTGTCATGCTGTGGTTCAGGGGATTTACTGGAAGGATAACTCATGGCGCAGATGGCCTGCTCGCTGTCAACCCGAGTAATTGATGGAATAATACATTGTAGTCGATGGTGATTGGGAACTGGTCTGCTGTTCTGGCGGAATAGCCGCCGACGGAGAAACGCAAAATTGCAAATGGAATACTCCTCGAACAATGTGTTCTGATAGATGTCAGAAACTTCAGAATGAGTCTCAATAAACGAGCGGGGTAATGTGGGAGCATCAGCGGTCCGGAAGACTATGGGGAGGATTGATTCACACCCTCCGGTATGGATATGAGGCTAATGGCAGGTGCCAGGAAGAGGGCTATCTGGATTCTGGAAGCAAGACGCCTTGCATAATTTACAATGTGTTGCAATTGCATCTATGAAAAACTTCAGCAACTACTCCAGTATATCCACAACGCGTTTTCGATGGTGTTCACCACGATTCTCCCCTCCCAAGCACGTAGAGACTGAGTGGCATCCGAGATAGTAGTCTGGTGACCAGCATATCTCCTTCCAAAGCACTCCCTCGTCGGCCATGGATGTGCGTGAACGAGTCGTGATCAACGGAGCCGGAGGAAGAACAAAACGGTGGCAGCACGCACACAACCCATTTGCGTAGCAAGAACTAACCTGATGTTCTTTCTTGGAAATCCCTGACGCACTCCAACATGTGTGGGCATGACAAGTGTGAAAGATTGAACATTATTAGTTCGTACAACGTGGTTACAAAACGACGATATGTGTGATGAGTTGAAATTGTTCATAGTGAGATATCCAACAATGCGAAAAGGTGGTCGATATTAATCTTGACCAGCTGGTTCAGGTTCATATGCACAGCAACCTACGGCCTCGAGAAATCTGTTGCGCTCTTCCTCTCTTCGGCAATGAAGGCTGTTTGCGGCTCCCATACATTTTCCCTCGGCACAGCGCTGGCCGCTGGCACCCGGAGTGGTGACTGGGAACCCGATAGTGGCTCCCATGACGCTAGATGGGTCTGCCAAGCATCCCTTTCCCAGATCGCGACGCAGAGGCGGGAGCAAGGGAGGCAGAGTGGAAGGGTCAGATGCATAATTGTAGAGACGAGTACGTTGTGGGGACGAAAGAGAAGGCGCCAACAAAGCTAGAATGCAAAGCTTGAGCTCATTCGGTAGAGCGTAGAATGGGAACAATGTGGTGGCACTTGGTAAAGGGGGCGAGGGGGGTTGAGAAGGAGGTGAGGTTATCGGTGAAGACTTGGGACGCAGAAGTAAGGGGCGGGAATATCTCAAGAGGATGAGTGCCTCTTTCTCCGTTTGTCTTTTCCAGTACCCGTTTCGCATGAGAACTCGGTGGAGTGCACGTTCTGAGTCCTTCCAAGCTTCCTCTGTTTCTGGAACTCTCGGCGGCTCAGTTTCAGACGCTTGATGTGCCAAGGAAACGGCACCCGTGTCTGGTACGGCGGGTGATTCTGCGAGTTGATTTGCATACATTTCCACCTTGATGAGGCCCCAGTTTCCCTTCTCGACAGCTTGAATTATCTCCCAAACCCCCCTCACTCCGAGGCTGTTCCCGCTACATTTGAGGGTTTCGAGGTAGCACGCCCCGCCGCTGTTCCGTAATGACTTGCCAGAAATCCACGCGCCAATAACCGGTGCACTTCGGACCGTCAATCCGACAGCGCTGATGTGTAGCTCGTGAAGATGGCGTGAATGCAACAAAGGAAGAAACTGCTCCACAAACGTATCACCAAGCTGGTGATTACCAGACAAAGAAAGGAAGCGCAAGCTCGAACTGTTGACGGCGCTGGCGAGAGACGAGAAAGCGACTGCATCGGGGACAAGCACATTCTGAGGTTAGTCACGTCAGACACATGCAAGCAAAAAAAAAATACGACGAAACGAACATTGGCCAGCCACAACGTGTTCAATGCACCATTCCCTCGAATGTATTCCGAGATCGCTTGTAAACCTCTGCAACCGATATTGTTGCTAGTCAGGCTGATTTCGGATAAAGTTGCTCGATGCCTGGAACCAGCCGTTGAGCCGAGATAGGTGAAAAGCTGAGTCACGCCATCGTCCCCGAGCGGGTTGCAATTGAGCGTGAGTTTTGTTACCGCGGAGCGTTGTGTGTTCAGCTGAGATATCACCTTCTGGGCACCTAAGAACACAAGTAACAGAAGAGAAGTCAGGGGTCCATTACTTTCAAAAGATTGATCTCACCTGTAGTCCCCCAAAGCCCTTCCTCGACGCGGTACAAGTGAGACCGGCCGGACAGTAGGATAGGTCTAGTGGATGGAGGAACACCAGAAAATGTTCTCGAGGTTGCGTGGCGCTCCATTCAGAGCAGGAACGATGGATATGTTGTACTTATCAACGTAGCTTGGAGCATGTGACCACCAAACTTTGCCTTCGAAGCTGGTAGTAAGTGAGAATTCCACGGCAGTCACGGCACAAATGTTCCCGTCGATGGGCCGCTGCAAAGTCCAGACTCCAGATCTAGAGTGGGCCTCTGAAGCGATAGCAGGAACTTGAAGGATTGTCCACTTTGCGTTTATTACGAAAGAATACAACGAGAAAAGCTAGCAACCTGTAGGTAAATGATGATGATGATGATGCCGACTGTAAAAGGTTGAACGTTGAACGTTGAACATGAATAAGTGCTAGTGCATGTAGTATGTACGAGTGAAAAACAGGTAAGATTGGCTGACTACAAAGCATAGCCCGGTACAAACAGAAGTCAATACCTTGTGCAGGACAGCCTGGCTCAAAAGCATTTGATAACTTTTGTGTTCAGGTGGAGGGAGCTGAAAACAAGGTCGGCTGATGGAGAGTGATGGTTATAGCGCTGTCTAGTTGATCGGGTGCGTCGTGAGGTCCCGCGATGTCCTGCATAGGTTGACTCTCGGGCAGGAGCTCCGCTGCCTGATTCCGGGTCCAGGATGGTGGAATGCGCCGATGGAGAAAACCAAATCTCGGAAGACAAGAGCCTCCATCGTCTTCCTCAAGATCCTCAAGCTCAACCTGGTCCGGGTCTGGTTGGAACCACCAATGGCCAGTTTGCTCCTTGGAGGTCCAGATGCACCATGCAACCAGAAGGGCAACAAGAAACACGAAACTTCCCATGGAAGTCCATGACATGATGTGGCCTGGACACTCAGCCACGAAAGCCACAAAGAAGAGGACCATGCTGAAGGAGCGTGAGGAAAACTGTTACCAGTAAACGCCGAAGAGACTTACGCCCACATGAGGAAAGCATATGGTAGACTATAGATAATGCCAAGAGTCTCGAGCCCGTGCCTTTTATGCTGTAACCTATACAAAAATTTTGCCTGATGCTAGACAGTCAGATAGCTGGCACGACTCACGGAGGAACGATCCACTCACAGCTTCCGGTGCAGTATTACGTGATTCAGTGCGGTGATGGCCTACAAAGACCAAACCGAGAACAATGCTCGCCATGCTTGCCACCAACGACATGTAGCTAGCCAGCTGCCCAAGCGTGGTTCTCTGACCATTATTAGCCGACTGTGTCGCTTGAAGGAACCCAACGTTGGCGTTCAAGAGTACAGTCGCCTGTCACCAACTCAGAAGTCCGTCCAAGAATTACAAATACCATGTGCTCACCAGAAGGTTAGTGTCTTGCAACTGCGAGTTCAGCTTGTTGATGAACGTGTTCCACTTGTCTTTGCTCGCGATCCCATCGACGAAGATCCTGTGGAGCGACCGCACGCTGGTCACAGGGGCCATGAATAATAGAGGTGCGCAGGCCGTCATGAGCCAGGAGGGGTGATATCTCCATCCATGAACGGTCTGGTCAAAGTTGAGTCGTGCACATTCTTCCCCATGGAAGTTAAGGAAGTAAGCGTGATCTGTGCTTGTGTTGAGAATAGGACAAGAAGGCCCAAGATCGATTGGCTCGTACAGAATGTATGCATTATTCGACCTGGAAGACCAGCCTTGGTGAGTTTCCTGAGGCACATTGAGAACAATGTCTGCCTCACCTATGACAATCGCAGGGTGTCCACGCCTATTAGCTGAGTTGGCTGAACGACGAGAATTGAGCCAACACCAAAAACAAGCGAGTGTGATACTTGCGGTGAATCTTCTCAACGAGGGACAGATGGTGTTTCAGTTCCTCGACGTTTAGAGGGCATGATGACCGGTTCGATGTGAGACGATCTGTAGTGTGAACACTTCAAAACATCTCATTGGTGTCAAGTCAGCATCGTACCGTTTGTGGCATGAAGGATCATATCCACAACCTCGTCTTTCAGCTCCTGGGTGATATTGCATAGATTTGGGAAGAGATCCCAGTGCCTCCTGCAATTGCGTCATAATGTAAATGGGATGAAGACACTTGGGGACGTCAATTCCTCGTGTGATGGATACAGCAGCTGAGACTTACCCGTCGCAGCGCACCAGTAATGTGATTGGATACCCAGTCCTTTCATGAATGAAATAACGTCCTTTAGTGACCATGCACTCCACAACAGGTGCAGGCTTACCTTTGTGGGGGAGAGAAAGATCCCCTCTGCAGTCACTAAAGATCTCTTCTCCTTTCCAGTCATCTAGCCAAAAGAGGCACCTGCTCCCGGAATTTACAAAGTAGTAGACACATAATAGACCATCTTTATCAATCTTGGGCTCCAAGACGAGCTGAACTTCGTCGTGCTTCAGAGACCCGGAAAGATCTCGCTTTTCAATTTCATCTTGTAGTTCTGAAAACAAGAAGCGTTTGAAATATTCGATATCTCCGTAGATGTCTTCCTTGCACACGTTCACCTCCGTAAACGTTTTCTACAAGTGTTTTCACGCAGAGTCAGGAGCAAGCATACCCAAGATTACTCATGATAACTCACAGACTCCAGGTGCATGAAGTATAGAGCTCCTTCTGGGTGCCGGTGAGCCGTCCATCCTGGCGGAACGAGACCTCTGTGAACGAAAGTCTGACGTCTGACATACATATTTGCATGAAACGTACTGTGTTTCCGGGAACTCATATAGCATGGCACTGATCGTATGATCAGGTTCCGTGGGCCTCCTGCAAATTGCGATGAGTTCCACGTCTTGTCAAGCTTGCCACACGCCCTACCTGATCACATTTGGTTGCTTATGTCTGTG
>MU120915.1:55681-145034 GCA_014904835.1 Paxillus ammoniavirescens
GATGTCGAGGTACAATTCTTGTAATGAGTTTTGAATTTAGGTCCGTGCCCTATTCTGACTCTGCACGTTGTCAGCGCTATGGGAACGCGACTTTGCTTTTACCATCTGGATACCACCGATGTCACAGCGGACATCATACCGCTCGATAACCCCGACACCCCACCAGGGTGAATAACACTGCGCTGATGGAGAGGTGGGACAGTGATGTTCTGGATGCAGAGGGAGATGCGAGGCTTCGTGCCGTGGTGGATTCGATAAGAACCGAGTCACTGGAGGTTCCAACTTGAAGGGGAATTCCTAGGTCAGACGGCCGCCCGAATTGTCCCCCCCCCACGGCTGCACGGCGGCTGCCGCCAAAGTCCAGACTCCAGAGCTGATCATCACAACGAATCCCGGAATGTTTTGAACAAGTGTAATGGCCTGCGTTAAAATAAAATGCAGGCAAGCCCAGTAGACTATCCATAGCCATTAGCGGGCCAGAGGCAGATTTTGGTTATGGGTAATCAGTCGTGATAGTATAGGAAGGCCAAGGTAGATTTGCCCCCATTTTGTATTACAGGAGATACAACAACAAAAAAGCCGACTGAAAAGTTAGTGCTAGGTGCTAGTGCGTAAATTACACAGGTGAGGTTTGTCGCTCAAAAGCGTCCTCGTTCAAGGTGGAGGAAGCCGACAATAATGTCGCTTGATGGACAGTGATGTTCACAGGCTCAGAGGCTGAACTGCCTTCGTGCAGAGTGCTGTCTGATGAATGGGGGACGTTCTGAGGTCTCGTGGTGTCTTGCATGGCATGACTTTCGGGTGGTGGCTCCGGACCCGTCTGTTTCCGGATACAAGATGGCGGAATGAGTCGACGGAGAAAACCAGATGTCGTGGTAAAAGACATTTTATCATCTTCCTCAAGATCCTGCAGCTCAACCTGGTCTGGGTCTGGTTGGAACCACCAGTAGCCAGTTTGCTCTCTCGAGGTCCAGATGCACCACGCAACCAGGAGGGTAACAAGAAACATGAAACTTCCCACGGAAGTCCAGGAAGAGATGTCGCCTGGACCACACCACTCAGATACGAAAGCGATGAAGAAGAGGACCATGCTGAAGGAGCGTGAGGGGGCCTGTCACCAGTAAACGTCGAAGACACTCACGCCCACATGAGGAAAGCATATGGTAGACTGTAGATGATGCCAAGAGTCTCCAGTCCGTGCCTTTTGTGCCGTAGCCGAAACAGGAATTTCGCCTGATGCTAGACAGTAAGAGATCCTAGAGCTTTCACAGGGGAATGATCCACTCACAGCTTCGAATGCGGTGTTACGTGACTCGGTGCGGTGATGGCCTACAAAGACCAAACCGAGGATGATGCTCGCCATGCTTGCCACCAACGACATGTAGCTAGCCAGCTGCCTAAGCGAGGTTCCCGCACCATTGTCAACTGACTGTATCGCAAGGAACCCAACGTTGGCGTTCAAGAGTACAGTTGCCTGTGCACCAACTCATAAGTCCGTCCAAGAATTACAAATACCATGTGCTCACCAGAAGGTTGGTGTCTTGCAACTGCGAGTTCAGCTTGTTGATGTACATGTTCCACTTGTCTTTGCTCGCGATCTCATCGACGAAGATCCTGTGGAGCGACCGCACGCTGGTCACAGGGGCCATGAATAATAGAGGTGCGCAGGCCGTCATGAGCCAGGAGGGGTGATATCTCCATCCATGAACGGTCTGGTCAAAGTTGAGTCGTGCACATTCTTCCCCATGGAAGTTAAGGAAGTAAGCGTGATCTGTGCTTGTGTTGAGAATAGGACAAGAAGGCCCAAGATCGATTGGCTCGTACAGAATGTATGCATTATTCGACCTGGAAAACCAGCCTGGGTGAGTTTCCTCAGGCACATTGAGAACAATGTCTGCCTCACCTATGACAATCGCAGGGTGTCCGCGCCTGTAAGTTGACTCGGCTGAAAAACAAGGACTGAGTTGATACCAACCAACCGAGTGTGATGCTTACGGTTAATCTTCTCAATGAGGGAGAGGTGGTGATTTAGTTCCTCGACGTTCAGAGGGCACGATGACCGGTTCGATGTGAGATGATCTGGAATTGGAACATTGGAGAACACATCCCATTCCTCTCAATGAAGAGCGTACCGCTTGTGGCATGAAGGATCATGTCCACAACCTCGTCTTTCAGCTCCTGAGTAATGTGGCATAGATTTGGGAAGAGATCCCAGTGCCTCCTGCAATTGCGTCATAATGTAAACGGGATGAAAACACTTGGGGACGTCAGTTCCTCGTGTGATGGACACCGCAGCTGATACTCACCCGTCGCGGCGCACCAGTAATGTGATTGGATACCCAGTCCTTTCATGGATGAAACAACGTCCTTTAGTGATCATGCACTACGCAACAGGTGCAGGCATACCTTTGTGGGGGAGAGAAAGATCTCCTCTGCAGTCACTAAAGATATCTTCTCCTTCCCAGTCATCTAGCCAAAAAAGGCACCTGCTCCCGGGATTTACAAAGTAGTAGGAACATAATAGACCACCTTCATCAATCTTGGGCTCCAAGACGAGCTGAACTTCGTCGTGCTTCAGAGACCCGGAGAGATGTCGCTTTTCAATTTCATCTTGTAGTTCTGAAAACAAGAAGCCTTTGAAATATTCGATATCTTCGTAGATGTCGACGTTGCACACGTTCACCTCCGTAAACGTCTTCTACAAGTGTTTAACCCAGGGTCAGGAGCAATCATGCCCAAGATCACTCATGATAACTCACAGACTCCACATGCATGAAGTATAGAGCTCCCTCTGGATGCCGATGGGCCGTCCATCCTGGCGGAATGGAACCCCTGTGAACGAAAGTCAGAAGTCAGACCCAAATATCTGCATGAAACGTACTGTGTTTCCGGGAACTCGTATAGCATGGCATTGATCGTATGATCAGGTTCCGTGGGCCTCCTGCAAATTGCGATGAGTTCCACGTCTTGTCAAGCTTGCCACACGCCCTACCTGATCACATTTGGTTGCTTATGTCTGTGGTACCGCAGTACACCGTGAGTTGACATTGGTGCGAACCGAGGTCCCTCGTAATCCACGGTTGGTTCCCCAGGTCGATTGGGATCATCAGCATTTGGCAGAGCAATGAGGTGACCTGGAGTTGCGCTGGAACCATCCGGAGCAGCCCTTCCCAGCGTAACAGAAGATCCAGTTACAAGGGGAGACCCTGTGCTCGGGTTTGGGGTTCGGGCACGGGGAGGTGGTCCACGATGTTCTCGATACGAAGCTCGCCCGATTGACAGTGCGGAGTTGTGAGACCGCATTGACCTCCGAGACACGGATTGCTGAGAGGTTGACATCGGTGATTGACTCCGGGGGGCTCCCCCATGGAGCCCGTGGACTCCGAGGGCGGGGGGCGTGCGGCCTATAGGACTATCTGAGAATGGTTCTGGTAGTGACGGCGGGAAAGCGGGGGTGGATTGGAGGGGACTGGGAGTGCGTGCGCCCTGATTGGGATGATTGGAGCTCTGCTTGTGCCCGGGACTGATGGACCGAACAACCGAGTGTATATATGGGTGCGTCGATCCGGAATCGATTGGACTGGGCTCTTCATGCAATGAAGCCTGACTGCCGGACATCCATGAAATGTGTTCCTGAGTGTATCGCCTCGACGGAGCAGGTGAGTATGGGATGAGATGACCAGAGGAGCTCATATCGTAGGGCGCGTCTACTGGAGAACGCCCGCCATGCTGTGGTTCGGCGAATTTATGGTTCGGTGCAGTCATGGCGCAGATGGCCTTCTCGCTGTCATTTTGAGTGGTTGATGGATGAAGGCATTGTACTTGGCGGTGAAACGGAGCTGGTCTGGCTGTGGTTGTGTTCTGACGGAATAGCTGTCGACGCAGAAAAGCCAAAAACGCGAGAAGGAGACTCGTCGGGCGGTGTTTACTGATAGATGTCAGAAACCTCAGAATGTCTCTCAAAAAACGAACCAGGTATTGAGGCAACATCAGCGGACAGGAGATGGGGGGACAGGCTTATACGCCTCTGCAGAGATTCGGACAGGCTAAAGGGCTGAAGTTGAGGGTTCTGGTTCTGAAGGAACGTTTCTACAGGACTTAAACCTTATTTACTTACTTGGAACATCCTGTGCGTCCGTGGCACCAGAGGAGAACATTCTATGATATCGATGGAACCAACGCTAATGAAATACACATTGTGAGCACGCTTGAAAAGAGTTGCGAACCAACATCGAATGAGGCCCACGGAGGCGATGGAATAATGCGCAATGGCTTTCTGAAACTTTGAATATCCTGCCATGGATACTTGCGACAACTTGCCCTATGCTGAACGTTATTAGCCTCGTGGCCTTGGACATATATGGGGCGATTTTCTGATGGGAAACCTTCGCAGGCGGCAGGCGCCAATGCTAGTATTTGGAGTGCTACCCTGCACTTGAACGCTTGGTTAAACTGGCCACATCTTGATTCTCATTAATGGCATGTGCGTTTGTTCTGAAGGGCCGAAATGGATGTTATCTGAGCTGTGTAAGAACGTTCGAACAACGTTCCCGGGCGGCCTCAGCGGCACTTGAACGACTCTAGTCATAGGTACCGGCAATGCATCCGCGTTATGGTGGCGATACCAATTAATTGGACTGACCACCATGACCAACCTGTAGCGAGCCTTGGACACATTAATGATTGAGAAAGGGTATCGGTGTCACAGGATCCGTATAGCAGCACAGTGACAGAAGCGGCACTGAATCAAAACATGGGCGCTCAAATGTTTCAAACACCAGAGTGGATCCAACAGAAAGTTCAACGTTGCACATGATTGAACTACAAACCTGTGAAGGAGACTGCCAGGATTGCGCACAGGAAGATCTACACGACTAAGCTGCCAGTGGTCGGTATACATGCCCAATAGGAAAGTATATCTCAATAGAACTCTGTCCCGCCATGAACGGGCACCACGAGAGGGACGATGCAAAACGCACTGCAAGTTGAGCCTGTCGCCCATCCGCTGAAGAAGCCGAAGATTCAACCAACGACGACAACCTATCACGTCATCAATTCTGGGTGGCTGGTGGTGGATTGATCTTGTTTTCTATGCCTAGCATATCACAAAACGCGACTGTCTGCGGATTGGTATACCATGGCGCTAAAACGGCGTCCTGTTAACGCATGTAACCTGCCTTGACTAACCAGATGCTCACGTTGCTGGAACTTTGCGTTGCCTTCACTTCCAGGACCAGGGGCGGTCTGAGCGAATACTTGACAATCATCAACTAGGAGAGGCAATTTTCCGTCTTCACTGGACGCTTTGCGGACGGTATTCTCCTGAACCCAATCTAGCGCTTCCGATACCCGTTCCCGAGCCGTGGCCTCGTCTGGGTAGGCTGCTTGGTGACGAGTAGTGCTGAAATACTGATGGAAAGCCCGGCTGATAGCTAGCCACTCAGGATCATAAGTCAGCCTTGGAATAGCTTGACCAATTGCGACTGAGGGCAGTGCATCCGACGCTAGCGGGATGTCAACAATCTATGGCGAGGTGTCAACTACATGCAATTGACGGCCTGGAAACATACCTCTAAAAATTCTCTGCGTGGAAGGCATTTATCTAGAGCTATGAACTTCGTCTCCGACGGCGAAATGACAAGCCTTGGTGGTGGTTCGACGTCCTCTTCTTCACTATCCAAAGTTATTTCTTCTGGGTTCTGAGTCACTACCACTGCCTCTGTTGTTGGTAAAGCTCTCTGCGGTGTTGCACTAGCTTCATCAAAATCCTCGTCGAGAATAGAAATTTCATCAGGGTTGGCTGGGGCTACAGGTGGGTCACTCCCTTCTGGAACCTGATCACCACGCCCATGCCGCACGATCGCTTCAAAACGAACATGCAAATGAGCCGAGAACCACCAATCAGGGCGGAGGGTTTGCAAAAGGTCCATGAGCGGCGGAGATCCGAGGTTGCCTGAGTTGATGTCCTGTCTGAAGAAAGGTTTCCGGCGTAACAATCCCTGAATATCCCCGTGTTGTTCGATTGATTGAGGCCAGTCGTGAGAGAGGAATATCTCTGGCTTAGAGAGCTTTGCGTTCCTTCTCAGTAAAACATCAAACGGAGAGTGGAAGAGAGCAATTACAAGTGACAAGCGACGTATATTGTACTCTCGGACGTGGTATATGCTTCGCATTGAGCCGTGATCATAGGGCATGCGCTCATGATGGCCTACACAATTGGAAGATTGTCCTCCACGACAACAACTCAACGTACCTTGACGGAAGTCGTGGTTCTTGAAAATACCCGAGGCACCTGCAATCCGGATGCCATTCACCTGGACGCAACCGGCATGCCCGAGAAAGTATATGTTTGGTGCGAGCCAACCTCCGTGGTAGCTGAAACCTCGTCAGTATGCTATCAAGCTACTTATCCGTCAAGTACTCACAGTTCCCAGAAGTAGTTAGACGCTTCGTGATTGCCACCAATGACTATCGTCAACACTGGCGCAGCCTTTTCACCTGTGTAGTATCTAGAATGTTTGTGCGTCATGATCTGCTAACTTGGCACGGACACGGGAACAATGTTGCGACACGCTCACCACCTACTTGTGAAAATCGCCAAGCTGTCTGTACTTTTGGGGCACGGCCATACATTGCAGATCGCGATGGTTGCGAATGGCTTGGAAGTCACCGCATATTAGAAGTAAATCAACCTTATATTTGTTTTTGCTTTCCAGCGTTTGGATTTGCTGGTAGATGGCGTCAAGTGCACCGTGACAACAGCCTTCTACGGCTACCTGGATTCGTTCAGTGACGCACACATGCTGCAAACGTTACTTGATATACCTTCATGTTCCGCAGGTGACTTGTGAACATCAGATGAGTCAGACCAATGGATACCCAGATCGTTCACTGCAGTTTACTAACTTGGCTCAGGATATTTGGGGCGGACACAGATGCTCGAGAAGCCAGCAATTGAAGATGTGATAGCCCAGCTCATAACTTGTTGGCAGGAGGAAAATCCACGACTGAACCATGAATTACATAACACAGATAATTTGGTTCGGGACGTACATTTGGTCTAGATTGGTTACAGCTGGAGCGACGGTGCGCTATCCACCAATACCTAAAGGCTTTCTTACGACTAACTAACTTCCCTACAGCGGTTCTCACAATGCGCACCCTCTTCACCCGCCTACTCCCCAAAGCCTCCCTCAACCCGAACCGAATCCACTCTCCCCCACTCACCAAAAACCAGGAGAAAGCCTTCAAAGAACCACTCATCGAAGTCATGCAAAAACGACAAGCAGAAGCTAGTTCTTCCTGGCCACAAAATCTGCGCATTGAACCTATAATGTCGCGGAGAGCCATTGGGAAGGCGCCGAAGTCATTCAGGGCGACGTTGAAGAAGATGTTGGTGGAGCGGTAGGGTTCGTGGATTTGGATAGGCTTCAGCGATGTGCTAGTAGGGTCTTTTGGATTTCATTTGCGCGCCGCTGAACTCATTTTCCTACAGACCACTCCAAAGACTTGTACCCGGTTGTAGATGTTCAACAGGACCTTGTCTCGCGGAGCCCCGATGGCTACCTGTCACTTCACCCTGATAGCACCCGGCGTAAATTTGTCGATACATTAAACAACCAGGTGTGAGGCCACACCAGCCGTGTAACCATGATGAAGCCTGCTCAATGCCAGCGTTGTCGCTCGAAGTTCAGCACATGGTTTCTACCCACTTTGACCACACGGTCAAATGACATGTTCATGCTGCACCTCGATACAAGAGTTTGTCGGTACTCTGAATCATAGCCACACTACAGCTAAGTACTGAGGCCTGAGGGTTCGGAGATGCGTCAGCATCGGCTTGTCTATGCGCTCGCCGCTGATGCGGTAGTGACTGGTCCGTGCAACGCAAATATTCCCCCACCCCCTTGACGATACCACTTGCAGGGTGTGACGTCAGATGGTTGTGGCTTCAAGTTGCGACCCGGACCCGTCGTCATTATCTTGACTGCTACAATCATCCACTTAGGCTTGTTGCTTTAGTCCAGCAAATAATTTTCGTTGCCGCAGTACTTGTGATCTCCACTTCGTCTTTCACTTATGAACTCGAATCGCGTTCCGAAGGGCCGATCTCTTGTATGTTGCTGCCTCACTTGCTGGGGTTCGCATTGGAGATCTGATCGTTTTGCTGTAGGCACTAGCTTGCGTCGCAGGAACGACACTGGCATTAGCCGTAATGTACCTCGCAGGCGAAGATGCTAAGCATAGGGAAGGTCATGACACCATTTTCCGTACGCTTCTTGTTCCACGCCGATTACTGTGGTTATTACAACCCGTCCATCAGGGGATGCGTACAAGGAAGGCCGTGTGAGCGGCGCGCCCACCGATGCAAAGTATAACTCAGTTAGCATACGGGAGAAGTTGCATGAACCACCGGGCAAGTGAGGTTGATGGACAGGTGTCATGATGCATACTATATATGCTGCACAGTCGAGTCCAGCTTTCCTATACTATTTTATTTCCCTTGTTACGGCCAGGACTCGGTCAGCGTCTCATAAGAATCCATGTACTGGTTTCCACAGGCTATTTTTCCACTAATCGACCGTCTTGTCTTGCATCAAGGTCAGTTTGTACCACCGTATACGTACCAGCTGAGCTCAGCAATCAGGAACTGCAGTACTGTATGGCTTAGCAGGGCGGGCCAACACCGCCACGTGGTAGACAGCGGCGCCTGTCGCCATCCTAGTCGGTTTCTCATGGCCGTTGCAACCCTTTGTTAAACTTATGATAAAGTTACGTGGCTAGGCCAGTTGGCGAGAAACTGTCCCCTCTCGCACACTTCACACAGCGCTTTTGCAACATGCATTTCAGGCCATTATCATCAAAATGGCGGCACACATATGAGCAGGATCCAGCTACGATATGTTCTGTGGTCAATTCGACGTTGCACAACATCAGCGCTCGCCTTGCATCGAGTTTAAGTAAGACCACAATCTTCTCAACGGGTCCACTGAGCTTACTGGTTCCTGCAGCCGTGAATGCTATCATCGGCGCAATTCGACGGCGCGAAGTTGTCCACAGGTTGTATCTTGGGGACAGCTGTCTAGGCGATGCAGGATGCGTCCGATTGTTCGAATTCCTGAGTTCACCATCAGCTCTCCATTGCCGGAATAGTCTCACCGAGCTGTTTCTCACTAAAAATGACATTGGTGCCCGGGGACTGCTTGCCGTAGCAGCATTCTTGAGAAATAACAGTGTTCTCAGGGAGCTGTGTCTTTCTGGGGTACGTGTGAACGTTTCTATTCGCCCTCTACCATGTCTCAATATCGCTTGTCCTCAAGAATCCTTTGACCACTGACCCAGAGGTCATCGAGGAATTTACGAGCTCGTTGAATTCATCGCGCTTGTGCACTTTACAGATCCTTCACACCGCTTCCCTGGGGGACCCGTTTGTGCGAGCTTTTGTGCCGATGCTCTCCACTCCTTATCTCCGACAGCTAGACATGCCGGCTATCAATATGACACGGGCCATTGTGCCGATTCTCGCCGACTACGTGAAGTCACCTCGATGTCGTCTTGAACGACTACAGTGCAACGCGAACAGCCTAACTTTGGCTGGGGCACGCACGATAGTCAATGCGATCGAAGAAGGAAACTACACTCTATGGAGGGTCAATCTCGACGACCTACACATGGATGAGCATGATGGTGGTGCCGAAATGAGGACGATCACATGGCAAGAAGGTTTGCGGGTCCTCTCTGCAGCAGTCCAGCGGAACTTGGAACATAAAGTGCGAATCAGGGATCAGTCCCTGGCCCTTCTCCGCTGTTGTCGCGCACTCTTCTTGCGCTCAGGCACAGTGAGGGATGGTGCTAGCACCTCCCCTCCAGTATCTGTTTATACCAGGAACTCGCGATCCTTCGGTTCACTTTCTCCGTTCTTTCCCTTGCCGGTTGAGCTACAACAGGAGATCATATCTTACATTGCTCCCTCTCTCTCTCATCAACAGCGCATGCGGATCGTCTGCTTCGCGGCTGATATGACCACTCTGCCTCAACTTGGTTACGAGTTAGACTCGGTTCTCGGACGCAGGAAAAACCTGGAGAATTTTGCCAGAACAGGCCGTGGCAAAAGATCGACTTCGCAACGGAGACGGCCATTTGACTCGGAAGGGACATGGCGTCCACCGACGTGGTGGGAGTGTCGGTGCCCTATCGAGGTCCGAGTGAACTGCCGCTGTCTGCGCAGGTGGAGGCAGGAAATGAGAGACATGTGGCTGACTTTGGTTGGTTGTGATGCTTATGAGCCTGCGCATTGACATGGTACCCTTCGGCCGACGGACACATCTCTATCACTGGATAGTTCACTTTATGTAAAATTATGGGACAATTTTTCGGTATTATTTCCTTCTGCAGCATTCGCCAGCATCCTCGGACTGGGACATTGGTCCTGACTCTACTTACTACGATATACCGCCGTAGCCTTCTGTGTTGTAACTTAATAGTACGATGCCCTCGGACATCGTTGAGAAGCTTAGTCCTGTAGTTCCCTAGTATACAACTGGCGATGTAGGCTGGATGTGTACCACTGCACGCCGTTGTTTTGGTTATCCTGTGGTCCTGTGCGGCAGAGGAACAAACATCTCGGGTCGTTAATATAATAAATATGTAACCACTGAGGCTATGACCCCCCCTCTCAGGATCCTCCTTACTCTGCACCCCACATCTACAGACGGTCGTCGCCCTCGCCCGCCCGAGTCAAATACTCTCGCGACTCAGAAGAGGACAATCATCATATCCCTCTTCCCTCTTCATCTCCCCGAGGTTCTTGCCAATCTTACTCCGATCAACAGCCATTCTAGGCCAACACGTTTACTCTGACGCTTCCTTCGTATCTTATCGATATATCAGTGCTTCAAAGCTAGTTTTGGTCACCGAGCCCTAAACGCTCTTAACTCACATGGCTCCGATCAATCAAGCTCCATCTAAAGGAGCCAACAAGAAAGCGCTCTTCATTGCCGTGAGGGACGTCAACGTCAAAGGCTTCCCAATACTTCATAACGTCCATCGGGATGCCGTACAATTGCAGCGCCTCCTCATTGGTAACTTCATACATACTTATTTGCACGCCGTTAGTAACTAACTGTCTACATAGATAAGTTTGGGTATCCAGAGGACAATGTGATAGTGATGATGGACAGGCAGGAAGTCCGGAGGGAGCTCTGGCCTACCAAGGAGAATATTGTGAGCCATTCTTGTTCAACGGCGTTCATCGGTCTTACAGTACCACAGAGGAAACAAATCCAGCTCTTTGTACGAGGTGTTGCTCCTGGGGATCACCTCTTTTTTTACTGTTAGGCACAATCTTTCCTTGAGCAACAGTCGTTGACCTTGCTGTGCTTGGCAGATGCTGGTCACGGTCATCAGGTGACCTGCAACCACCACAGTGAAACTGATGGGTTGGACGAGGGTAAGTTTTCTCTTCATTTCGATTCCGTTCCCTTATGATGACGTGGATCAGTTATCTTCACCTGCACCGGCAACCTGATAAAGGACAATGTACGGCCTTCCGGGCGTCGCTCTCTCACATGTGTAGCTCACAGATGCCTATCATCCAGGCCCTCAAGAAGTGGCTTGTTAATCCTCTCCCTAGCGGCTGCAAGTTATTTGTGTGTTACTTAGTTACTGTTCCCCGACACTTTGCTGACCGCCAGGGCACAGGCACTATGGGATTCGTGTCACTCGGAGACAGTCCTCGGTAGGCTATCCACCCCCTGTCATTGCGCGAATCTCATAGTATGATAGACCTTGACCACCATACCTGCAACGATCCTGAAGGTGGACAATCCCTGAGACACCGCCATGAATCCCACCCTCGTCTGTCATTCATGAAAGGTGTGCGCTCCTGAATATCTACACTCGGGGACTAATCCCAAACTCTCGTTGCGGCCTTCCAGGTATTCCACAAGCTTTTCGTATGTCCAATTTCCAAGCTTCTTTCGTGTACTCACGCCCGTTTAGAACGAAAGGACTTTCCCCCACCTCGAATGAATGCATTGACCGATGTCATGCTTAAGCAACCTCGAGGACGGCCTATCGCTCGAGCTTTCTTGACACTTACAGCGGTTTCCACAGACATTTCGCCTACGCGGTCTAAATGGATCCCATTTCCATTTTCGATCGAACGTGTTCTTTCCCCAACCTCTCAGTTCAAATGCGACGGGAAGTGTGAGCGACCCGTGTCGGGGGGGAACGATCGTGCTCATGTGGTGAGTGGTCACCTTGTGCGCATGTCCTAATGCTCATTACGGTCTTTAGATTTCATTGTCTGCTTGCAAAGACAATGAGATGGCTTTTGATGACTACCTTAAGAATGGGACGGTTACAAAGGTAGGTTTCCTCACTTTCAACTGACACTGTGAGCTCTGGCTGATCTCAGGGAAGTTTTTCGTGGACCATCTCCGTAAGCCAACGTGCGCTTCGGTTATAGTGACATACTTATGGTATTGCTTCAAGGGAAAAATCCGAAGTCGACACTGCTGCAGTTGTTGACTGCCATCAGGTTGGCCCTTTGCGGTGTTGAGCAATGGAGGTTACTTAACGTAGCCTTTGTTTAGGGAACGTGTCAACGAGATCTCTGAAGCGCGCCAGGAATTGGATATGCAAACCAAGGTTGTCTCGCGGCGAGCCACCTTTGTAAATGGCACAGAAACCAGGGGCAAGCCGCGACCCATCCGCCGGAACACGGAGATCCACGTCCATACTCTGGAAGAGTTCTTGAAAGCGCAAGCGAAGCCGCCGAATACTCGGGAGGAAGATGGCAGCGACGTTTCGACCTTGAATTATTCTCAGAAGCCAGGAGTGAGCCTCTTTACCTTTATGGTTGAAACTGGACGCTGACATGGGACGTGTCTCTCCTTCCGAATAGTTTTCCAGTCACTACAAATTGGTAGGTCGCGCTTCGATATTCTCGACAGTTTCTTATCCCGTCATGACAGGACCTGGACGAAGTAGTCGACCTCTGATGAGCTCCCTCCGCACTTGACTCGTACCAATACCAGGACAACTTTACTTGACAGAGACGTCTTTCCTCAAATTATTGTTGTAATTTACTTGGTTCATGCATTTGTTGGGGTGCAATTACTTCTTGGTTTGTTTCATTATTCGTCACTGTATTGGCTTGATGTTACCGTTTTTTTTTGGTTGCTTGCTAATTTTCGCGCGCGAACATTCTGTACAACACTTTTTGTAGCTCATAGCATCATACACTACCTATACCCTTGGTTGCAGTGTATCACAAAGGATTTCTTGAACATTTTTGCAGTGCTTCACTACATACATGTCCACCATTATCTTAGTCTAGCTGGATTTGGACTAGAGCTTTCAATATTTCAATCTCCGCATCAGGTGGCCTTCCTCAAGTTGCTGCAGCTGCGCAGGCTGCTTAGCTTACAGTCATTTACATATCGACGTCGCCAGCGCGCTATGTTGATATGCAAATACCTGTAAGTCGAGGTCAATAACTTGAACGTACCCGCGCTACAGCAAGACAGGGCCTTCATTTTTGCAGCCATTAATGCCACCCTTACTAGTAGCATGTCCCGCGGCATGCCATTGACGATGCCACTACCCTCACGCACAGAATCCGCGTGCAGAACGCGCTACAGCTTATATCGCATAGGTGGATAGCCACCATAGCAATATGCTCCGACCACATGTCACCACTGCATCCGCCGTGCGTAGGCTGGCGATTCGAATGTGTGACGGCGCGTTATCCGCGTGCTTAGTGGTACAACCTCTCCACAGGTGTCACAGCGCGGTTTAGTGGCCCCAGGCTATGCAAAATCTGTGCAGCGTACAAGGCGCGGCTGTGTGACATGATGTCGAGCAAAGGTACAGTCCTGTAGAACCTGTTCATATTGCTGCTCAGGAGAAGGCGTATTTATGCCGACTCTTCGATGCCATTCTGTTTCCATCAATCTCTGAGAGGACTACCCCCATCATCATTTTTTAATTCACCAGATCCCGACCACACCCTTTCAGATCATGTCCAGTTTGCCTCCTCGTCCGTCCCTCGGGAGAAAGAAGGCACTTTTAATCGGTATTCGGAAGGTACAAGGAAGGCCAAAATTCGGCGAAATTCGATTTGCACACAGGGATACTCGTGCAATGCAAGAATTTTTGACATGTAAGTGGCTGTATCTAAGAGTAAATTTCCCTAGTTCTCAATCATACCCAGCTCGGTCCAGGTACACGCGTGATAATATCGTCGTTATGCTGGATGACAGGAAGCATCGCAAGGAGTTGTGGCCGACTAAGAAGAACATCGTGAGAGTTACCCATATTTATTGAGTTTAGCCCCTTACACATTCATGGCGCAGCTCAGGCAAATTGACTTGCTGGTCAAAGACGCAGTTGAGAATGACCAGTTCTTCGTCTACTGTGAGTAGGCTTAATCGGCTATTAGGTATCACTCTCCCTGATGAAGATTCGTGGATAAGTTTCAGGCCACGGTCTGCAGGTCCCTTGTCGTCACAATACTGAAGACGACGGGATGGATGAAGGTGAGTCATTCAGCTTATTTTCTGAATGAATCTGACTGAAACGCCCAGCCGTTTTGACCGGTGATGGCAAAAACATACTGGATAATGTATGTCCCACGTAGTGAGATGTTGAACGAGGCTGATCATCCGATCAGGTCCTCAAACACTGCCTTGTCAAGCCCCTATTGAAAATAAAAAATGTCAAGTTATTTGTATGCATTCAAACTCACGAACAAGGTTTTTGGTCACGGTGCTGACGCCAGCCTGTAGGTGCTATTTGATTGTTGCCATTCAGCGACCATGCTCGGTATGTCTTAGTTTGTTTGATAAAGTACAACAAAAGTGCTGAGACTTGGATGTTAAAGATTTGTCACGCCGCAACCAACCTTCCAGCAGATTCGGCAGGATAATTTCTGGAGTTGTCGATCTTGTCAGACCACAAGGATTTTCGAAGGGCATTGCCAGTATCCGTACGTCAAGGATCTCCTAGTTGTTGCAGATTCCTTGCCTTATATTCCAAGCCACAGTTCGCCGCCAAAAGACTGATGTTGAACCTGTTGTCGAAGTACTAGACACAGGCGTCAAGCGTGGTCAGGCTCGCTCTATGACGTTTGATAACACAATCTCGTCGTTCGGCTTCCGCCTCGGTTTGCCCCGAGTGAATACTCCTGAACAAGTCTTGGAGCAGGAGCCAGAAGTGGGCAGTGCTAGAGTGGTGAGGACGCTTACATTTGACTCAAAGCGTGAAATATTTATACTTGTGATGTGACTAGATCTCCCTGTCTGCATGTCGGGATAGCGAACAAGCATACGATGACAATGAAAGAGGGGACACCATGACGAAAGTAAGTCCACATATGCTTACGAAGGCAGGCTGGATTGCTTACATGCTAGAAGTTCTTTATTGGAGCCCTCAGTAAGGTTCTACTTGCGCTCTTAAGGACGTTATTTAGTCATTCTTCAGGTGAAAAATACGATCGCACCTGGCTTGAGCTCCTGGAAGAAATCCGGTCAGTCACCATCAGATTGGTCTCTTCACCCGACTGAGACACCCTTCACAGTCAACGCATCAACGAACTTTCGAGACGCCGCGCGGAAGCGTCGGTCAACACCACTATCAACTTGCAGCAATCCCGGCCAGGGAGGCAGACGACTCGTCGCACTACAATCACATCAACTTTCGGTGTTCCCACCATGGTTCAACAATTGAATGGTTTCCAAAAACCGCAGGCAAGTCTCCCCGACTTTTGTATCTCGCAGTCTGCTTACATGACAACTACGTAGTATGATAGATTCGGTCCAGTGGTGTGTTTTACTTATGTCTTGAGAGCATGGTTTTGTGATCTAACAGCCAGTTTCAGAACCTCCAGGACCAGGTCGATATATGATTTTGATGGTCAAATCAACGTAACTGTCGCCCGTGCGCCAATCCCGATTTATTTTTACTTTATTTCCTTTTCTCTATCGTAATTTCGAATTCACTCTTGCGCCATCCTGGACCCAGCATATAAACTTTTCTTCATGCTTAATTACATACCCTTTGGTCTATTTGCCCTGCCTTATGGCACCCGTCTACGCTATCTCGACTACCACTTCGAATTCGAGCTCATGCTTACCAAGGTTCGAAGGGTAGTGAAATCCAGGGCCCCAGATTTCGGTTTTTCCCATGTTCAGACCCGTCCAGATCATAGAATCCAGTGTCATCAATGCGTGTTTACGCTGTTTCCTCGACGCTCGGCGGTCATACTCTGCTTCCCTTTCATGGCGTCTTCGTATGGTTCGCCTCCATTGTCGATCGTGATATCCTCAAGCCCTAAGGATATTAAGAGCCCGCGCAGTGTCGTTGGTATTCAACCGTCCAATCATCATTCTCAGTTTTTCCCTTGCTGTGACGGCAATGCCACTGGAAGGACAACGAATCAGACGGGTCATAGTACTGCGCTTCCATATGAGAATCATGCATTAATCAATTAATCATGTTCCTTCTGATGAAGATATACTCCTGAGATTCCCGCCCTTCCCCCTTATCAACAAGCGCCGAAACTGCTTCGTCCTATAAGAATGTCGTCGGTTCTCGGCCTGCCCGTTACCCCACCTAATGGGGATCGTCTTCCTGCCATCACAAGGTACGGTCCACGCCTGATTTGTTCTTAGTCACTCACGCCTTCCCGCAGAGCGGAAATATACGAGGCGCTCGATCCCCATCGTGACAATTTGACGCTCAGAGTTCCCAAATCCTCGCGTCTTCTACTCGCAACGTCCTCTTCAGCATGGATAGTGCCCACAGGACACTGGTCCACGCTCTCAGGATCTTCCCCTAGGGCGATGTAATACGTCCTATCGTGGATTCAGGAGCAATATAATCGCCTTGCAGAATTACGCAAGGTCTCATGTTGCATGCAGCCACATTCACTCATTCGGGGAATCCATTTCTTACGGGCGGCTCTTCACTGCCCCGAAACCTTCCTGTAGGTCCTGTCAGCATGTTTTCGCGTAGTTTCCATAATCCGAAATCTGTGTGTTCCTGTGATAAGGCTGCACCCGCTTTATACATCATATAAAGCGGGAGAGGATGGTGATGTACCTCGTCTCCTACTCCCTCTACTCCAGACCTGTAGTTGTCCCGATTGAACCAGCTCACTATTTTTCTCAACAGGCAGCCCAATTCCATCTCTGTCCACAGCCTGATTCCTTTTTGGGCAAGACCTCCTTGACTAGTGAGGCAGTGTCCGATGTCGAGGTCAAATGGATCGCACTGAAGCTTTGCTCCAGGCTCCCGCACGTCATGTCGGCTTCCGATAAGCCTATGGGGAAGAAAAGAGCGCTTCTCATCGCTGTCCGGCACGTACGAAGTAATGACAAACAGGGTATCACCAACTTGGTGGATCTCCCTTGGGCTCATCGGGACGCCAAAGATCTGAAAGACCGTCTGATAGGTACGCGCCCTGGCCCTGGTGCTGTTCACAAACTGAGCTTCTGAAATTTGTATAGTCTCTCATGGCTATGAGGCGGAAGACGTGATCCTAATGCTGGATGATCAAGCTCACCCCAGACATCTTTGGCCTACGCATAAAAACATCGTACGTGGTCTTCCCAACTCCTGGAGCGACTTGAGATTTCTCATCTTAATGATAGCTGGAACAAATGGGTCGCCTGGTCCGCGACGCCCTGGAGGATAGCCAATTCTTTTTCTATTGTAAGTTGCCATCACTTGTCGGACGGCGTGTCAACGATGGGATTGGCAGACTCTGGACACGCCCTACAAGAACAGTGCCCAAATGACGAGGAAGCCGACAAACGAGATGAGGGTTGGTGGACGTATTTTTGTGTTGATCTGGCGCAGGTACTGATTTAACCACAGAAATTGTTACGGCTGATGGAAAACCCATTCTTGATGATGTGAGCTTCCTTTATGTGCGGCGTGCTAAATCTTACGGCTGTGCAGCTTCTTCACATTCGTCTGGTCAGGCCCTTGGAAACAGTGAAAGGCTCAAAGCTATTTGTACGAGCCTTTATTGACAACTACTTCGTTTACTAACGGTGTATCTAGGCACTTTTCGACTGTTGTCATTCCGAAACTCTACTGGGTGCGTATATGTGTCAGCGTCCCTTTCCGGTATCATGCTCACAACGTTCCTTCAGACTTACAGCAAGGCAACGGACCGAACACCTATTCGAAGGAGTGGAAAGTTGGCATTGATCAAGCGTTCAAAGGTTGGTCGCGGGCGTCATCCAATCTACGGATTTCACTAACTCCTGGAGACATGCAGCTGAAGCAACAGCAATGGTCCATTTCAGTGAGTCTTTTCATAGCGCGCACGAACATAACATGTGATAAGACACCCAAGTGCGATTGAGCAAAAACCATTGCAAACCAGTTCGATACTGTCCACCAATTCCGAGACAAGAAGATGGAGACTTGTCGGGCACACCGACATCCGACACCGAGGCCGTCGCTTCTATCAAGGTTGGAGAAGAAGCGCAGAACCTCAGTGTAGTACGTACCGAATCCCATGACGTTTCACATCATGATATGACAGGACCCCACCAGATCTGTCTGTCGGCATGCAGGGACAATCAAATTGCACATGATGATGATGAGCGGAAGATGACCTTCACAAAGGTGGGCTTTGAGATACCATCGTGACAATCGTTCCAGACTGACTACAATTTCACTGCCAGTACTTTTTGGATGCCATTGGTACTATATTTCTTATTGTGGTTTCCGTCTCACCACGCCTGATAGTACATGCCACAGCCGGTGCATCTAACATGTCGTGGGAGGAACTACGCGACAAGCTCAAGTAAGGTCATTTGTATTACATTTTTGCTCGCCTTCATGACTAACCTGAGCCATTAGAGGAGGCGTTGAAGGGGTTCGAGCGCATTATCAAGAGTACAACATGAAGACCGGTGAAGAGCCGTCAAGCCTGATTAATTGGACCCAGGAGCCAAGAGTGAGTGCTTCGATATACAGTGCAACTAAGTGGATTTTTTGCTCATTGGACTTCCGCACCAGTATTCCACTACTCCCCACACGGTGTGTGCATTGGTCTGAATTCCCAAAAGTTGCTTACTCCGCTTTGCAGGACTTGACTGAAAAAGTGGACTTCTGATGCAAATCATAAGTGCGACTGTGGGCTGCTGTTTGAACTACACTCAGGGAATGACAACAGCTGGTGTCAAGTCATTATATGTTACTCCTCGTATATAATATGTACCTCCTGCGAAACTGAATGCTAGCCATTCAGTATCGCTACCTTTTGGCGTAACGGTCTAAGCGGACAGCAGTTTCGACCCTCTTCCATACTATCTGCTAGTCCCCGTCCCAGCCCGGCGAGCCACTGAACCCGGAAGCTTTGAAGCGTGAGGTACAAGCATGAGCTCAGCAGTCAAGATGTCATGGCGGGGCCGGCGCAAGCACAACTTACACTTCCTCTTCCACTAGTATTGCTAGTAGTACCGCTGTCGCCGAGCTTGCTGGCTTCCGTGCCTCGCAACACCTCTGCGTCGTACAAGTAGCCGCCTGTGGCACTACCCTCTGATCGGACTTTAGCGTCCAAGAATATTTGCATCCAAGCTTCCACCCAGCCCACGAGTGCAATGGTAGCATCAACACATTTGCTAGCATGGGTCGGTCGCCAAAACGGGACTCCACATCGTCCAGAAGCCACGGGTGGGAGACCTGCAGCCTGATTCAGTGGGGTGAGTTTTGGTACCGTCCTTGATTCCGACAGCCTGATGGTCAAGGCCAGCTCACGAATGAGGTTTTCCGTCTTCAAGTTGCTGGAGGCCAACCACCCGTGCGGTGTCACGCCGCAGGCAGATTAATATCATTGTCAAGTATCAGTGTGAACGGCACTTGTCTTCAGAGAGCTAACAGTCCATGCAGTTCATGTGAGCCACTCTAAAGATACATACTGCAGGAGGTATTTGACAACAAATGGATGTGCGAATTTCTCCGCTTGGACTTCCTGCAGAGAGGTATGCGAGCACCTTTCCAGTCGCATACAGACCTGCCATTGATGCCTATGAATATTTGATGGGACCGTGAAGAGAGAAAACGCCACCTGTGCCAGCAGAGTCTGATACATGGAGTGTATCCTAAGACCGTCCTTGGAAGGTCGGTGGTCCAACAGTTATGCTGCTGAATCCCAATTTCTTTACCCAACTACGTAACCAACCAACACCCTCTCCCTCGACTGGATACGACGGTAATGGCTTTCCTCGTAAACTTCCCTTCGCATATGCAACGAAAGGCTTATAGTATGTTCCAATCACACCCCTAGAATCCGGTGATGAATGGAATGTAAAATTTGGGTTTTTGGGAGCTCACCAGAGCATCCCTTGCAGTAGAGGCATCATGACCTGATCCCGTAAGGTGATGTAGGCAACCTTTCCCCAGTCAACCCGCACGACGTGCTGAGAGGAGTTGATGAGGTGGGTAACATGAGTGGCTGCAGCATATGTTGCTCCTTCTACCTCAGCAAATTCAGGCTGTGCGAATCCTTGTTCCTTCTCCTTGCCCGCTTTTACCATTGGCTCGATGTGAATGCATGATTGTATACGTTTCAGATACGTCTGTTCGAACCGAAGGTCGGGAATAGGTAGACGCCTTCGTGCGCTGGGCTCTTCATGCTCAGCATCATGAGGATGAGAAGGATGGTCGGATAAGCTGTAGACGTAGTCATGTGAATCGATGAGTGACGGATACTTGTCCTTGCTGGTCATCGTCACGGACGGGAAAGCTATACTCGGATCGGAAGGTCCCGAATGTGGACAGTTATAATGCTATTGGTCCCGCGCCACTCAAGAATTAACTTGAGGTCAACGTTTCAACCAAACACAACAACGTATGTCCATCCAATGCTCTTTGACTCCACCGATGCTTCATCAACTTGCTACAGGAGATCTAAGATACAGTTCCACGATCAACGTTTCAACTACGAGATCCTGTCCACTTTTCAGAACCTTGCTAAGATCTAGAAACTGCTTCGAGCTACCTTCCTTCCCGTGACAATAGTGTTCCTGCTGTGCTTCGATGGGTAGCCTTACGGCCTCCGGTTTGGCGCAGACTTGTCGATTCGTCCACGCCGCGTTTCAAGCTCCAAGGCTCCGTGAAGTAACGCCATATTGTCGAGTTGGGACGTAACGCGTAATGGATCGATCAGAGCTCCAACACCAACTCGGAATCAAAGTCACGTTTGTCGGTTCCACGAAGCCTACTGCATGCGTCTTAAGCGTATTGTTTCTGCATGTACTCACAGATTAATCTGTTCACCGGCGAAGAAAACGGGCTCCTTAACCTAACGAGCGCTCTCACACACTCATGTCGGTTGATAACCTGAGGGTTCAAGAGGCTTACGAGTGCTCTGTTGCTAGATAATGCCAAGAACTATGAATACTTATTGGCAAGAGTTTTATCATAAAATCTTCATGATCTGACAGAACCCTCTTTACCTGCGACATAACCGAATGTCCGCAGAACTCAAGGAAATGTGACTCGTGATTCTAAAAGTTGCGCCTAGGTGTAATCAAATACCATGGGGTTCCAGGGATGGCGAGGCTGGCTGGCTGGCGAGACAAACTGGTGCAGGATGGTAGGCGAGCTCAGGAGTCAGGATCTCGGGCCGCTGGACAGGGTGGAGGCACGCTATTCGGAGTACGCACCAATGTCCGATATGTGAAACGAGAAAATTGCACGCAGCATGTACTCTCAGGCCCCTGGCGGTGCATTCGAGTCGCCGCATAGTACCAATGAGGGTAACATGTGTACTGTGAATTGTCAGTAGGTAGTACCTTGGTCACATCACAGATCCTGGCTGGGACGGGGATCAAATATCTACTTGAGGTGTTCACAGTGACGGAGTGACTGGCAAAGCCTGAGTAGCTTCCTGTCGCCAAATGTGAGGGTATTAACTGTTATCAATCCTCTCACGATCTTCTATCACAGCGACGATTCAAGTGAGTCTTGATTGCCAATTGATTGCAGCAAGGTCGAGCCGTACAAGCTTGTATTCCGTGGAGAAGTTCACTGCCTCGCGATATCCTGTCACGGTTTCATTGCCCCAGCGAGCCTGAGCATGCCCCAAGCCATGATGCATTCACAACCAGTATTACATGTGGAAATATATTGACCGGCTCTTCTACACCGAGTCCAGATCGAGGGTCGTGATTCTCCTTTTTTTCAACACTCAGTAGTTGCAGTGATATGCCAAGCCCTCAAGTGAGTCCTCATTATATGATTTTCCCAACATAATGGAAACCCATCGTTTGAACACGACCAGGGCAGCTTATACTATTACTATTTAGGTTGAAAGGACAACTCGCGCATAGGCCTCTCCATGTTCTCATGCTTCGTATCTCCTAACTTGTCCTGCTTCACAGAAGGGACAATAACCGGTTGGGTGGCTGCAGTACAAGGGAAGTTCGTTTTGGGTGACGTGCATATTCCTCGAACTGCCCCACACCCTGCTGGTCGCGCCTTCGTCGACTCTAATGGGGTCTGTATGCCAGAACCCTTGACATTCGTCACCTTCCTGTCCAAATGCGTCCATAGCATGCACTGCGATGAGGCTGTCCACTGGTTAAACGTGCTTTCTCATTCGTATTTTTGAGTGCCCGGGTTGTTTCGTGTTCATGTTTCTTTCAAATTGATCTAGTCTTTGTCCCCATGTTTGCTCGACTGCTTGCTCGCATTTTGCTTATTCTTCGCAAACCTCTCTCAGTCTTTCGACCCGTCGTTCGATTACTGCTTGCCCTTTCGTTTCTCCGCAGATACCTCCTTCGCGCTAGATCGCAGTCGGCGAAATGTTCATTAATTCCTCTCCTCAAAGCTTTTATCTCGTCAGTTCCAGGACTGCCGCGGACCAGTCGGGATATGACTCTGCCCATATTCCCCAGTACTGAGCCTCCACCAAGAGAACGTCTTACCATCAGGACATTCTCTCTGTCAGATACTCCCTACATCAGTCCTTCGGGTCACCTAAGTCCAAATTCACCTCCGCCCACGCCAACAAGGCGGTTGCCTCTGCACTTGGAGTTTGCTTCGGATGCCCGAATCAGTCCGCCGCCGAGCCCTGGGATTGGCAATGAAGGTAAGTACGTAGTCAATGGTGTTTTCTTTAATGTTACTTATGTGGATGCTCAGATGCGGCGCGAAGCAGAAGCCTGCGAAGTCCGATCTCCTCGGTTGTTCCGCCGTCTCCAAGAATGGAGCTTGTCCGAGCAGCCACTTTTGCAGGTACAACCGGTGATCCTCTGGGGACATTTACACTCGCTTCACAACCTCGTCGTCACACTTTGGCTGTACCTGCCGAGGGCCAAGAGGGCCTATACAGAACGCCAAGCGCTCTCTCAGACACCAGCAAGCCACCTTCATCTATTGGCCGTGCCCAGTACAGACGACACGACGGTCCTGCACCGCGACCACATTCTCCGTGCCCGAGTATTTGTGGTGTATCGTATTGGAAAACTGGTTCTGCAACCACTCTCCCGGATATTGTGCGTGTGGAGTCTTCAGCGAGCCTCTTTACACGACCAATCGCCACCAATGCCTCGACGGATATGGTTCACTCCGAGGAGGCTGTGTTTGTCTTGCGTGAACCCCGTTTCATACCTATGTCAGCGAACGACGTCATGCGCTACGATAGGACCGCCAAGAGCCATGCCATGATGCAAGTGGGATCCATGCTCGTTCTAACGTTTGCTGATGCCCCTTTCCAGAGACCCTTCGTATTCAGACTATACCATCAAGGGATACTTAATCGACTACCCATCCACCGAGTGAGTCTACACCATTATCTCAGAGAGTGAGCTGAGGATCACGTCAGAGGATTTCTGCCACATGGCTGGACTGCACATGTCCATCCGGAAGGGGCACTTTATTACATGCACGGTGAAACGGCATGTTCGATCATCAATATTACCAGCGACCCGCTAATCTTCGCTCACAGAGGACATTCACCGAAGTGGACATCTGCCACCAAGCTATCATCACTGACATAGAGTTATTCCAAACCTCTCTTTTTGGAGAGCTGCAACGAGCTATTTCCGACCAGAGGGTAAACCTAGACCTAGAGGACGTGGAACTTGTTCTAGAACCAAAGGCTGATGACTATGGGGTTTTGTGCAGTTATTATTTCGTTCACAGACACAAGAGGTGTCTCTTTTGGCTAGAAGAGTTTGATGCCAGGAGCATACTTGGGGACTGCAAAGGCGTCGCTGCCCTTTCCCACAAGAGTTCGTGCTGAATGTTTCGACAGTGACTCAAACTGATGAGCCTTTACTTTGATCCTCCGCAGAACTCGCTGTAGAAGCACAATACTGGTACGCAACATGAAAAGTAAAGAATCGTCACCATGTATGCGCTCCAGTGGTTCTCACATCAATTTATTTGCTACAGGTATGCGTGGTTGATCGAATTCAGTCGTGGTGTAGGAAACACCGTGACCTTTTTCCAGTGCGGGGCGTTGTCACCAAGGAACTCTTAGACGAGGTCAAGAACATGATGCTTCACGCTACTTGCGGTGAGAAAGCCTGGTATTAACGTCACGATCTTGATCTGAATGTGAATGTGTCATCAGATCACCTCAGCTCAACCCGATCCACAGCGGCGCTCAGCACCGACGAACTACAGAACTACATGGCGGTTGTGGACAAGATCGACAGTGAGTACAGAACCAGGGTTGACGTTGCGCTTGTCGCTGAAACATCGTCTCGGAATTGCAGTCAATTCAACTTCTAGATGTGACCATACGGTCGTGATACTCTGTAAGTCATATTAGCTTCTTCGAAGTTCATTATTTGTGACATTCTCATCAGCACGAATGATGCACATCATTTGTAGGTCTTCATTTCTTCTGTCGATAGAAGAAAGTCTCAGGTTGATCCTCACAGACCGCAACCAATATCTCAACTTCCATGGCCAGCCTTGCGCACGGCTGAGTGTCGATCAGACTGTCCATGGGTGGAGATACCGCCCTTCGAAAGCGATGATCCTACTCGCTCCACTTCTTTGCATGGCCCCAATTGCCCACGTGCGGTCGCTGCATATGAGCTTCGTAGATGATATTGCCAGCACAGTGGAGTGGAACACGTTCATCACGAAGCTCAACGGGCAATTGCAGAATCTAAACCTTCTCGTAAGTTTCTCGGTACGACCCGCGGATGCTGAGCACTGACGAACTTGTCAGGGCACTGTATTGTTGGGCGCAAATGTCGGTTTCCTGGCGATTCAATCTGTAGATGCGGGAGGAGGACGCTCCGTGACTCAAATCGCCAGCTACACTTCACTGGTGTTCAGCTTTGGAAGTATCGCCCTAGGTTTGACCTTCATTGGACTTAACCTCACTGGTCTCGAAAGGGGTTCCGAAGCTGTGAGTGCTTTTTTGACTTGCGTGGGTTCGTGGCGACCTCATGTGATATACACAGGCCAATTTCCTTCGCAGGATGAGCGACGAACGGCATGGGCTGGAGAAATTGGCTATTATTTACAGTTTGCCGTATGCATTTCTTATGTGGAGGTGAGTAAACAACTTCGAATGTTGACTCCCTCCACCTGAACAGATTGTGCCCGCCCCATCTCAGCATGCTTCTGTTCCTAGTTGCTTTCTCCGTCGAATGGTGCAAACCTGGCGACAAGGCCTCGATAGCCACCGTAGCTAGCGTTCTCTTGGTTGTCTGCGGACTAATCATCTGGTGTATTCATGTCGCTCAGGACCGAAGGGCCCGATGGTGGTGGAAATCAGACCCACGTCTTGCTCCGCGTTCACACGAAAAGCGCCTTTCACCCACGCAGCGGCTTTTTTCGCGCCTACAATCCTGGAGACAGGCCGCTCCTCCTCCACCAAAGCCTATGCCTTCAATGCACTCGCTTGGAGATGCGCCACGGGCTACTGGGGCAACTTCGACTGCTGTGGACCTAACCGTCCCGGTAGTCACTTTACAGAAACCCACTTCAAACCACGTTTCTCCCATTACCATCGGTAGCAGGTTTTCGCAAGCAGGCGGTTAAGTGATCCTATCAATCAATCGTATAACGTTCTCCACCCTATTAATAGGTTACTATACTCTACTTTGTTATTACACGACTAGTTGAGCTCATATTTATAATGATGCAATGACCCGGTGAAGCTGGGGTGGGTTGTTATATAACTTGAGTATTGCTGCCTGCAGAATGAGGGACACACGGGCCGGGCCCAGAAGCCCTTGGGAAGCTTACACCACAATCATGCTACCATTGCTCATCACCGTGATAGCCCACTTGGCAACTTGGCTGTACTTCCCATTTCATACCAACATTCAGCTTTTAGTCGACAACCCAAACAGCAGAAGCATAGAAACAAACTCATCTCGAATACTGTTGTTGACTGCACATCCCGATGATGAGTGTTTTTTCTTTGCGCCAACCATTCTGGCACTTGGAGAGGACCCAACACGTCCGGAAATTTACTCGTTGACGTTGTCTATTGGAGATGCAGAGGGCCTCGGGGAATCCAGGAAAGAGGAGTTGAGTCGCAGTCTCGACGTGATGGGTATTGACCACGACAAACGCTGGGTGATTGACCATCCGTAAGCCATGGGCGAAGATTCCTTTAGACAATCCTCTAAGCATAGCGCCCCACAGCATGCTCCAAGACAACATGACACTGCAATGGGACGCGTCCGTAATAGCGGTGGTCATTGCACCATACGTGGTAAAGAACAATATCACGACTGTGCGTGCATGATTTGTGTACCTTTGAATTTCTTCCGCTGATGTTCTCTCCAGATCTTGACTTTCGATACCCAAGGGATCTCTTCGCACCCGAACCACTATTCCCTTCCATTTGGCGCGTGGTATCTTGTCGACACGCTGCGCTCGACGGCACCTGAGACTGTGCCCCGGGTATTCAGTCTCGTCACGGTACCCACCCTTCCGAAATATACTGGCGCCCTCTCGTCCCTGCTTATCCGCCTAAACTGGGCGTTTGAGTGGGCTCTAGCTCACTTTATGCGAGTCGACACGAATCGGCGGGTGGTATTCACTTCCGGTTTCAATGAATATTTTATGGCTGTACGAGCCATATCACAGCACGAATCTCAGCTGATATGGTTCCGCCATCTTTACATGGCTTTTTCAAGTTATATGTGGGTCAATGAATGGGTTGAAATAGAGTCAGATACGATGTTGGAATGGGAGTAGCTTTTAGGGTACTATGACAGTACTAAATATTGTGAGGTGCACCACCCATGTCTACTCAACTTACAGGGGCCTAGTTGCTATGTAGTATGTACTTACTATACTTGGTGAGCCGCCAAAAGTTTGTGTTCGCTTGTTTGGCTCTTGTGAACAGATTTCGACCTCGTCACGGACATTGTTCGGTGGTGGTGATACTAGCATGACCCGCTTCAGCGCCCTCGCCAGCGACAGCAGCGACGACGAGCAACTCCCTTACGCGTTTCAAGATGCCCAGAAAAGCGCTGGTTATTTACCAACCAAACCAACAGACATGGACCACGACTCGCCACTCTCTGGTTCGGACGAGGACGAGGACGAGGACGAGGACATAGAAGTAGATGAGGACGAGACAGAGGAAGAAGAAGAATCCGACGATACATCGGAGATGGAGGAGGATGAGCTAGTTGATGCAGAGCCCTCCAAAACCCGCAACCATGCCTTGGTAGAAGACTCGGATGGCGAAATTCAATATGAGCACGCGCGAAGTCAACCAGGCTCCCCGAGTTCGTCAGATTCCGACCTTGAAGTGTCACCCCAGCGAGCCGCAACTACTGGACCATGGGCAGGACGCGGACGCGTGGACGTGCAGAAGATGCACGTCATGCAGACATCCCTATTTCGTATGCCAGAGGAAGCGGCAGCACTCCAAGCCATGAATCAACCCATACGGCCGCGTTTCAAATTGTCACCGACCGTGAGCCGAAAACATAGCCGTGACTCGATCGGGGACGGGCGATTTGACTCTCAAGAGGTTTGTAGCTTGCTGTTTCACGGTGGCATACCTTACCCACCATTTTCCAGAGAGTTTCGTTCGCTCACGACATTGATCATCCTGTTTACCGTCCATCGCGGAAATATGCCCGAGTCCAGACATCCGCTTCAGCAGTAGCTGGAAATGAAGATGCATTGGTAGACGCAGGCCTTGCTTTAGGGCGCTCTTTCCGCGTCGGATGGGGTTCAAGTGGCACTCTGGTTCACTTAGGCCGACTATGCGGGCCTTCAAACCAAATGTGGGCTTAATTTTGTTTACCGTTATGCAGATTGCTAACCTGCTTTGCTAGTCAAACATCTGCCAACTCTTCAATTGTTACTAAAACGACCGTCCCGTTTTTCTCGGGATCCCGGGATGATATCGGCAACAGAGTTTCCCGGTTGCTGCAACACCATCTGTCTAAAACACCTATCGTAAAGGACGAGGACGGAGTCCCCTTCGCTGACCCATCTCCGGAGCTTTGCTTCTCCTCTTTCGCATCGCTATATCCTCAAACAGATCGTTCTAACGAAGCATTACTGTTTCGCCTTGGTCATGCTTTGTTTGACAATATCGACCTTAACCTGGGCCAGGAAGTCACAGTCGATGTTCGAAATCGTGTTTCCTCGATTCGGCGCAAGGCAGCACTCTCAGCGTGGCTAGGGGACGCTGTTACTTCTTCAGTTGATGCAGACCTCAAAAAACAATCCCCCGCGGACCCCGCTGGTCTGATATTCACCCTTCTCTCCGGATACCAGATCGAGAAGGCATGCGACACCGCTATGGACTGCGGATTCGTCAAACTGGCGACGCTCATCTCACAGGCGTCTGGTGACTTTGAATTCCGGGAAGATATCAGAGAACAGTTACAGTTATGGCGTGAACAACGAATAGACGTTCACGTCAGCGAGAGTGTCAGGAAGATATACTCCATACTTGCCGGTAGCCTAGACATCTTGGAAGGTTCAAAGGCGAGCAGCATCGAACGATGTCCTGACGTTGATCCACTCAAAGGGTTGGACTGGAAACGGACGTTTGGAATGTATCTTTGGTATGCTGAGCCTATGGATGCATCTATAGCACAAGTGTACGAGTCGTACTACCGCGCCTCGCGAGAATCACCTTCACGGGTTGCGCCTCCGCAACCACATTACCTAGAGAGCGTTCCATCACTAAAATTCCCCTTTAACATGCCGTCACCAGTTCCTTCCGACGCCCTGTTTTCCCTCATTCGACTCCATGCCGAACCCGCGTGCTCGCTTTCTCAGGTCCTCACCCCGCTTTCGTTCGTACCCTCTCCAAGCGACTACTCTTTCCCTTGGCATCTATACGTCGTCCTGTCACGATGTATGCGTGTTCGCGACTTGTCTGATCGTGGCGAGTCAGGCAGCCGTGGAGAAACACTAGACGATGACGTTTCGGGACATCACGAAGGCCACAGTCCGAGTGCTGACTTGCTGGCAAGCAGCTACGCACAACAACTGGAGCAACTTGGCATGCTCCAAGAGGCTATCTTCGTGCTTTTGCACATCGAGGGATCAGCAGGGTAGGTTCTCTGAATCCAAACATCCTTTATTAGCCATTTTGAGCTTGGTTAACTAGGCGAGAGAAGGCCATCAGAGATCTGCTTCATAGATCGGGTGATAAACTCGATGAATGGATGTGCAGCGGAATATTGGGAAGTCTCAAGATTCCTCTTGCTTGGGTCAACGATGCCAAGGTATTCATAATTTAGGCTTCATGGATGCGCGATCTTCTGATATGGACAACTAGGCTATCTACGCCATTCGACAAGGCAATGTCTTTGACGCTTATCAACTGTACATGGATGCGGGACTGTATCAATCAGCGCATGACCTCGCAGTTGTCGAGCTAGCACCGGAGGCTGTCATCCGACAAGACTTCGAGCTTCTAGCTTCGCTATTAGAGCGGATGGCCAGCCAGTCAATCGACGGGTGGCATCTGAAGGGCAAGGCAGGTCAATTTTTCTGTGTTAATAAACTTATTCACATGTAGCTCTTAGGCCTACATGGACTATGCACATACTATGACACGCCTACCAGAACTACATATGTCGCTTTCTGACGCTGCAGTACCCGATCCAGCTGAAGAGCAAGAATTTGAGAGTCTCACGCGCTCAATTCCGAAACTGATCAGTATTCTACCCGATGTCCTCTCCTCGCAATCAGACCCAAGACATAAAGTGGCCTTGGCTGAGATGGTCTCCGGATTGACTGCTATCCTCGATCAAGTGAGGCCCCTGGCACTCGTACGTAGTGGCTCGACCCACAACTCTCATTTTCTGAAACTGATATCGCCCTTTTTTCGATTCAGGCACAATCGCAGATACGATTGACGGGAGTGGACGAAGCTACGAAGCTGCGACATATCCAAACCACAGCGCTGGAACGGTTCATGAGGTCTATCCGGGTTTCGTGACTGGTGTAGTCATGATGTTGTTGCTGCTATTATTTAACAATACGACCGTTTCACAACATCGTTTCCGATCGACAGTGAGATCGCCTCAGTTACATGTTGATCGGAACATGTATACCCCGTGTGTCGCGTGCTCAATGAATGATTGCGCAGACTGCGAATCTGGCGATCACTGATGTATGGTGCTTCACGGAAACTTCCACGAGAAAGGCGGAGGACCTACCATACCCAGCTTGTAGATCTCTGATGCGTAACAAAACTTCATTCCTTGCGACTATAAACAAACAAACGACTCGTATTATAATAAGTGTAACATTTCGGAGCTACTTCCAAATTACTAATGTAGAATAAATAAAACCAACCCGTAATAAATATTCCATGTTCTAAAATTCCAGGCGTGTGCAGTGCAAAAAGTGTGCACTGATCTAGTCGATGTTCTTGCCGCACTGCAAGAGAATGGTTCCTAGGATAGCAGCATCTAGGAGGCCCAGTTGCATCGCGCGGTGGGTCACCTCCAGCACGACAGAGCCATAGGTCTTCGAGACTCGAGCCAGCCAGTCCGAAGTGCCCGTGACGGACAACTGCATTGAGACAAGGTTTAATGAAAACGCATTCGAGCGCTAATGAAACACGCTTACATGCAGGAATCTGTCTGAAGGGGCCCAAGAATAACCAACCCCGTTGTGCATCATGTAGCGCGAACTAGTGGAATCAAAAGACGCGTCAGATCGAAGGTAGTACCACGAGGGTCATGATCCGGGGCCACGAACCTCCTATCAGACGCCAGTTGCAGCCATTGTGCGACGGGCTGTTTTGCCGCGACACCACGAGCCTCGACGTTGGGGTGTGTCTGCCATTCTACCAGGGCAATATTGGACCCCCGGGAATTTTTGAGGACAGTGTATCCCTGCATGGACGCGTCGGTCACGACACGGAAGTACGTCTCGTTGTTGGGACCGATGACGGTGCAGTTAAGTATGGTGGGGTTGAACGACGTGAATCTGAACGTGACGAGTTCATTGAGGGACACCTGGTTGGCAGAAGCAGTTGGATAGGGGAGCGCTCCGAATACGGAAGGTGCCCCGCCAGTGGACCGACCGCTGCCCGCATTCCAGGCTTCCTCTGCAGAAAAAGGATTGGTACCGTACATAATAGAAGCTTGTGTGGTCGAGAGGGTAGTTGTGGATGGCCGAAATACTGGAGAATGGTCTTCCAGGACGAAGTCCCCTCACCTCATATACTTCTGCTTTCTTTGAAGCTATGCACCTCGGTCTTCATCGCGGTGCGCGAAACAAGTTAATGTCGCAGAGAATACAAGACGTGCTACCGCAATGTTCCTACATGCGGGACGAGTTTCGTGCTCGAGATCGGGTGTTGAAGTAATACCGTCACAATAGCAGTGGCGGATTGTGGGGCCGTAGTCCGAACAGTTTCAGACCCATGATGCGTGACGGTATGTAGAGGGAACATTTGTTGCAAGTAGAATCTCGATGCTAGTGGTCGTTTGAATCGCTGGACTCGGGGAGGAAATGAACGCGACAGCATGCGATTCGAACGCGTCATAAGGGCATGCTGTAGTACTGGACAGTATCGGCCGACCAACATGTCTGGGCGCTAAGCGCTAACCTTCCATCGGGTTTTGTGCGTGTTCAATCGGGTCAGACAATTTCAGTACCGGAGGCGTGAACTCGCGACCTCCGTTACTAGGGGCTACAGATTCAAAACAGGTTCCGTGTCAAAGACCAGTGCTTGAAGAATTGAGGCTGCTGGGCTAATGTATCAGACATTACACCGGGTTTGAGGGCGTCGGAGGTTTGTCAGACTTCCTGACTTGAACGGCATCGGAGGACACATGTCTTGGAGTCGAGATGCACAATTCAGATATGCATGACGCTTAGAGCTTGCCCAACATATAGGATGAATATGTACTTACTCGAGGATCGTCTGTGACATCGTCGAGGCGCCCTCTACTGATCTTGGTAGTACCGTAATTGCTGATCGTTGTGTCACTGTGAGCCGCACTTTTTACTAGCAAGCTGTATGTCCTCCAGTAATACACTATGAAACCTTGTTTGATTTTACTTAATGCCAGACAACAAATCGGGAATTGGGGAGCGGGTAATACTAGAACACGGACATGCGATGACACAAGGACATTGATACACTTTCGTACAGCCGACCAATACAACCCATGTATGTACGAAGGTAGCCGCAATCGCACTACATGGCGTACCTGATGTTGAAATAGCGCGCTATGAGTCAGCCACAAATTTCCAATCGTAAAAAGGAGGATACGCACTTCCTTGTCCACTCCCTGGCAGTCGCCTCATACCGAGGACGATCTGTCTTGTACAGGTGTGCGATATCGTGCACCAATGGGTCATCGGGATTAGGATCAGTAAGCATCGAGCAGATCGAAAGTAATACTAAACAGAGGGAGATGGAGATCAATTAAAGCACGATACAACTGAGTGAGCGAGGAAATTCCCCACCTTTCGATATAGTCAGCGCTGGCGACCATTGGTCCCTGAGGATGTCCAGACAAATGGACCCGTTGGCGTTGATGTTAGGGTGGTAGATCTTCGTCGTGAAGCTGACTTTCGGTGGCTTGAAGGGGTAGTCCGTAGGGAAGGTGATCGAAAGGAAGAACACGCCACCCGCATACGGTGAATCGCCCTGGTGTCGTATTGAGTCACAATTTACAACGCTGTCGACATACAAAAGTACACACCGGCCCCATGATCGTAGCTTGCCACTGGAACATGTTATCGCCAGTAGGACCAGCGCTGCAGGAGGAGGGCGGATCACGCCCAAGGTCAATCAATTCCTGAGGACGAAAGCAAGTCTGGTCAGTATGCAAAGCCTCCAGAAAGGCGCCTGGGCAACGCCACAGCCTCAGGTTATATGACAACGGTAGAGAATCCCTACCTTGTTAATGCGCTTGAGAGCCATTGCGGTAAGAAATTAAGATACTGGCAAGATTGTACTAGCTCTGCGACATGAATCGCGAAAAGATCGAGCACAATCGCACACGATCAAGTGCGGCGGGTAGATCGAGTTGGGGCGTAATTTCGAGATGCCAATGAGAAAGTAATACGTTGCCGTAAATTGACGTTAGCGAGAAGTAAGAACAGGGAGAAAAAGCATTGCATACAGTGAAAGTTACTTCTCAGATGAGCGGGCGTTTGAGGACCCAGTGATGGTGAAAGGTAGAGACAAGAGTACATGGGGATGGTGGCTATTTAGGATGTTTGTAATCTGTTTGGTTCGCTGACAAAACGGGACAACACTAGCTTTATCTGAACCTTGCCCTGGAGTGGCAAGAATCAGTCTCAAGTACTGCAAAATGCACCTTTTTTTATTATCACCCAGGTTTACTGTAACAATGACAACGCCAATATTGAATATTGAATATTGAATGGGGGACATCCTTCATTATCTGTGCTTTGTCTCGAGGTGGGATATTCGAAGCTCAGCTCCAACTCCCAGAACTACAGATTAGGAGTGGTACGTGGATCCATCCATCCGAGCCTGAACCCCTCAGGTATCGTGGACATGATACCCGGGAGATCATGATCAAAGCCAGCCTTAGGTAAGGGGACAAATTCCTACCCATCCGCCGAGCATACCTCACAAAATATGGCAAGAGCTCCATCGCAATCCCATCGACGTCTGTCATGTATCCACCGCTCTGGGATCGAAGAGGCAGAGGTAGATTGACATAGGACGTGGCAATGCAGACCACGTCGGAGACGATGTTCTGTAATATCAGGCGTAGTGTCCATTCTAGAAATGAAATTAATAGAAAAATTTAAAATTGTGATGCATGTTCCGTTATACAAGTGCGACGACCCAACTCTTATTATCATCCAGAAACAAAGAAAATCCACCGACCTGATGAAATTCTCCGACCTCCCTCAGCTCTCCTCCTCATCGTCACTGATCTCCAACATCTCCTCACATGACGACGGCCAGCAAAACGCGGCAGGCTTCACGTTCGTTACCATTAACGAATTTGTTTCATTAAACCCTGCCGTGTCGAGCTCCATCGTCCTGAGGTCCACAGCATCCGTGTCAGGTCTTCTGCATTTCGCTCTCAACACGGAAAAGCCACCACGCACCGGGTACATTCTCGCATGGCCCTGAGAATACTTTCCTTCTCAACCTTGTTGGACGCGTGACTGAGCTTGTCCATCAATGCTTTGCTCTCAGAAATGTAGCGTTCGAGCCTCTCCTGCTTGAGAGCGAGTTCTTGTCGTTCATTTATTGCGGCGGCTTTGCGGACAGGTTGCTTAACGGTTTCGATGCTTTCCGTGATAAACGAAACAGCCAGGTCCTCCAAGCTGTCCAAAGTCAGCAAAGAGACAAATGTAAGTATACCACCAAAATTTATAGCGGAGAAAATGAGCAAACGTTGAGGCGTTCGGTTTGGTAATAACCGGCGTTGGCGTCGAGATAGGAACGGGATTGGAATTGGAAGCGTGAGGGGGAGTAACCCTTTTGTTCTTCTTGCTCTCTACAACAAGACGGCGCAGGTCCTGCTCCCTCACCAACCTATCCAGAGTGGATTGAGGTCCTAGGGCTGGGGGCATGTTCTTCGTAGAGCTCGAAGTGTTCGGAGTACCGGAGGGCGTAAAATGGTTCTGAGTCGTAGCAAGTGCAGCTTTGCCTTGGGCAATCTTGTCTTCGAGCTCTTTTCGACGGGCGAGCAGAGAATGCCTGGTAAAGCTAGGGGCTATGGGAGGAGTTTGAAGGCTTCGAGGTTCGGAAGGTGCACGCGGTGGTGACTGGGAATCCACTGAAAAAGACGATCCAAGGCTGGGCGTGTTTATTTGTAATATTGACACTTGTGCCACTTGTGGAACTGGCAACAAAGAGATGCTGCTGGGAGTTGTGGAGGAACTCAAAACCGGCGTATTGTCCACAATTGTGGCAGAGCCGCTGGGTTCATCGTGGGGCTCTTCAGTTGGGTTGCGTTCCGTGATTGCATTAACGAAGGGTAAAATGGATGCGTGAGGGGTAGGCGGATGAATGGCGACAGGAGATGACATGACCATGCCCTCTGGGTCGTCGGGACATGGCGTAGCGCATTGGATGGACAGAGGTATTATTGAAGACGCGATCGACATGTCATCAGGATTGCCCACTGTGGCAATGTCATCATTCCGCTGCCCGTCAAAATCCTCTAGCTGAGCTCCCCCATCTACTAACGGTTCCGCGCCACTGGGTGGCGGTGGCGGGTTCGCGGATGTTATGTGTGGGGGGTCACCATGTTTCAGCACCACGCCCTCACCGCCACAAGCCTGACTAGTGACCGCATGCTGAGCTTTCAGACGCTTCCTCTGCTTCCGCGTCATCGGCTTCGCGGTAGAAGTGTCTTCAATCTCGCCCTCCTCTAGCTCTATACCACTTGATTTAGAGCCTACCCCGGACACACGATACCACCACGCCCTAATAGCTTGTCTGCCCTTACCACGTAACTGTTTACTGACAAACGCCTTCCTCGCAGCGACTGCATCGGGAAACTCGATCAAGGCTTTCCCCTTGTTCGTATCGACATCTACTTGCATGGGAGTGACATGTCCAGCGGTACTTGCCCAGTTGGTAACCCACGGGAGGGTGCGATAGCGCTGCGGGATCGATTCGAGGACAAGGGTGCATGTGGGGCTAGGCTGTTTGGGCAGAGGTTTGGAGTAGCTGCCACGGCTGCTTTGTGACCCCGGTTCAGGGCCACGCCCGATGACAAGGGTGACAAGAGTGGCCTTGGGTTTCTGAGGGACCGCCTTGGACATGGTCGATGGCCCGAAATTTTCATCCTTGGGACGATGCGGTAGTGGACCCTTCATAAGAGTCGACGGCCCTGGCTCAGGTGGGACGTTTGGGGAATAAGAAGTTGACGGTATGTGGTCAGGTTGACCCATGGGTTCGCCAGCAACAGGGTTGAGAAAGTCTTGCCAGGGAACGTACGAAGGAGCAGCATTTCCAAGCCAACATTGCATTTGCCAAAGTTCCGGTATACCTGGTCCAGTGGATGGGGGGCAGTTCGGGAAGGGATTGGAGGTATTGCTGAAGTGTTCCGTTTCAGGCGGTGGTGGTGGTAGGCGATGAAGACCCGAGGACCCGAAAGGATCTCTTCCAATTGGTACTTGGGAGGAGGCAGGCGCAGGTAGGTACTCTGGCGCGGCTACCGACGTCGGGTGCTGTTTCCTTGAAGCTTGGCGAGCAGAAACAACCTGTCTCCCCTTGCCTTTGGCAGCAGCAGCCTTTTCCACCTTGTGTGACTTCCCAGGTTTAGGTGGTAGAGAAGGGATGTGATTCACGAGCTTAGCTTTAGGAGACGACACTGGTGGTTCTTGCTTGCGTTTTTTGCGTCGCTCCTTGACGTCGCCTTTCTTCATCACATCGACCTCAAAACTCTGTTCTTGTGCAAAGTTCTGTGGTGTCCCGGGGAATCCGATTCCACCATCATGGCGTTTACGCTTGAGTCCCCCAAAAGATAACGGCTCGACTGGTCCTGGACGGTTTCCCGGTTAGTGAAAGGAGTCGACGATAAGACTGCTTACCGTCAAATTGGAGGCCTAAGCCGCGACCTGGTCGGAATCCCATACGCAAAGCCATAGAGTACCCTATTGTTTGTACGACACTCGAAGAGGTGTGCACGTCGGGCGTGGTGGAACAAGTTGCAAAAACCTCGACATTTTGACCCGTTGCCTCTTTGAGATCATCGGCCTTAGCTAATATCAGTGATGAGTCGCTGTCGGCCGCGTTTAGCTGGGATTCAACGACAGCTTCATCCTCATCATCTGAGATGATGATGGGAGAAGAGATGGACCCAGCACCGCGCACTACTGGCATCTGGCTGGCGTGATTTGGGATATAGAAGAGAGTAGTTTTCTGTCACACGGGCACATCACACTAGTCCTCAAGAATTGTGTTCAAAGTCCGCTCCAAATTCATTGCATCATGCCTGCTGGGGGCGGGCTGGCGAACTGAGTAAGTACTTGGTTTACAGTAATGAGCCAAAGGGACTTCAAGCTTTCAAGTTGGAGATCAGGCCAGCAGATTATCGGGAGAGTTCAACTGGACATTTCATGGACCGGCAGAACACCAACAGAGTCACGAATGTACCATGCTTCTAGTGGGGGCAAGGATTTATACATTCTCTGCAAAGCTGGGAGTGACAACAGATCGACCGAGCGACCAGATAATCACTGTCCTACTTATCTTGAGCGCCTTTGTCACGTTGTATCAGGCCAACGCCGACAATGACGCCGTCCGCGAGAACATCAGCCACCTTGCGGCCTTCTGTCGCCTGATGTTCTGCCTTCTTGATGAACTCTGCTTTCACAGCGTTGGCTCGCGCAATCTAGAGATATGCAAGCGGGATCTTAACAGAAGAAGGCGACTTGGAGGGCCAAAATACGAACCTCTTTGGTATGATGCAAACATTCCAGGTAATCTTCGGCCTGTAGCTGGCATTGCTGGGGCGCATCAGCCTGTGCGTAACACTACATACGCTCTTGTCAGTCCTTCAAACAACGAAAGCGGGCAGTTGTTTTACTTTCTGGAATTCTTGCCAGTAAGCAAAACACCGCGAACGGCCTGTATTCGGGTGTCACGAAATGATGAGCATCATTGGTTTTTTTTTTTTTGCGCACCTCCAGTGTAGCTAAAACCTGACTATACCGGACTACTGTCAGCCAAGCATGGGGGGAAAGTGACCAAAAAACACATACGGCCATGGGATTTGAGGAAGAGGATTCGGAGAAACGAGTGTGACACGAATGGAAGGTGACATGTGACAATTTGTCACAGGCGTTGTGGGTGCATAGCCACCGATATTGGGGAGACTTTGGAATTCCATCTGAAAGTTCTGCACCATTGCGAACTCCTTCCTTCAGAATTCTACGATCAAAAAATACAAAGGCTGTGACAATGGCAGATCAAGCGGAGCTGGTATTTGTTAGGAACTTCATAAAAGCTATTGCTGCCCAGCCGGTCACTTTCAACGACGACTACCAAGCTCCCCCTCATCTGTCCCTCAAGAGGGTACCAGTCTTACCCGTGCGTACAACACCCATTTCTACGGATCAATGGTCTTATCTTCCATCTTTCTATGTAGATCGAAGTTCCGCCTGTTCCAGAACGTAAAGGGGAGCCATCCACGGCAGCAGGTAGGCCAGATCGTCACGTACTTGCGACGTGTACTTTAACCGGCAAATGATTGAAGTTGCCACAATTAACATTACGTTCAAATCCTTGAAACCACCGCAGGCTTTCAGTCTTGCAGTACAATCAACCGATACTATATCCGACATTAAATCCCAGCTCGCGTTCCAACCGCGTGCACCGCCTGCAGACGCACAGCGACTCTTACTCAAAGGAAAAGCCTTGATAGACACTAAACTCCTCAAGGAGTACAACGTAAAGGACGGCGATACTATAAATTTGATGGTCAAACCTGGCTTTGATTGGGATCCCACCAAGACTTTGTTCCCCACGTCTTCATCTGAGGACGGGATGAAACCTGCACTAGCTTTAACGTCTGAACCCCCTCCGAAACTCACCGCGGGGCATAGACATACACGGACGCCGTCTATTGTTTTGTCCCCCTCCCCATCTGTGTTGTCGTTGGAACCGGAGAGCAAGCCCCAGGACATCACACTCTCCTTAGACACCTCCGCGATACCTACGGCCTCGTTGTCGCCAGCGACGCGGTCGACATATCAAAGCAGTATCTCTGAACCTGGCTTCTGGGATCGACTACTTGCGTTCTTACGGTAAATACCGCTAGTTTTCACGCAGACACGAGGATGCTCAATTATCGTACAGAACGGAGTTCAGCAACGAAAATGACGCGCTGATCGCGTTTGAAGACTTTCTCCGTGCGAGCAAGGGTGGGCTGACTGCGAGTGAGATTGCGAAGATCCGTGACCATGTCGGCATTGTTGGCATGGCTGGCACTTAGACAGAGAGAGAGAGCACGCCCTCTTGTAGCTTGCGTTAGTTGCTGCGAGGTTAGTTAGTAATTGGGACTAAGGATTACTGTAGAACGTTTGTCATCACTACTAGTAGCGAGCACGAAAGCTGACTCAAGGATCTGAACGTCATATAAATGTCATCTGACGAGCAAGAGAAATTTCTTCCAGGTATGGCCACTCCTATTCACCAACTTATAATCCGAGGCTGCTCTTCGGCATTCCGAACTTGGCCCCTGATAGCAACTTATTCCCTTCCAAAACATTCTCCCAGCCTACTTGAGCGCTCGTTGTTCAGAACATCCACCATGACATCGACGTCGAATCAGGCTGACATCGGCAAAATGAAACTCGAATCCGACGGTTCGTTCAAGAGGGCGGCCTCTGCTTTCAGAAACTGCATCCAGAAGAACGGCGAGTTTGCTGCCGAAAAGGGTTTGTCGAGGATGGATGATAGCAAATATCCGATGTACTAACTGAATCTGTTCTCTTCAGATAGATATCATCTCTACGTCTCGTACGCGTGTCGTGAGTCACCTTCACGATTTGTACCTCGTGTCACAGGCCTGGTGCCTATCTTACGACCTTCCTTTCAGCATGGGCCACACGCACGCTCATCACCCGGAAGTTGAAAGGCCTGGAAGACATCATTCGTGAGTCTTCTTATATAAAGTTAAAGTTTTATCGTGCTTGCTGACCTTGAGGTCTTATGTAACAGCCGTCACTGTTGTATCTCCCCACATGGGCGAGAACGGATGGCCTTTTGCCAGCGTCGATCCATTTCCCGGGGCTGATGTAGATCCACTATTCAACTCCCAACATGTCAAGGATCTTTACTACAAAGCGGATCCGAACTACGCAGGGAGGTATGGTATTCCCCAAGTACCATGTCCGTGATATAGCGTGGACCTTAATCGTCCCTTTACCCCAAGGTTCACCGTCCCCGTTCTCTGGGACAAGAAGAAAAACACGGTGGTCAATAACGAGAGTTCAGAAATCATCCGCATGTTCAACACGGCATTCAATGACATCCTACCCCCGGAGAAAGCTTCCATCGACATCTACCCAGAAGCGCATCGCCAAGACATCGACTCGATCAATGAGTGGGTTTACGACACCGTGAACAGTGCGTGTGCTTTCCTTCCGTTCAAAATTACCGTTGTGTATCATTAATTGAACCCAGATGGTGTGTACAAGGCTGGCTTCGCGGGCTCTCAGGACGCATATGAGAAGGCGGTGTACCCTATTTTTGACAGTCTGGACCGCCTCGAGAAGCTGCTCACTGGCAAAGATTATCTCGTTGGTGACAGGCTTACAGAGGCAGACATCAGGCTATTTGTCACTATCGTGAGGACCTTCATGTAAGATCTGCCAGTCCAAGCTAACACCCTCTGACAGATCCGTTTCGACCCTGTATATGTCGGGCACTTCAAATGTAACCTGCGAACCATTCGCAATGGCTACCCTGCCCTCCACTTGTAAGATTCTCCGCTGAAGACACGAACTCTGCTAGATAATTAACCTCGGAACGTCATACGTCATAGATGGATGAGGAAGTTGTACTGGAACAACGACGCCTTCAAGTCCACTACCAACTTCCAACACATCAAAGTCCACTATTATTGGTCTCAGACCAAGGTTAGCCCTACCCATTCAAGTTTTACATAACTGCGTGACTCATCCTGGCATAGGTTAATCCGACAAGAGTAGTTGCTGTAGGCCCGACTCCCGACATCGAGCCTCTTTAAGCGTCGCAAGGCTCTAATTTTATAGCAATATGATTACGAATTGGATGGAGTACATACATATGTACCCCTACAAGTCTGTAAAGAACGAATTGTAAAATTATCTGAGGTTCAACACAATAACTTGGCGGCACGTGAATGAGGAAGGGAATGTTCGGGGTGAGAATCCAGCACATGGGATAACACATGGGGAACGGTGGCACGAATAATATTGAAGAGAACACTGGAGCAAAGAGGTGCAAAAGGCCATCAAAGAATAGCCAGGACACCGACAGAAGAGCCCGCTACGAGCGCAAAGATCGTGAGCATCACTTTCTCCCAGCCAACGAGGGGTGCAATGGCCGCAACGGCGCCCGATGATCCTAGACTTGCAACCGCTACCTGTGGGCGAGCGGGACACTGCGAACCAATCTGTGTTTGAGGATTGGAGGACGGAGCTGAGGACGGAGCTGAAGAAGAGGGGGCTATAGATGTGGTTTCTATGGACGATGATGGCTGGGAAATAGGAACTTCGATGGATTGAGATGATGAAGAAGATGCAGGAGGAGAGGGTGCGAAGGACGGTGGGGCGAAAGAATGGGAGGCCGATGGCGATGCTTGCTGAGAAGAGGAAGGAGGGAGGGAAGATAAATATGCGAAAGACGACCGTTCTAGAGTAGAAGATGAAGGGATTGGAGACGAGGAAGAAAGCAGCGAGGAAGAAGGACTGAAGGGCGACTGCAGACTCAAAGAAGATGAGGGTTGGCTGAGTGATTGGCGATAGGACGGGTCTAGCGAAAAGGATGACGGTAAAGCGGATGTCGTAGATGGTGCGCTTGAATATGACTGTGGGATTGAGTGTAGGTATGAGATAGACGGTAGGACGGAGGTAGGTACTTGTGTGGTGGAATCTACAGAAGAAAACAGGGGGGAACTTGGAGATGGAGACAAAGGAAAAGTAATTGTCGTAGCCGTGTACGTTGTTGTAGCAGAGGGCCTAAAATGCCTACTATGTCTATTTGGTCTGGAGTGCCGATGAGAACGCACAGTAATAGGTGCTGATGTGCTGGAACTCTCTGCGGAGGCTACATCTCTTGCAAGGATGTCCTGTCCGTGGTTGATGGTACTGTAAGTCGTACAACTTGATGAAGAGGGGGCGCGGTGCGGCAGGGGAGTCACCGAAGTCCCTTGATAGAACGTTGAAGTTGCATAGACTCCTGGCGGCTGTGGATTAAATGTCAGTTGCGGCCATGCTTGACTGAGGATGAAATAAACCTCGGCGGAATCCCCGAGACAATTTTCGAAAACACCCGCGTCGTAATTTCCAGGCATATTCCACTCGCAGCCCATGGCGTCGTCGACATTTTGACACATGATAGACGCGTTCGCAGAAGATTTGCATGCCCGGAAACAGAATTGTTTGTCTGACACGAGGCTCTGCCAGACCCTGTGAGAACCCAATTCAAGAATCGCGACGATCTTTACCTTCCACTCGTGAATATGTTCCAGTTGACCGAATGCACTTGAGAAGACGAGTCCGCCAACCGTGTTACTTTCACTGTTCGCGCCATGCCAATCAGACTCTCCGCCTGGTAGATTGATGGTAGTCAAGTCGCCGACACCTAGTTCCGTTCAACCACCCACTGCACGTCCGAAGTCCGACGACCTACCTGTCACTTGCACGTAGTCAGGGGTGACCACGAGGTGTGCACCAGCTATGGTTCCATCTGGGATAAGGCGCGTTCCGTATCCGCTCTATAAGATAATTGATTAGCCTTTGTTACCAAATATGTTATCCGCAACATACCATCATACACCATGGCACTTCGATTTGCTGCAAGGTAGGTGCGTGTTCTCGTCGGCTTTACTGCCTCGACGACAATGCATGAACTGACCTCCTTGTTTCCAGTGACCGGGTTAGGGTCAGGCTGCGCAAGTGCCCATAAACAAAAGTCCTGCACAGTGTTCACTGGCCGTCATCAGCCAACATGACGCACGGTATTCAGGAGTATAGCTCATGAAAATAGGCAACGTACGATAGGCGTTTTGACACCCGGAGGCTTGGTTGTAGCCAGAGCTACACAGATTCTGGTCCTGTTCTATAACATTCTGAGGGGTATAACTTGGGGTATAACGGGCACCTGCAGAGGTGAGACAGACCCGAGAGATGAGGCCCGCGAGAATAACTTTTAGACTAGTCTGAGCCATCTCTGTACTCGGGGCGACAGCGCCTCGAGTTGGAGGAAAAGAGCACAATTGGCTGGACAAGTATCCGCAGGTTTATAACCCCCCATCGGACATGTATCGCCCAAACATATTAACACGGTAGGGAAGCCTGGTGCGCCGGGTTCAGGACCGCCGTCCCGTCAACGCCCCTTCAGCAGCTGGATCAAGCGACGTTTTCGCCATCACATACACTTGCAGCGTTATCTCGGCGATATTGACACGAGGTGGTCATGAGCGTAACCTGGCATGAAAAGCGAGACACGGTCAAACAGCGCTGAGGTGTTAAACTCCGCATGCCCTCGGACTCGGAGTCCTTGACTACTTGCTGTCAGTCGCGGGGTGTGGGTGGGTGTCAAAAAAAGGTTCCGCCAAATTGTCAGCGCGAGTCGTTGGACTTGAAGTTGTTATGCTGCCTTATATCTATGCGCGTCTAATATCGTTCTGTTGGACTCAGAAGTTGTTCTGTAGTGAAAGTTTCAGATTGGAAAGGTCCGAAAGTTCATGTTCGTGACTTCGGCACTAAACTGCACTTGCTATTTCTGAATCCTTCTAAATCACTACGACTTCAGGCCACTTACATGTGTACATCGCGTGCCAGTGACCGTCACTTTCCAGCCTGCTGCCTTTGGACTTTCGGTATCGCGAAATGACAACGAGTAGGCATACCGAAATTCACGATCAGCTTGAGCTTGCGTGGTTACAGTGAGCAACATCTGGTTTGCCGAATTTTACTCGACTCGGATTGCTGGGATTGCATTCTACCACAAGTCAATAGTCGGCTTTCGGATTGAAACTTATTCGCGATCAACACGCAGAAATGGTGTGTGATCATTTGACTCTTTCATGGGCGTCTCAGGCTGTCACCTCTTCCATTGCTTAACTAGCTGTGCATTTCTAGAACGATCAGTACTATCAGTGCTCACAGGATGGTAGCAAAGGGTCCCAGAGGCGGTACATTCAGCTCATGTTTGTTGAGAGAAAAGGAATTCAAGTTGTCCCTCCTCCATGGCCCTTGCCAGTAACCCCACGACACAGATGAATATCCCCAAAGAGCCGGACGTTTCTAACGTGAGCTGTCGACACACAAGCGCGGAGCTATGGTGCCTACTGATCAAATCGCACTTCGCAGGATATGTCCTCGAAAGCAGGAACGCAGACATCGCCGAACCTTCAACGACTAGCAGACAAAGGACATCAAGGAGGCCCTGATACCGATCTTTTGTCTGTCCATTCGGTCGGCGACACGCTACAGGTACCCTCGGGCCTCGGTCCTTACCGGAGCTCGAGTTCTTCATCTCCAAATGCTACGCTTGCAGCCTCCCAAAACCTTGGAACTGCGGGACTCCCGCTCAACCACGGGAACTTTCCTGGCTTAATAACACCCAGCGTCGCTGCTGATTCCTTGGCTTCTGGCTGGTCAAATGAAAATGCCCTTCGCAACAGTGCTGCATCATTCGTTAGCGGGTCATCGAACAGAAGCTGTGACCTGTATCCACCACTTGAGGCAAAAAAGAAAACTCATATCCATTCCATTCCTCCGGGGAAGCACCTGTTACCACCGACCGCCGGTGACCGCACACCTGAGGTGGCATCCCCCGCAAGTGATATCTGCCCGCCGTCGCCAATGAGTGCAAGTGGGGAACGAGAGTTTGCCCTAACATTTCCAACCGCGCTCAGGCGATACCACCGGCCAAACCCGAAGAAGTACATGAGGTAAGCAAGAGGCATGGTCCTGACATTCCTGGTCTGTTAAGAAGCCATCCAGAGACCCAGATAAGCAAGACTTGTCAATCGAAAAGTTTACGCTCAAGTATTCCAGCGCTGAGTTAGTTAACCTTAGTTACTTATATCTTAGCTGATGATTTTCATTAGCAAGGAAATCCCTCGTGGATGGTCGAGACACATTCATCCAGAAGGCGCGCCCTATTACTACCATGACGCCAGTGTAAGTCACCAAACGAGACAGAGATACTGACTGACGACAAGAGCAGAAAACCTATACTGAATGGGACATATATGAACCGGTCACTAAACAAAACATTGAGTGCTACGCATGCTTTCTATGGAGAGCACTGGCCGAATGCCACCCGGGCTCGGGCCAGTACGAACTTGTGCTAGAACTTGTTAGCAAAGGTGTGTTCGAGGTGGTATGCGAATACTATTTCGTAAACCATGCCGAGCGGTGCTTGTTCTGGTTGGACGACTATGAGAAACCCGACTTTCTGATAGATTGCAAAGGCGTTATCTCTCTCTCGCACAAAAGTAAGCCCTATCTTGTCATCAATGTCCAGTGAAGAAATGACCATGCATTAGAGTTTGGCATAGAAGCCGAGTACTGGTATTATGCAGATATTGTGAGTCGTTTAAGGGCATACCTTTTATCGATATTTCCTCATCTTCTTTTAATCCCATCCAGGTGAACGAAACCAAAATGCTAAACGTTTGTCAGGCTGCATTGGGACCGCTTCCCAGCATGTGGTGTGGTGACTAAAGAGCTCGTGAAGCAGCTAAAACACTCACTACTTTACCTGACGCTTGGTCTGATAACACATTAAGTTTGTCCCCCTGACACTAATTTATCGCTCAAGGTCAACTGACGGAGACTCGCCCTGTGGGCGGCTTCACGGTAACGAGCGCGGTCGAGTCAACGTTGGACCAGCTTAAAAACTACACCTCCCTGGTGAACAACATTGATGGTACGGCGCCTTTTTGTGAATTGGTACATCCCAATAATTGCCTTGACAGCGAACAACGAAACCCAGGATGACCACTCCGCAGTTATCATAGGTAACGGCCTGCCCCCGTGTTCATCAAGCTAACTCTAACTTGTGGTTTTAAGGCCGGATTATGCATTACCTTAGTGAGGCATCAGATCATGGTACTTTTGCTCTGGTATGGTATCTAACACTTTTGCAGGCAAGAGCAAGTATCTCAACTTTCATGGAGAAGAGTGCGTTCGGCTGCGGGATGACCAAAGTGTGCATGGCTGGAGATATGAACCGTCGTGGTTCATGGCTGTCCTTGCCCCAATTCTCTTCATGGCTCCCGTGACGAATATTCGGAGTCTGCATAAGTTATATGTGGACGAGCTTGTGAGGATGGATAGGTGGTCGGCTTTTGTGAACGACTTTACGTCTCAGTTGCAGGAGACAAACCTGCTGGTGCGTAACCTTAACCTCCGCTAGATCGCAAAACTGACAATGTTACAGGCAACTGTCCTGTTGACGACTAACGTCGGTTTTCTCGCTATCCAGTCTGTTGACAGCTACACGAGCAGGTCTCTGCGACAAATCGCTTCATATCTGTCGGTCATTTCCAGCATAGCAAGCATCATGCTTGGCTTGATCTTCATTGAACGTAGCCGACATAATCGGTCGAATAACGTCCACAAGGCTGTGAGTCCCTAAATGACGAAGTACATTGCCGATAATCAATTCGCATAGGTTGAGTTCCTGGAACGCTTTCATCACAGAAAGCACGGCCTTGAGGTCCTTGCTTGGATATTCAGCCTGCCCTACGCCTATCTCATGTGGGGGTAAGTCCAAAAACTTGAATTCTTGGGATTTACGTCATGACCTCGGTGCCTCAGCATGGTGTTCTTCTTCATCGCGTTTTCAGCGGAATGCTACAATGTTGGCAGGGACATTGTGAGGGGATACCTAGGCGCGGTCATGATCGTTCTTGGCATCCCTGCGGCACTGTCGGTCTGGGCGTCTCGGGAGAAAAGGGATTACTGGTGGTGGCAAGTTGACAAACACCAGCCCGTGCTTGAGCGTGAAGAGGGCGAGGGTTCACCGAAGGAATCATTCACTATCAGGAAGCTCCGGCCGCCGTGGAGAAGCAAAGCCACTTCCTGCGAGGATACAGAGATGTCTGTTAGGGGAAACGAATCGATCGCAGACCTGGAGAACCTGAACCCAACCGCAGTCCCGCCGAGCATCAATGTTCGTAGACCCACAGAGCTGAGCATATCCACCTAGTAGCCCAAGCAGGGTTACGCTAGACGATAGTATCGCTTAGTAGTTATTTCATCTCTGTATATTTCTAGCGGCAGTGGTCGATTTTTAATTACTTTCTTTGTACAATGTGAGCGTATGCTGGGGTAAATCACTGCGGGAATCAGTAATTGCTCGGATACAAACAAGGTAGGAATAGAAGGTAAACTTGTACACAATCCGTACGTAGCACAATAAAGCTGTTTGCTTCCGACCAATGTCGGAAAAGTCAATATATCCAGACTGTGTCTGAAGTACAACTACTTCAAAGGTTCATATACGAGTGAGGGAATACTCCTGCTGTCCAGAGTCTGGGTAATGTGGAAGCATGTTTGCTGTTTGAAAATTCTGAGTACAGTTCGAAGACAGTCAAGTTACGATTAGGCAACGGGTAGATACACGGGAACCTCTCCAAAAGATCCACCTGCACGGTGCAGCACATATCAACATATGACCGTCCGCCTCGTCCCCTCTTCGCCTCGTCCCCTCTCACGTCCCAGCCATGTACCCACCACTGGGACAAGTCCCTGATCTTGGAGCTACGCGCCAAGATGCAAACATCAACCATACTATGCTGGGACAGGGACCGATGAGCTCATCACTACCGTCGCCGCTGGGTCCGCATGATGCCTCAGGCTCATTCTCTAGTGAGCTGGGTTTGTTCTTCGGCCAGTCATTGGTAAGCTTAAGTATTCCAATGATCTTCAAGGGATGCTCACCCATGCGCCAAACCAGAGCCAAGGATCGAAATCCTCCCGTTCACTCTCAGTCTCGGTGACACTTTCGTCAGGATCTGCAAGTGTGAATAAGCACAACTTGCAAGCAACTCTTGATGATACCTGACTCACCTGGAGTTTTCCTCTTGGGAGCCTTGGCACACGGGAAAGTGACAAACCAGGTTTTTTCACCAATCCTGCCAGCAAATTTACGGTAAACTTCATCACGATAGTAAGTAGGTGATGTACTATGGTAGGAAAATGAAAATGGACCTATTTCTGGCTGCTCAGCAGACACTCCACTCCCCTGGTCCTGTGGGGTATCCCCCTTTTGAGTACCCTCCTTCGGCTGCTTGGGGAGGTGCTGCTTTTGGGTGTGCTCATTGAGGCTACTGTCGTCCGTGAAAGTACTGTCTGGGGTGTCCTCTTTTAGGGTGCTATCCTCCCCAGGAAGACTCTCCAATGCTGGGATGTTGTCCTCGGGAATGTCTCGCATCAAGTCGTTTTGCTTCGGGATGTCTTTCTTTGGCTTCGGGTCATCTGTCTTTGGGGCTCTAGTACTGAATATCAGAATCACCTCGACCGTCTAGAAGATTAATATTCAAACCACCAGCTTCAAAGGTATTCTCGGAAATTATTGGCCTACCAAGTCGCCAGTGGGAACCGGTGTGAACGTGACTCGGAAAGGGTCCAAGCAACCGAGAGGGACTTCCAGCGTTACTTTGTTGGCGACAGACATGGTGGCAAGGGACTTAGAGAGAGAGAAAAAGCAAAAGCATCGAAGGTTTTGAGGGTCTGCTGAATGGAAGTGATGTCGAAGCAGCAGCCCATCGCTGACTGGAGGTCTGGGTCGTGTACAGGCAGCCTGGGTCGTGTGGCAGTGATAGGTAGCCTTGGTCAGAGTACATATTTGGTACAGTCAGGAACATCGCCCATAATCGTCGGTACAAATTATCTCTAGTTCTAAACTTGCTAACTGGGTTTTGAGCACTTATCCATTTTGCTTACAGACAGGACTTGTGGTACGTTTTCCTTACAATCAGACAATCTGGACAGGTATGATTAACGTAGAAGTATTTTGTCATTTCCGCAGTGAATGTAACGGTATAAATCTACTCTCGCCAAGACGACATTACATAACCTAATCCGGGTTGACTAGACTTGAAATTTTATTTGCCAACTTGACAGGGTGGTGATTGCCAGCATGTTCTACTTGATCGAGCACGGGCCCCTTAGGACAGCTTCCGTCACAGTGAGATCCGAGAGGTATACATAGTGTTTGGGCCCTCATTTGAGTCTCACCGTATCTCCTAAGTGCTCTGTGCTAGCTCTACCATTATGAACGTTTCCGGGTCGAATCTCCTGCATGTTGTGGGCAGCGACATGAAACCATCGTCCCTCTTGGCTCTGTTCCCAGTAGCCGTTGGCTTGGCCTACATACTCCCCTACCTAGCGGATCCGTTCAAACAGCGTCACATTCCCGGCCCTTTTCTTGCCAAGTTCTCAGATATCTGGCTCGGATGGACTGCTAGCCAAGGCCACCGTTCAGACGTCGTCCACGAACTTCACAAGAAATACGGTATGAGTTTAACTTGAGGATCACAAGTCCACATGTGAATTGACACGTCAAACGCAAAGGAACGTTCGTGCGATTGGCGCCTAACCATGTCTCCATTGCAGACCCGGATGTTCTCCAGATTGTCTACGCCCATGGCAACGGCAGCCTAAAATCCGATTTTTATGACGCATTTGTCTCCATCCACCGTGGCCTCTTCAACACCAGAGACCGTGTTGACCATACACGTAAGCGGAAAATCGTCTCACATATCTTCTCCCAGAAGAATGTCCTGGAATTCGAGCCTATTGCTCGGTTATACGTTGCTCAATTTTTGAAGCAATGGGACCGACTCTATGATGCTGCAGTCAAAGGAGAATCCGGTACCGAAGGCGAAGGAGGCTGGTTCGGTCGAGACGGCCGTCTGTGGTTGGATTGTTTGCCATGTAGGTTTCAATGTATTCAGAGAGATCGTTGCCTTGACAGCTTCACTCCACAGGGTATAACTACCTCGCCTTCGACATCATCGGTGCTTTACCCTCGCTCCAACTCAAAGATTTCTTCTAACATATTCGTTCGCAGGTGATCTTGCTTTTGGATCTCCGTTTGGGATGATTTCAAACGCGAAAGACTCCGCCCCGGTGGCTGTATCCCAAAAGGATGCCATGAAGTCATACGGAACTGAGGGGGAGTGCGAGGTCATCGAAATTCCTGCAGTTCAGATTCTTAATGACCGGGGCGAGTTCTCTGCGTCCATGGGAGTTCTCCCGCCCTCCTGGAGACCTTATGTTCGAATGCTTCCCTGGTACCGGAAAGGTAGTCAGGCGGTTAAGAACCTAGCAGGATTGGCGGTTGCCGCGGTCGCAAAGCGCTTGACCTCACCCACGGATCGTGTTGACCTCCTCAGCAAGTTGCAACAAGGTCGAGATGACGAAGGCAACCTGATGGGTAGGGAAGAGCTGACTGCTGAAGCCCTGACCCAGCTAATCGCCGGATCTGATACCACCTCGAAGTGAGCCAGAAAAGGAACGAAATGACCTGTGACTGATATCTTGTTAGCTCCTCTTGTGCGATCACATACTATCTTGCTCGGTACCCCGATGTACAAGAAAAGCTCCAGAAGGAACTAGATGAAGCACTGGGTGCTGAAGATGAATATGTTTCCACTTATGAACAGGTCAAACGGCTTCCATATCTGGCGGCCGTCATCGACGAAGCTCTACGCATGCATTCTACTTCCTCCATGGGCCTTCCTCGCGTCGCTCCTGAAGGTGGTCTGACAATCAACGGCATTCACTTCCCTCAGGGTGCCGTCCTCAGTGTACCAACCTACACCATCCACCGAGACCAGAAAGCCTGGGGAGACGACGCGGATGTGTTCCGCCCTGAAAGGTGGTTCGAGCGTGACCAATCAATGATGCAGAAAGCGTTCAACCCATTCTCGTTCGGACCTCGGTAAGCTTACTTGGAAGTCGTCGAGCGGTTATTTACCGAGACATCTGGTCAGGGCCTGCGTGGGCCGTAACCTCGCCTCTATGGAACTGCTGATTATCATCTCCTCGATCCTGCGACGCTACCATTTCGTGCTCGCTGAGCCTGACAAGCCGGTATGCGCTCCTGTTCCCACTGATTTGCAGGATTTCTCACAGTAACCACCTGCTCTAGCTCGAAACCCGAGAAGGCTTTCTACGAAAGCCAGTTGACTGCCGTGTGGGAATCAAGCGTAGGCAGGTTTGAAAGCTTGAGGTGGCCATGTGGCCCGTATCAATCACCCTTTGGAGTTATCGTGTTTCGTTACGCGTATTTCCCTCCATGTATACGTATTCTACCCATGTGTATTTCGTTGTGAGCAAATCGGTATTGTTTCCCGACCTCTTATGACCTGCGCCTATTTTTACTTGACTGGGGAAGAACTCGGAGTCTCACTGGCAGTTACTTTCTTGCCACCTCATCCACGACTTCTCTCAGGGCCTCACTAGATCTCATTATCGACTGCTTCGTTGTGGGACTCTGTCACCAAGGACAGAGGAGAAGAGCGTGGTCGCTTATATAACTGAGGCTGCGATCGAGCACACTCTCATAAGCTACCTCGAGGCTCTGTGCCAGTGCCAGTGAAATTAAGCACTGCTTGACTGTGCTAGTCGAGCCATGCCAAGGACTGCAACATGACCACCAGTCAAACATACCCCCCTACCTCATTGACACCAACGAGCACACTGGATTCCAGTCCTTCCTCTACACCTCCTGACCAAGGAAACAACTCAAATGACATGAACGTTTTCGCCATGACCGGTTCCCCACCGCTCGTCGTTGGTCTCCTCGCCCTCGGCATGTTTGCGGTGGCAATAGTTGCCGTTGTCGTATGGAAAAGAAGGTCACGGACACGCGGGTTGACGATTTACCCCGTCAGAATAAATCAAAGGCAAATGTCCCTCTCTCTTGGCGCAAAGCCAATACTCTGGGACAAATGGGCGAAGTTTGCGAGTAGCGAAAAGACGGGGTGGGAGAACGTCACGGTGAGATATTTATTTGATGTGGGTTTCAGGCGGACGACGGGCGATGATGGCTTATTGGTTCCTTTCGTGTTTTTTTTTTCCCGAATTCGGATTTGAAAGCCTTTCGCGGCTGTCCTGTCTTTTCCTGTGCAACCAGTTGTACCTCCTCCCAACGGCCACAGCCCTGCTCGCCCGTTGGGAGACCTCATGTCAGCTGTCAGGAGGTTCTATCCACCTGTTCCACCACCGTCGTCGGGGCCACCGCCGCTACGAGTAGTGCCGAATGAAGAAGAGATGGCGCAACTGCGTTCCACGGATGAGATCCAGTGGGGAGAGGGATCGTCGCTGCAGATCTCTGTGGCTATTTCGATGCCTACACAAAGCGTACCTTGCAGCGAGCTGTCGGAAGGAGATCCGTATTTGGAGGAACCGGAGCTAGGAGAATTCTGCATCGGTACGATAGAAGTACCTTGGAGTGAAGGAGGATGATCATGTCGGAGAGCAGCTGAGTGACGGGTCTGAGTTGTTAGAGATTCTGTAGCACACGACATTGGCGTCGTGTATGTATTTTCGACATTACCGGACGATTAGAACAATGGACGATAACTATAGGCGCTTTGTGAGAGGAAGCTGTGGATCTGTCCGATGATACAGGTATCTGATACGGCCACCTTTGCATAGCTTCCTTGAGATCTTGAAGATTAATCAGATCTAGTCGGAACATTGAAACGTGGATCAACTGTTTTTCTTTGGATATCATGATGCAATTCCAAGCATCTCCGAGTGAGGTGCACTGAAATGGACATTTGGATCTTGTTCAAAGTCGTCCGACGCGTTTAATCGCACCATCGTACTCTCGTGAGCGTGAGCGTGAAGGAGATATGGAACTTCGCTTGGCCTTCGCGGAGAGGATTCGAGGCTGGAATTGAAGAATTAGTAGAGGCTGCATCATGGCAAGCGAGTGAATTTTTCATCCGAATGCCGATGGTCACAATTCCGGAAGTTTCAAATGCAACTTGAATCCGTGGAATACTAGGAGAATACACTGGGGGACAGAATTATACAACAAAATAATTAATCGATGCGGAATAGATGCAGAATGTACGATGCGAGGCAATTATAAGATGGAGGTTGAGCGCTGAGCGACTGGACCGTGCCAGAAGTGTAGTAAAGATCAAGTAAAGATGCTAACGTAGCTGTGTAATGTCATAATCTTGGGCGCTGCCGCTCTTACAATAAAGATGAGCGCACGTCAAGTGCGCTAGGTGATAAATCGAATTACCGCACAAGCGGACTGCGTGATCCAATCCAGGGTATGCTAGACTCCTGAGCCTGTGAAGGTGGAATATGACAGGAGGGTGAGGCGATGAGATGGTGGCACGGTAGCCACCAATCAAGCATCACGGTGGCGAGCACTGAAATCCCTTGACAATGTCAAGACGACTTCCCACCGGTTGTTCCTGAATACCAGGGACGATAGACCCGCAAATGTGGTCGTGTTGAGCAAGCAATCCACACGGCGGACCCCCCCGTTGCGAGTGCGCTCAAAGTTACGGGATCCTCTGCACCGGGCGTAGAACACCTCTTCGGTACGCGTACGTTCCCTCTGTGACATGCACTCCCACTCCGGGATGGTGAGCGGTGCATAGAACTGTTCGTGAATGACAGTCAGGATGTCTTCTACTGTCACACCGGTCGGGTTGTAGGCCGCTACAACCCAATTTTCAGAGAGGAGGTCGGAGATGATGCGAAGGCTGGTGACAGCAGGAAATATCGCCGGCTGAGAGAGGTGACCGTTTGAAATAGCCCCACCAGAAACATGAGCTGCGCGACGAGGCGGACGGCGGATGTCCCATTGAAGGGGGACCAATGAGTGCCGGTCCCCCGTAGAGGGGGAGACGAAAAGAGGGTTGATTTGGTAGTGGTGATGCTGCATCGTACTTAAGAGGTGCAAGTTGGGTGCCGGTGAAGCTCAAGTTTCAGCGGTGGGTTAAATGAGAAATCTTTGTTGGAGAGAGCTTTTATGCCATAGGACACGCGTATGGCCCAAAATCGACAAAGCATCGTTCGGTCGGTGCCGGGCGCGCGTGCCCCCCAAAGTGGATATGATGCCCGCCACTTGCGAAAATGCCTTTCTAGCATTAATACATTTCTCATGAGCACAGTAAGAAATGCGGACACACGCGGTGAGCATCTGCTCGTGGTGGAGCAGCCGCACTTGCCGTACAGCATGCGCCGCATCGGAAGGGAAATGCGAGAGCGATCTTGAGCATGCCACCAGCAGGAATGAACGGGAGAAAGTGCCGGAGGATGATCATGTCCGAAGTGCACAGTCGATGAGCAGAGTAGTGACTCTGAGCCTTTTGGGAATCTGTAACGTACGTCACTGGCGTCAAGCATGCATCTGTGACACGATTAGACAATGAACAATGGGCGCTCGTGAGAAGCTGTGGATCTGTCTGACGATATGGTGGATACACGGCCACCCTTGCATAGCTTGCTTGGAGATCTCGCAATCAACCAGAATTGGGTCGTTGATCAACTGTTTGGCCTTTGGACATCGTGATGGACTGGCGCAGTGCCGTGAGCTCGGGATTGGCAATCCCAATCAAATTCGGTGGTGGTAGGCACACCAATGTGCACGATTGATTGCTGACATCCTGATCTTGTTCAAAATAGACTGAGGTGTTATAGTTGTACCATCGTACTCTCGGGATCTTGAAGGAAACGTGGGGCTTCGCGGAGGGTTCGAGGCTGGGAATGAAGAAGGAACTTAAAAGGCTACCACATACTGAGTGAAATTCTTGGCAACATCCGAATGCCGGTAGACAGTCGAATCTCGATGGACTCACACAATTCGAAAAAGTCTCAATGCAACTTGAATCCATGATACTAGGAGAATACACCGGGGGACAGAGTCATACAACTAGGTGACTGATAGATGCGGAATAGATGCAGAATGTACGATGCAGGGCAATTACACGACGGAGGCTGAGCGACCGTTCCAGAACTGTAGTAGAGATCAAGTAAATGCTAACGTAGCCGACAGACTAGCTGTGCAGTGACATGATTGTCGTAATCATCATGGGGCAATGCCGCCATTAAAGTGGGGGTGACCCGGGCCGCACGTCAAGCGCGCCCGATGCATATGTCGCAGTCCCAAAGCAGTGCCGCACCAGCGGACTGCATGATCCAATCCAAGGTTTAATAGACTCCTGAGCCTGATGAAGGTGGAATATTTAGGGAGGGTGGTGTAGTGATAGTATGGTGGCAGTGAGGCCACCAATTAGACGTCACGGTGACGAGCGCTGAAATCCCTTGACAGCGTCAAGACGATTTCCCACCGGTTGTTCCTGAACACCAGGGACGAGAGACCCGCAAATGTGGTCGTGTTGAGCAAGGAATCCATGCGACGGACCCCCCCGTTACGGGTGCGCTCAAAGTTGCGGGACGCTTCGCACCGGGCGTAGAACACCTCTTCGATGAGGGTACGCTGCTTCGGCGACATACACTCCCATTCCGGAATGGTGAGTGGTGCGTGGAGCTCTGCGTGAATGGTGGTGAGGATGTCTTCTACCGTCACGCCAGTTGGGTTGTAGCAACCTACAACCCAATTCTCCGACAGGAGGTCGGAGGTAATGCGAAGGCTCGGGACAGCGGGGACGGTCGCCGGCTGAGAGAGGTGACTGTTTAAAATAGCCCCACCAGAAACACGAGCCCCGTGACGAGGTGCGCGGCGGATATCCCATTGAAGAGGAACCGGTGAGAAGTACCGGTCCCCTGTAGATGGGGAAGCGAGGAGTGGATTGATTAGGCAGCGGTGGTGTTGCATCATGCTCCAGGGATGCGGGTTGGGTGCTGGTGAAGCTCAAATTCGAACAGTGGGGTAAACGGGAAATGTTAGATAGGATGACTTTATACTATAGAACACGCGTATGGCCCAAAATTGACCAGCCATCGTTCGGTCGGTCCCGAGCACAAGTCAGACGAGGACCATTTCACAGAGCGAGTTTTTCCTAAAGAGGTTCGCACCGCAGTAGAAAAAAGCGACGTGTCCCTCCCCGAAGTGGATATGATGCCCGCCACCTACGAAATTGGATTTCTAACACCAATACAGTTTCTCGTTATGAGCACTAATAAATGGGGCATACACGTGGTGAGCACCTGTTTATGGTGGAGCGGGCCCTACTTGATGTATAGCATGCGCCGCATCGGGGGAAAATGTGGGAGCAATCTTGAGTATGTCACCGGCAGGGATGAGGGGGCGGTGGTCCCTGATCAGTGGAAGTCCATGAAGAAAATCAAATCATGTAACTGGACTGGATGCGGCATACCGCCTCGTGTTTGATAGTGGAGCATGGGAAGACGATGGCGGGGGAAGTGTGAAGGCACTGCACGCAGGGGCACTGCAAGACATACAGGGGATGATACCTAAGAGAGAAAATCAGCCTTGAGAACATCAGAATGTACCGGCCTGTGTGCTTAACGCGTCGGCCCTCAGGTAAAGCTGTGGAGAATATCACCCCGATTGAAGCCCAAGGCCCTGACGGAGGCGGCATTGTAGGGCGGTCAGAGTTGCTTGGCAAGGACGCCCCAAGCCCTCGGTATCCCCTATACAGATAGCTAGGGGTGTCTGAACCTTGAAAGGAAAAACGGCATCCTGTGTTATCAGCTGATAGCATCACGTAAAGATGAATTGGTGGGCGGCGTCAGCCGCTTCAGCCGCTTCAGCCTTCAGGGGACCTTGTCGGTGCATAGTATTTTCTGTCGATATCAAGTACTCGTGCATGATAACAAGCTTGGCTGCCGTTTTCTTGACTTATTAGTCTGAAAGTACACATGTACAGCTGCACTGTCGCTACACCAGGTAATAAAGTCCCAGACAATGACGAACTACAACAGTCAGTATACCCGAACCCATCACCAAACAATGAAAGACAAAATACATTTTGGATAGTGTGTGAGGCTACGGAGGGCCAGAGTCATGGTACGGCAAGTTCGTCGTTCCAAATGCTATTTCGTGGAGCCCCTCATGAGTCCCTTCTTCCATCGTCTGCGACAAGAACGGAGGGTGGGGCATGGAGATTAAGACCGAAACCCGAACGTCCGATCCGCGAATATGTAATTCCACCTCAGTTCCATTGGGAAAATTAGGTTGCAGAGGTGATGGGGGAGATGGCCGGTGGAAGAGATAAATGATTTCACGAGGTATGTGTCTCAGTATGTGACGTCTCCAGAATGACGCAGAAGGCTCTGTTTCCACAGCCTTTGAAGCGGGGTCTGCTGGTCTACATTCCTCAGCTGCTAATGGCTATCCACAGAGCGGTGAGCAGCGACAACGGGTCTCAAACAAAAGGCGAGCTCACCTTTGCATCAACCCATTGAGGCAACCTCTTATCGGAGATGACCCAAGCGTCCCACATGCGGGGTCGCTCAAGCGCTCGACCACTGGAAGGTCCACCCGCGGCCAACATGGCATCAATAGCACGGCGTCGAGCAACGAGGCGGTGCCAGAGAGTACCGCACATAATGAAGAGGGCGAAAAGTGTCAACACAGTGACAAGGAACCCAAAGAGCAGCGACGAGGAATGGCTAGTGCCATTGTCGGTTGGTGTGTTTGTCGGCGAGGGTGACAACGTCGCTGTAACGGGCTGGGTTGTTGACATGGTCCTGAACGTCAACGATTTAGAAGGGCGTTCCCTCCAGGCTGGCTGAAATCATTGAAGTAATCTTGGGACCTGGGACCTGCTGAGTGTCCCTACCCGACGGATTCCGGATTGGTCACGTGACATAGCGTAACCTTCTCAGGGGCAATCTGGGCCGATGGAAAGTCGAGGGACCCAAATTTAGCGCTAGAGCTACTCATCATGCGGTGAACTTTTATCGAGTACTGATACGATGCACACGGCCAAATACTATCGATATCCTACATGTTGCGAAGCAGAACAGTTCAGGCTCAGTGAATTCCTGGCTTAGCGTATCATACATCACCAGCCACCATCTGTGCGGCGTGCATTAGACAATATTACGACTGATGCCATTTTTTTTGTCTTACCGTTGTACCCTCCTGCGGTCGCTCGCTTGGTCCTCCTCACTTCCTCCATAAGACCCATGGTATGCCTGTCCAGCATCTCGACGTACGGTTTTAAACTCGTTTTTTCCCAATCCGCACCTTCGCCCGCGATGTCCAGTTCACGTAGCAATTGAGCGACCGTTGGAACCCCACGCGGATCAAACAGGTCGATATTTGATGGATCCACGGGAACGCACACACGCCCAGTCTTGGGGTGTACACAAAACGGTGCTTTCAGCAAGTGATTCCGGTGCTTTGAAACCTCGGCATCCAAACGAGGATAAGTATACTGTAGGATGACGTCTTCTAGTGCGCCAAAGAGCCGACTCTGAAGGCAACGAGTTCAATCAGATCTGAAAAGAGGGTACACAGTCGACTTACGTTCTCACTGCCCTTGGTCTTTTTGATCTGCGTTTTGAGCTCCTCCCACTTCTGCACAGAAGAACGGGTGGGGTATTTCGCCCATTCGCTGCGAAGTGTCTCGACAATGGGGGGGTCGGGAATCAGCTGAAGAAGGGTCTCCCAGCCTTCCTGGGAACCAAAACAATTCTGGTCCTCGAGGACAAGGGGATTGAATAGTGTACGGAGAACAGCCAAGGCACCCCAGAGCGATGGAGGGAGGGCTCTGTTAGCAGTGCGGACGTTGACCTTTTTCACCATCTCTTTCCCGCCTTCGACGACTGTGAGAGCGTTCACGATGGCTCTCCGCTGGTCATCGGTAAGATCCATAGCCTCTGGGTCGCTTATCCACAAGTGTATACCTCTGCGACCTGAGTAGACCCATAGAAGATGTCGGAAACCAAATTGGTCTACAAGAGAAGCGTGGAGGACTTTTACGGCTGCTGCGATGAAGCCCCAACAGCGAGAACATAACTCTGCAGCAGAGCAACAGGTTCGTACACCATCATAATCGGTCATATCAATGTCAAACACAAGTTCGCGTTTCTGTGGAGTGAATGCGGCAGGACGAACGGTTTTCTTGTCGCGGGGCTGGTAGGATCGAATCATGAGTTGTGGATTTTTTGTGGGTGGCGAAGAATACCAACTTTTGCGGAGTAGACAGGACCTATCTCGAAGCGAGTTGGGTTCAGTGCCAAGACCTGTTTCTTGAGGTCCTCCGCAGTATTGAAGGAGTGGTATCGTAGATAGACGTCTCCCTGGAGGGTAAATGAGAACTCGCGATGGGTGAAGAGCTTGGTCGGGACGTGTTCATGGTTAAGCCAGTTAAATATTGAATTGAAAGGATATAGCATCCTGTAAAACTGTAGCATGACCTCCGGGGAGGTATTAGCATCATCCGGGGTGGCGAGAGACATGGTCGACTTGATTCTTTACTACTAAGATGTGCGCTAACAATGGACGCGTAGTGTGACAACATACGCATGTGACGGATATCATGTGATGTGTGTCACACTGACCATGTGACATTCTCCCAACATTCTCCCCCGCTGCCATTCATGAATCAAATGATTGTCTCAGACAATGAGTTATTTTCACGACCTTTCGGGGGAACTCGGGTTATGGTGTATCTTGGCCTTCCCATGAAAGTACGTGCGGAACATATGTACATGTATACCCTGAGTCTCATCCCCGTCTAGGATCAGCGACGTCGAATGGTGTCGCATTCTGGGGTGTACTCGGGACAGTACTTGGAATTCCATTCATGTATCTGACATCTCCGTGACGCCTCGTCTTGCCATGCAACCCGACAGTCCCGACTTCCTCCTTGTATAACTTATATATATTTCTTATCAATTATTTATTCACTCCAGACCTTGCTGGATCTCCCCCCCCCCCATATCTCACCATGACTATCACACTCACCCCCTACTGGTCCGCCGTAGATGGTGCCCAAAAGCTCAAGCTCGAGTCACAGCGTGAGTTGTTCCATCTTCCGGTGTATTCCTGTATTCAATGTCGTCCAGCGAAACCCCTGCCTGAGAAAGGCCTGCTCCCCCCAGCCTTCTCGCCGGCCCTCCATCTTCAGCGAGCCCTGTTACAGCTGCGCTCCAAGACGAGCGATATCGAGAAAAACATCTTCCTTTCTCAGTTGAAAGATGCAGATATCCATACATTCTATAAGCTCTGCCTAGAACATATGAGTGTTCGTACATGAGCAGCTACATATTGCCAACCTCTGAGAATATTACTGACATTCCTTGCAGGAAGTCACACCACTCATATATACACCGACCGTCGGCGATGCATGCTTGCAATACTCAAGCAATTTTAGGAGACCAGAAGGGCTTGTGCGTAACCCTCTCGCCGAGGAATTCAACTTTGTGCTTATACAATTCGTTAGTTTCTCAGCATCAACGATAAAGGCAATATTCGAAACATCCTCCGAAATTGGCCATATTCGGATGAAGCACGAATTAGCGTCGTCACCGACGGCAAGTGCACTTGGCATATTCCGCATCTCAGACGATCTCAAACAATTTATAGGTTCTCGCATCCTTGGTCTGGGCGACCTTGGAGTGAATGGAATGCCCATTGCGATTGGAAAACTGTCTCTTTACGTTGCCGGAGCTGGGTGGGTACATCTCTACACCCCCTGTGTATCGTGATGGCTGACCCTATGCCATGCAGCATTCGCCCTTCCTCCACCCTCCCAATTACACTCGATTTTGGCACGAACAATCAGGCCTTCCTCAATGACCCTCTTTACTTGGGTCTTCGCCAAAAACGTGCCTCAGAAACCGAATATGACGAGTTCATGGAGGAGTTCATGACTGAAATCACTCGCGCGTTCCCTAAACTTTTGGTCCAATTCGAAGTATGTGTCATTTCACATGGTAGTTAATGTGTCTCGTTCCATGGCGCTGACCCCGAAATGTAATGCCCCATTGTAGGATTTCTCCACCGATCACGCTTTTGCCTTCCTCTCCCGTTTCCGCGAGCGCTTCCCTATCTTTAATGATGACATTCAAGGCACGGGTGCGGTCGTTCTAGCTGGGCTTTTCTCAGCCGCACGACTTTCCCCTCTCCAACCACGCGATCACCGTATTCTATTCTACGGAGCCGGTTCAGCAGGTGTTGGAGTTGCCACCCAGCTCCTGAGCTTCTTCACACTGAACGGGATGAGCGAGGAAGAGGCTCGTAACCGCATCTGGCTCGTTGACTCAAAGGGTCTCATCTACACTGGCCGTGAAAACATTGCAGATTATAAACGACGTAAGTTCCCGCCCTCCATCCAGCACCCCACCACGCTGACGTCGCTTTCAATATCAGCCTTCGCGAGGAAGGATTACGCAGGCCCGCCTATGAAAGATCTTCTCCAGATTATCCGCTACGTGAAGCCCACTGCACTTATGGGTCTTTCGACTATCAAAGGCGCCTTTACCGAGGCTGTCATTCGCCGCATGGCCTCACAGACCCCCAGGCCTATTATCTTCCCCCTTTCAAACCCCGTGCAGCTTTCGGAGTGCACGTTCTCTGAGGCACTCCGCGCAAGTGGGGGCAGCGTCCTTTTCGCCTCTGGTTCGCCCTTCCCTATGGAGGACTTTAGCGGCAGAAAGTGGGAGGCTGGTCAGGGAAACAACATGTATATCTTCCCAGGTCTGTCATAACGATAACATAATGGCATGTGGGCTAACCTATTGGCCACAAACACAAGGTCTGGGACTTGGGTCCATCCTTTGCCGCGCCTCGTCGGTGACGGACAGTATGGTCGAAGCAGCAGCAATTGGCCTTGCTAATTCGCTCTCCCGGGATGAGCGTGCTTTGGAGCTTATCTACCCACGCATCGAGCGTATTCGGGAGATCAGTGCGTACATCGCAGTCCGCGTAATCCGCGCTGCACAGGCAGCGGTCAGTGTTTTGCACCACGCCGAGTAATCTATTACTGATCGAAATGTTCTTTTCTTATAGAATGTCGACCACGCAACAGACCTCAGAAAACTGACAGACGAGCAGCTCTCGGACTTTGTTCAAAAGAAGATGTGGAATCCTTGATGAAGTTAGAGTGGCGTCGAGGTAGCACCATCTGGTCCCAAGTCAAAAGAATAATCTATTCATATACATATTCCAATCTCGGTGTCTAGTATGTAAAAATGTCTCAAATCGTTATTATACTCCTGCCATCTTCTTGAGCACGGAGAATTCCTTTGTACCTGTGGCTTTGCACAGGCCATAAAATCCAGAATCGTGATTTGCAAGGAGGGTCGCTGGGCGATCGAACTCGACGATGCGACCTTCATCTAGGAGCATGACCTACAAATGCCTGTCAGCTGCGAAGAGGGGTCACAGACAACATCACTTACTCGGTCGTAATCGATGACAGTGCGGAGTCGATGTGCGATTGTAAGTATAGTACTGGAAGCAAATTCTCTGACATAGGATCGCGATCAATGACATGTAAGTGCAAAGGGTAGTCAAACTCACTGTCGGATGGTCTTGCTGATGAGCTCATCAGTTGCATAGTCAACACTGGCCGTAGCCTGGACAAACGGACAGAAAGGTCAGCCCTGGGTGAAACTCCAACCAGGAATACGAAAGAACCTACTTCATCCATAACTAGCACCCTTGAACGTTTGAGAAGTGCTCTAGCCATACAGAGCAGCTGTTTTTCACTGGGCGATTGGACAATTGTGAGACGTGTTGCCCACAACCTTTGTATTGTATTGCACCTACCCGGTTGAGAAGTTATCGCCGCCCTCGGAGACTGGCGACTCGAGATTTCGGAAAACGTTGGCATTGACGGTGTCGGGTGTTTCTTCGGGTGTTTCTTCAGAGGGTATCAAGTGTACGCGACGAAGGGCTTCGAACTGGAGGAAAAAAAGATGATGTCCCGTGCCAAAGGAAGGGAGGGAAAAAATTACTAACGATTTCCGCATCTTGATATTCGTCGAAGACATCAAGAGTGGATCGTAATGATCCGCTCAAAATTGTAGGATCCTCTGCAGGTAGAGTTGAGCGTGAATGGGTTGGAAATCATTATTTACTCACGAGGTATAATTGTGATTTTGCTCCGCAAGTCCGTCAGGCCAATCTTCGAAATGTCTACACCATCGATGACAATTCTTCCTTCCGTAGCCTCCACGAATCGGAAGAACGAAAGGGCAAGTGTACTCTTTCCTGACCCAGTTCTTCCCAGAATGCCGATCTTTACCCAGGAAATTTAACAAAAGGCCTGTCATGTAGTTGAGGTTGGTCTTACCTTTTCACCGGGCTGCACTTCGAAATTTACTTGATGTAGCACGTTGGGAAGTTCAGGCTGGAAGAAGAGTTCATCAACCTTCATTCGCCATTACTGGGACCGAAAAGGGGGAGAAACGCACGGCATATCGGATGACAAGATCCTCGCATTTGATGTGACCATTCGCTGGCCAAGACGCGCTAGGTCGGGGCTCTACGAACTCAGGTGGCTCGCGTTTAAGCTCAGAGTACTCCTTGACACGCTCAAGGGCAACCTTGACTAAAATCAGTCCCTGTTATCAAAATATCGTCCAGATCACTGACCATCGATTGCTCCAGTCCTACAAAGCGCCGCACCAGGAATAAGAGCTACCGGCAGACAATGTGGTTAGTCACAGTTGCGACCAGTGAGGCTACGGGGATGGCGCACGTTGTGTGTAATACTGGAAGCAAAGGCCAAGGCAAACCCAGCCAAAGAAGCAGATATAGTAGGAGACAACACAGCGACAACACCAGTGAGGCCAACGACAGCGCTCGAGAGCAAGTTGAACCGAGTCGAAAGCCAACGGTTTACTTGAAACTGTTGTTAGTATTTAGGACCTTTTTTCTTCATCCTGACAGCACGCACCTCCCCACATCCAGTAGTAAGGGTTCGCATTCTGGGTATCGAGTGAGAAAGGAAAGATGTAAAGAAAGGAAAGATTACCGTATCAACACAGCGAATCATGTCGCGCAAGAACTTCGACGATGCTCCAAAAGCTCGCAAGATAGTGACACCAGCAATAGTCTCGCCATAAATCGAGTACAACGGTGACCGAGTCACAGAGTCTTCACAGGGCTGGGTTAGGGAACAGGAGGGAACAGGGGGGGTTGCACTCATACCAAGACGTCTCATATCACGCGCAGTCTGACCGTATACCTTAGCCACTGGGCCCCCGTCAATTTGATTGATTACAAGCGCGGCTTATCACTCACCATTATAGTAGACGAAGCTGAGGATAAGACCCGCAGTAACGAAGGGAATGCCACCAATGACACTGATCGTAATTGCGATGGTTGCCGTCGCCAAACCATAGATGATGCTACGTCCAAAGTTATCAGACATGTTACTATCGATCCCTGCAAAAACGTGAACAACATGTATCGTTCAGCTACTGAAGATCATCCATACCCTCGAAGTCCTTTCCAAATCGATTCAGAAGTCGGCCTCGGGATACAGTATCGTGGAAGCGAATGTTGGCGAAGAGAACAGTTTCGAGCAGCCCTATCCTTTCCATGAGTAACAGGTGGGACTCCCAAAGCAACCTTCTTACTCTTGTAAAGAACAGTCGATGCATTGATAGAGCCAGTGTCTATTGCCGCAGTCAGCATAGGTTAAGCGTAGCCCGAGATCAACTCACAAAGAATAAAGAACCGGAAAACGTTGAGGAAAAGCCCTAAGTAGCAGGTTATGTGATGAAGTTTCAATATTTAAGGCACATCACCTACCAAAGATCGTGACCTATGACCAAACATGTGTCAGTGGAAATCTTACATCGACTAATATGAAATCATACAGCAGCATAGACGGTGATGTAATACACAGGTCCATTCCGCTCAGCCTCAGCAGCGTCGGCGCCAGACCAGGTTCTGAAGAGTATTCATCAGCATCATAGCCAAGTTGACCCAGAAATACGCACTTCAACCACCAGTTCTCCACAACTGGACTCAACGCGCCGAGAAATAGTGCAAGAGCGAAGACGACCCAGAACCTAAATCCTCCGCAAGCCTTGATATACGTCTCCCAGATATCTCTGCCAATGTGACCAACAGCGCGCTTCTCTTCCTCCACCAGCTTACGGGGAGCTTTCTTCTTCTCGGGTTCTGGAGTGGGTTCCCGGGTCGTGAATTGAGTAGAACTCATCTCAGACACCGGCTCCGCGTCGCCCGGGGGCGTGACTACCGCCGCTTCGTCCGTGTCGACCGCCTCAACTTTAACCGGAGCCCCCGTATCTTTCGCATCCGATTCGATTGTGGCAGAGTGTACAAGAGTACCCATAACAGGGGACGCAATGAACGTCTCACGGTCGCCTTGGAAGGTCACACGTCCGTTATCGAGAGCAACGACGTAATTAGCACCGGGGGCACATAGCTGGACATGATGAGAAACCAGGACGACCGTTCGTTCGCGCATCAAGTCGCCTTTTAGGCACTCGTGGTACAGGTGATGAGCAGTATGGGCGTCGACCGCTGACAGAACATCATCGAGAAGAAGGATGGAAGCCCTCGAGTATACTGCGCGGGCAAGGGAAACTGGAGAGATAAAATTCAGGACGAAGTGCGGTGAGATATAAGAGCGAATTTACCCCGAGCTTTTTGACCTCCGGACAGGTTCACCTAAAGGAATGGTCACGACGACTGTCAATTGAACTAATGAAATGGCACTCACACCACGCTCGCCAATTTCCGATTCGTCTCCATCCTCAAGGATTAGTAGGTCGCTCACAAGTGCGCATGCTTTAAGTGTCTTCTGGTAACGCTCCTCATCGTAAGGCATGTTGAACAAGATATTATCTTTAAGCAGATTAGCATTAAAGATAAAATGAAAATGAAAAAGTATGTGAAGGGTGCTTCAGCTTACCTTTGATAGATGCATTCCGAAGCCAAGCGCTCTGGAGACGGAGAACGGTAAGTGATTTCCTTCAAGTCCCCTTTTCAAAAAACCAGGTCGGGTACTCACCTGGGGGACATAGGCACATACACCCTTAACGACCCATTGCTCGGGAGGGACCATCTTTCCCGACAAACTCGCAAGAATGTCAGGGGGCGACCTCGGACAAATGACTTGACCAGCCAGAATATCTGCTTCTCCCAGAAGCGCTGAAAAGCACACATCAATCCAAGTTCCAAACACGAATATGCAAGGCAAAAAGCATACCCAATAACAAAAGCGTCTTTCCACTCCCAAGTTTCCCACACACCAAAGACAACTCGCCTTCAGGGAAAGACAGGGCGAGGTCAAGAAGCATGAATTTGCCACGAGGAGTGGAGGCGACAGAGGGCGTCGCACTGCCACTCTGCTGAGTACGGTCCTGTGGCCAAGTGATAGTTGCATTCTGAAGTGTGATTTGCTGTGATTGCATGGAGAGTGGAGGGACTGGGGCTACTTCTGCACCATGGAGGTACTTTTCAATGCGTCGGAGAGAGACAAAGCCCTGGTATGAATGAATGAATTTTAGTTGGATTCAACGCCTGCTGAGATGAGGTGAACTGACCTGCAACATGTTAATGAAGGTCTCCGGGAGGGCATTCAACGCGAACTTCATCTCGTTGAAGACTTTGCTGGCCGTCAGCGGACTCCGTCAAGCACCAAGTCGACACTACTCACCGAGAATCTATAACCGCACGTTAGTCAGAGTCACACACGTGTGTCTATAATCTGAAATGACTCACAGAAGTAAATGCAATCGAGGGGGTGAGTGTCTGGCCACGAACAATTGAAAAGTGCCAGAACGAAACGATGGTGACGAAGATCGGAGAACCATCCCTGAGAGATAGAGGACAACAGTCGAGATTATCAAGAAGCCAGCACGATAAGTGACAACATACCATAGCGCGTTAAACAACACTTCAACCATGTAACTCAATTTCTGATACCTCAACTCCTTTTCTCGGATTTTCAGCACCTTGTTCTCGAAGTTGCGTTCCCAAGCCATAAACTAATCATACGTCAACTCCATGTACCGTGGGGTAGACGGGAATTTACTCACCTTGAGCATGCGAATCGCACCCAGGATCTAAAATTTCTGATGTGAAGACCAGCAAATTAGAGATCAGTGGCAAAGTATACCTCATTCATTAAAGCCACACGTTCATCGCGGGCTTTCATCAAGTTCTCCTGGGCACCGACCACGACCTTGCCCCCATAATGGTTCATAGGTAAGAACAAGCAGATAACCGCGAGTCCAACGAAGCACGAGACTCCGAGCAGCTTGTAAAGGAATAAAGTGCCAATAACGATCTCGACAGGTGAATCTACGCCAATTCCGAATGAGCATTGTCGCGGACACCGACCACGAGTTAGACACTGCTTACCGACAAGCGAGAACATGTGCCACGAGAAGTCACTGACGCGATCGACGTCCGTCGTCATGAGGGTCATGATTTGCGCCTTGCTCGAAAAGTCGTCTTCATCGTCTTTGACATCCTTGCCGCCGCCATCCTTGTTCTTATCCTTTGTACCCGAAGAGGACGCGACATCTTTGCGCACAAGTGTCTTGGCGAATAGGATTGTATTGAGTTGGATCTTCAAGCGCACTTGGACTGTCGTTGTGGCAAGAGACCAGAGCTGACCAGTGACTTGACAGGACGTTCAGCAACTCCTACACCATAACATTAGAGAAACGCGTCTCTTACTGATGTACGAAAATGCGTTCGCAAGGAACAAGCCTGCAACATAGAACCAACCCCAGCGACGATCTTCTCTATTGGGGTCATCTTCCAAGTACTGCACGACTCGTTCCAAAAACAAGGGTGGCGTGTAGAACAGGCAGGCTGAGATAGCAGCCAACGACATCAAGCCTGCGAGAGCCAGGAAATTGACTCTAACTAGCCTATATCCCAGCTCCCAGCCAGATCCGACTTTAGGGCGCCACCAGCGGGAACGCCACTTGACGGTACGTATTCCATGTCGCATAGTAGCGTAGAGATGAGTGCCTCGCATGTCACCCGGAACGACTGGAAGGTCACCGATCTCGAGAGACTCGGAGGTATTCCCGAGCATGACAACTTTGGTGGTGTAGCTGAATAGCAAGACATCCCAAACAGATGCTCCAACGACCCCACAGACATTGTTTTGATCGTCGTTCGTTGTGGCTTTAACGGTCTTTTCTGAATAAATGTTCTCGGGCGGGAAGTGCATGGGTGGTCCCATGGGGGTCGTGACCACAACGACAGCGGCGACGAAATAAAGCACGAGCACCGCATACCAAATCCCAAGCAGTGCGGGAAGACTCTGGAACAATGACGAACTGACGGGTTCTGACGAGGGCAGTATTGCTGCCGTGAAGAGGAACATGGTGGGCAGGGCAGTCAATACAGCGAGATGGATCATGGACTCTGAGTGTGGCCCGACTGCATTCTGGTGAATGGAGCGAATGGCGAGCACAATCAGATAGAGGGCGTATGCAACGTGCAGCGCGTACAACTTGCTGTCACCTTCACCAGCTGAGAAAGTCCAGCCCAGACCTATGGACTGGAGAACGAAAATCGCAGCAAGGAGGGCGGACACCAGCAGTTTCCAGAAGCGAACCTACGAAAGGATAAGAAGATGTGTGAACATGAGCAGGGTGGTTGGCGCATACATTGTTCCAGAAAGCTTCTTCATCAATGGGAAATCCGTCCACGACGTCCTCCGGTCGTGTCACGTCGAAAGGGTCGCGAACCAGGGAATCGTCATCCTCACCATGCGTTGGAAGCTGGATTTTTCCTCCCTGCGACCTGGTGAGATACAAGAAAAAAATACTCCCAGCTGCCGTAGCTGCCAGAATGGCAGCTATTGGTAACTGGTATTCAGGCATACCAGATGATGGAAAGTGAAGGAGGAGTAGGTCGAAATATGTTAACCCCTTCGGAGTGACCTCTATCTTACAAATATTTCTAAGTGCTGAGTCAATTACTGTAACTTGGTGGTCATGATCAAACTACGCGTCAATTCGGTCCCGCCGGATAATGACCCGCGTGGTCAGGGCACCATATACAAAAAGCTCGGAACGTCCGTTCCGTCGGTGTTTATGTAATGTTACAGTCCTGACCATCCCAATAGACTTTAGAGAGGTAGAGAAATAGATTAGATTAACACTTGGTGTACGATGGGGGATCAATACAAACACAGATACGTACTACGAACAAAGGGTCAGGAGTTAACCGTTAAGAAACAAATAGTGCACATGAGGACAGTACAGTGATGATCTAGCAAATGTATATTGGGTGAGGATATCAACAAACGGAACAAACCAAGAAACACGTTGATGCATGAAATGAATCAAAATTTCGACCCCGGTTCCTGAAAGCACGAATCTATGCAACAAGTCAGTGACACAAAACTCAAATGCCAAAACTATGGAAAGAAAGCGCGCACATCGGAAGAATCAAGTAGAGAGAGCCAGCTCCAAAGATGAAGATCGCGATGGATTACCCAATCACAGCTTCATGCATCGTTCAATCCTTTGGTCGTAGTCGTCGTCGTCGTCATCTCAGGATTCGACTCCCGATGCGACAAGCCATTCCGCTTAGTCGGACCACCTTCACATTGCACAGATGTCGTTCTCTTGATGGCATGCGAACCTCCTTTACGATCGATGTCCTCTGAACGTTTCCGAGGAGGATCAGGCGAAGGCGAGGTCATCGACATGTTCGTCGACGAGTCCCTTGACGTGCTCTCCGTCCCACTCCCCTGGCTGTCTCCATCGACATTCTCCCCAGGAGCATCACCAGACCCTGACCACGATCCCAGTCCAAACCCGCTGCCCTCCTTAAGGATCTCGTTCGCAACACTCGACACAGGCGGGAAGTACCCCGTGTCCCCACTTGGCTGGCTGACAGGCGGGAAATACCCTTCATCTCCAGGATACTTATGTCCATTCTGCCCATCCCTATGGACATGCACAGGCGCACCGACCGCCGGGTTGATCCATGGCGCATGCGGCCAGAACGCTCCCGGAGTCATCGTCACACCAGGTGTCATCGCAACGCCAGGTGTCATCGCCACTGGTACCCCACTAGAAGTCATCGCGATCGGGGGGCTGGACAACGGCATCGACGATGCCGGGGGTATGATTCCAGGGGACAACGACACCATGATTCCGGGTGAGAGCGGGATCCCGGGTGAGAACAGGTGGGGATGCATGTGCGGGACATATTGCATGTGCTGAGGCGGCGGGTGAGGAGATTGGGTATAATAAAGGGGTTGGGACGGATGTGCAGGAACCTTCCAATTCTGTCCATCTGTCCGCCCTCCTTCATTCTTCCACCCATGCCCGCTCCACCCACCCTCACTGCCCTTCTCCTCCCGTCCGTGCCCATTCGGACCCTGTGTCCTCGCCTGTGGGAGTAAGAACGTGAACGGCGGCATACCAGGCGTGATCGGGGGTAACCCATGAGGCGTAATAACCCCATAATGCATAGGAGTCGTGGAATGTGTGTGATGGGAATACGTTCCATACTGCGGATGACCAGGATGATGCAATGGGCTGTGAACGTGTGCAGGGTGGTGTATGGGACTGCCCATCGGGTGATGGAGCGGACTGCCCATCGGGTAAGGGTGCATGGGGCTAAGGGGGTATCCAGGGTGATAGCTCGGACTCTGAGGGTGTGCGTGTGGAGATAGGACAACGCCAGGTGGGAGGGTGAAAGCGGTGGGGGGCGGAAGAGAGATGGGGCCGGGATGTCTATGAGAAGAGGATGATTGGGAAGACTTCTTGCTCTGGCCTTGGGACGCCGGTGGTGGTGATGTCGACGAAGAATGGGACTGGCGCTCCTCAGACGGGGTTGATGACTGTTTCTTCTCTTCGGCTTGTTTATTTTGCGCCCTATTTGCACGGCGCATTCCAAGCGTTCCGAGAGCGGTCGTGACATAATCCACTTCACCTGCACCGTTCGCCTTGGTAGTACAAGGATCCTTGCTTGGCTGAGGTTCTGATGCCCTGCAGGCCAAGTCAGGCGCGGACGGCGAATGGGTGCCGAGGGTAGACTGAGCTAGAGCCGACTCCTTAGGGAATACGTGTTCACTGGTGCCCTTCGGCGACACTTGCATATTCGCGTGCCTCGGTGAGGCAACACTCGAAAGGTCGGACCAGTTACTCACAACGCCGCTATTCCCATTGAGTGACGGCGGAGAGACAGTTCTCGAAGTTGACCCTGCGGGCCCTCCGACCCCAACATATGACGCAGACCTCGTGGTGGGCAGGCTCAGCGACATCGTCACCGGTCCTATTCCAGGCGGCTTCGACGTGCCTGGAACCTGCGCCGACGAAGAGGTCGCAGGTACATCATCATCCAAGGACGGTGCATCGAGGAACGCTGTGGACCTGCGGGACGAGGAACCCAAAGTGGGTCTTTGCGATGGACGCTGCGAACTACCCACACCAAAGGAGGGTCTTTCAGAGCTCCCGATACCGAACGAGGGTTTCTCTGCATTTACAGCACCAAATGATGGTCGCGCAGAACTGGAAAAGCTTGGCCGTTGTGACCTGCCAAGGTTCATCCCGTCATTGTGCACGTCCATCCTCGACGATCCAGAGCTGAAATTTTGCCTTTGCGATCCACTTGAAGAGCTCACGAAGCTCGACGGCTGGGAGGACCCAGCACTCAGATTAGAGCTGAAACTTGAGGTACGTGACGTCAGGGAGTTGGTGGCTTTCAGGTCGGTGCCTAACTTCAGGTCAGGAGCAAATTTCAAGTCCGTGGCTCCACCCATTTTGAGATTCAATGGGTCGTGGTTGTGCACGTGGGATCCATAGGCGATGGGAGGTCCGTTTGACGATACAAGATGCGGAGATCCAGCAAGCGAGTGTGGTCGGGATAAAGAACAGGTGGGGGGAGGCACAAGGGATTGTGTAGTTGATGCACCTAACGAAAGGCCGGGTAATGATTGGACCTGCGAATGCAATAAAGAAGGCGAAAGCGACTGTGTAGTGGATGACGTTAATGACGGAGACGCGAGCGACGAGGAGCGTGATTGCATGAGAAGCGCATCCAGTTGAACAGAAGTCAGTGTGTCTAATGACGTTGCGTCGAGGTGAGAGCGTTCGTGGAGACCAAACTGCGCTTGCGTTAATGCATCAGGATGTAGTTGATCGAGAGAATTGGCGCTGAATGCATCAGGGCGTGACAACTGCGAGGCCAGCCCTGCCTGAGGGAGCGATTCACATGGTGAAAGAAAGGAAGCAGGTGCAGACTGTGGAAAGCCGGGAAGCGGGATTGTCTGGGATGAATGAGCGAACTTATCGTAGTGGACCTTCAGCGATCTACCATTGAACTCATAGCTAGAATAGCAAGGATGCATAGTGAGCGACAGTCGCATAGAAAAAAATGAATGACGAAGATTCAAGTAATGATGGAACGCAGAGCTTCTCAGAAGCAAGGACAGGAGTGGAACCAATTGCGCTGGCATGCCATCATGCCGTAAATTGCCAGAATATCAAAAGGGCAATACACAATAATCCGTGGTCGTGATTGATGAGCCGAAACTGAAGGGCACCAAGACTATCCTGAAAATAGGGAAAGCCTGACTCACCCATCGAACATTCTCCTTCCACGCTCCGCACCATCCTCAGTTACGAAGGTCACCGTGCCGAAGCCTCTGGATCGGCCATCAGGGCCAAGAGCGACGTCTGCACGTGCTACAGCCCCTGCAGCACGGAATAGATCTTTGAGATCCTGCCATTGAATGTGGAAAGGTAACTGCAAAATAGGTGAGTTACGTGGCGGGAGGGAAAAGTGAAGGAATGATCTTAGGACGACGATGACCCGCATGACTAAACCGGAAGAAAAGACGTACATTGCCAACGAAAAGGCTGCGCATTCCTGTCCCACCGCTTGGTAACTCACCATCCCATCCAATCGCCGTTGCCATATCATCTAAGCCGTTCATCATACCGTTCATTCCGCCGGCATTGAACACGGGCTGTACGAAGGGTGTAAGAACTGGGGCCATGGAAGAGTTACTATTCGTGTCTGAATCAAGACTCGTCCCGAGTCGATCGGGTCGAACTTCTAACACTCGTGTTTGCCAGCAATAACCATTAAACATGTCAATAGCGCGCCCAGCGTCCTCTGCGGTTGCCAGCAGAACGGTGCCGTACCCACGAGAGCGATTGTCGGGGCCAAGGGAAACGTCTGCGCGAAGCACAGTCCCAGCACGGCGAAAGAGATCTTTGAGGTCCTGCCAGCGGACACGATATGGGAGCTGGATGGTGTGAACCAAAGTTCGATTCAGCCCCGGCGCTTGGTCGGTGAAGGAAAGAACATACGTTTCCTACAAATAGTTGGGTACGGGTATCACGAAGAGGTCTGTCGACGGATGGGTGGGAGGAAGTAGCCATCTTGATGATAGCTTCAATGTCATCGTTGGTCGGCGTTGACCTTGTGGGTGCTGCGGAGGGTTCAGGGGAAGTGGAGTCGCGAGACTGCTCGGAAGGGGATGCCTGGAACAAGAAATAAAATGGTCTAGGGGTAAGCATGAGCACGCCCGAAGGTGATGAGAATGGGTCAAGAGTATTCTATGCTAAGAAAGTAGGAGAGAAGAAAGTGAGCGGGTAACGCACATGGAAGGGAGGGGAGATCATCCCTTTAAAGCCAGTGCGTTCGTGTGCAAGTTATGGCCGTGTATTGCGCGTATTTTGGGGTATATATCCGCGAAGTCGCGATGAGAAGGGCGGTGTGTTGGTAGCTGTCTCCACGACGTCGAGTAAGACGTTGTGTCGGACGATGTAGTCAACGAGGTCGACCTAGAAGTAAAAAAGGGAGGGGATGAAGTTGCAGCACCAGTTCCTAAAGTTAGGTGCTTCGTTCATTTACACGGATGCTCCACAAGATAAAAACGGGGTGCACCCTCCGCGCCACCCTACGTCAGAGTCATTCCCATTTATACTTACACCTTACCTCATCTCCACTTCCAAGTTCTTCCAATCTTCCCAGCCAATTGAGCAACTCCTTGTGCTCGTCGTGCCCCACGACGACTATCCGCAATACATTCATGGTACTTACAGTCATACACAGTCTATTCAGCCACCTCCACTAACTATGTCAAATTTGGGCCTAGGGTGTCTCCCAGATCTCCACCGGATCCTCGTGGTGATGCATTTACTTAGGGATGGTACAACCTTCAACACTCCACGATATCCCTGCCGCCGTCTCTCGCTCACATGACGGCGTAGCATGACTCCTGAGGCCCAGACCCTCTTCTCCTTTGCCTCTCCCTCGTGTGCCGTTACGTCGATTCGCCACCCCGCAAAATCGATCCTGCGTTCTTGGCATTAGGGCCTTTCATTCACGCTTTCCAAGTTCGCCGGCTGGGGCTTCGGTAACGCGACCCGGAAGCTCCTAAAATGGCAACATAGGTATCCTTGAATTGATTTCCTTTTTGTTTATTTTTTGACCACCAGACTTGCCATCAGTCTCAGCCAACCCGCCTTTAGAGTCTTACATCCCATAGGAACCGAGCGCTTAGAAGTAGGGTTACATCACCCCACTGATAGTCAACCGACAGACTATACTCACCGTTTAGCTGACGGACAGACGAACTTAAGCGCCACACACATGACACCAAAATCCTGACCTCGGAAGGTGAGCATGCAGTGCACCCAATGCAGGGAATAAATAACCGAGTGTCATTATTGGTGATGGCTTTTCGTCAGAGACTTCGGAAATCTTCCCTACACCTACTTCGCCGTAATATTCACGTTCTTACCTCAGCCCCCCATGAGCAGACTGCATGTTGACGGCATGGTCTCTGAAGAAAGAGCAGGCACGCGACAGGTTTCTGGATAGGTATCGATTCAGTCAAATGGTGGGCCGAATACTTTGACGAGATCTAGTAGACGTGGCGCCACATCAAGTCAAGACAAACCTGCGCCATAACTTTATATTTGTCACATGAAACCACTACGCATAGGCGGCGCAGCTCCAAGGTAAACACTTTCCTATGTCTTTTGATGATGCTCAGCAATCTGTGTGGTTTTCGGCTATCATAACTCGCGATGCGGAACCCAAAACAGGTGCAGGTCATATGGGTTGTTGATCCTGTGTATTGTGGTAACCATCGGCCATATCAAGCTAAGCAAAGCGACGAGAGCAACGACGGGATACTAATCAATGAGCACAGTCCAAAGCATGGTATCTGCAAGCTATTCGTGTCGCTCGAGACTTGACTACGTTTGAAGGCGGAGAAATAAAATACGAATTTATATTTTGCCGATGAGGATATTCTTGATCATTTCCCGTGCGGTAATGCGCACGGTATGGTATAGAGTCGGTACGTCGAGTGTGGATGTGAATGTGTCAGCGAGGCCAAATGGCATCATGAGAGGAATCCAGCCTGAAGCCAAATTTCTGTAAGTGCTGGCGCGATAACAAGGGGGAGAAAGTTACCTCTCGCGTACTCCATTGCGAAGCAACCCTCATGCATCTTGTACTGCTTCGCAGTTCCTCGTGGAAGGAAGTGCACGTCGCCGGGTTTGTATCTCTCCATTTCCAAAGCACCTGGTTTGAACGCCCACTGTTCACCAACCAGAATATGGAAGTAATCGTCTGCGGTATGCAATCCGGTGTGTCCCTCGGTGCCAAGGGGCGTACCGAAGATGATGAGATATTCGGTAATAGATGCATGGATGATGTACATTGCACCCATTGCACCTCCGGCATTGTTGAATACCCATTCCGCAGAGTTGGTGTTGAGGGAAATCGTATTGGACGGTTGGGGGTGGGTGATTGTGAGGTTGGTGAGGATGTATTGAATCATGCCTTCAGGGTTGTTGGGAAACGCGACAACGGCTTCTTGGGCGAGTTCATGCAAAAAAGGTGGGTCGAAGACATACCACCGTTGCTGGAGCAAGGAATTAGAACGTTCAAATCCGACGAGCGTTCCAAAGTGTGATTCCTCACCTTGATGGTATCCAGCCAGCCACAAGTTACACAGAAAATACAGAAGAGAGCAGCTCTGAGCATCCATTTTCTAAAGCAATTTGCCGAGGATGATTTCGAGGCCTGCGTCGCGGGACGTGATTTTGCCATGGTTCGTGAAAATTAGGCACCTGGACCCTCACAATGAGTAGATGGTGCTCGTTCAGCTCTGGACCAGGAGAGAAAGTTTGATGTTTAAACTTGAGTGTGCGACTCAAGGAGAGTATTTATGCAACTGTTACGCTTAGACAGAAAATGGTACGAGTCTACGCGTCAAAGTCATCCACGTGATCAGCATTGCGGAAAGACGCGTGTCGCGAGCAAGTCGCGAGATAGTCGGATGACGGAGTGTCATCGATCCAGTGAATATTTACTGGACGTGCGTCTCAATGATCTTGTCGAAAGAGGAATAGTTGAGATGAATAAGTACTATATGATACAATACATCCTACACTGTAGAAAAGAAACAATAATGTAATAGTGAAAAAACGCCTAGACTTCTTGGGTCTCCTTCTTGCCCTTTGATGTTTTGCTGGGCAAGAGTTCGGGGTTGATAAACGGTACAACACCACCCTGCGAGATAATGACGTCACCAAGGAGCTTATTCAACCTGGAAGTACGGTCAGCAAACGTAACCGATATTAGAGACCAGCCAGTACTGACTCCTCGTCATTCCGAATGGCCAGTTGCAAGTGCCGAGGTACAATACGTTGTTTCTTGTTATCTCGTGCTGCATTACCTGCCAGTTCCAGGATTTCAGCTGCAAGGTACTCCAATACAGCAGCGAGGTAAACTGTGGAGTTGTCAGATCGGTTTGCACAGGGGGAAAAGCGATCAAATTTACCAGGTGCACCGTTGCCTATGCGCTGAGCGTAGTTGCCCTTCTTCAAGAGACGGTGCACACGACCGACAGGGAACTGAAGGCCAGCCTTGGCTGAACGTGACTGAGATTTGGATGAGGTTTCACCAGCGGCCTTGCCACCGGACTTAGCTTTGCCGCCTTTGCCAGACATTGTGATGTGATTTAGACAGAGGTGAGTGATGGATATATACGCGACACAGATGTACAACGACGAGGAGATGGATATGTCGCGATGACAAGCTCTGTTCCCTGTATTTATACCCACGCACGTGAGGAGGTGAAATAAGGTTTGACGATCAACAAACGCGCGACGCGTCTGACACGGGTACCAAACAGGACCACACGCGTCACAGGGGATAAAACGCGATGAAGGACATATTCCCAACGGAACCCACATAACGCTGCGCAATCCCTTGTATCTTCAACATCCAAAGCTCACTATCCGCAATGGCCAAAGCTGCGACGACTGCCTCTTCTGCTGCCCCTCCCTCCACCGCTTCCAAAGCACCTGCTAAAACACTTGCTTCTGATAAAGCTGCTAAGAAGGCCACCAAAACTTCGAAGGGCTCAACTGGAGCCGATGGCGAGAAGAAGAAGAGGCGCAAGGTCCGCAAGGAGACTTATGCCTCGTACATCTACAAGGGTCCGCACTCTGCATCTTGGTCTTTCGCAAAGTTATCTAACAGTCCGTGTAGTGTTGAAGCAGGTGCACCCTGACACTGGTATCTCAAACAAAGCCATGGCCATCTTGAACTCCTTTGTCAACGACATCTTTGAGCGCATCGCTGGCGAAGCATCCAGTGAGCCTGGCTGATATATCTGGTGAATACGTTAGCCTGACGTTCCGTTCCAGAACTTGCCTCCTACTCGAAGAAATCTACCATTGCATCACGGGAAATTCAAACGGCAGTACGCCTGATTCTTCCTGGTGAACTTGCCAAGCACGCTATTTCAGAAGGCACGAAAAGTGTCACCAAGGTATGTTCAATCACCCCGTTAGATCGGATTGTGCTGAATCCTGGCCTGCAGTTCTCTACCTCCGCTCCAAAATAGATTTCTCCATCTCATTCATTCTGGACGGCAGGCGGCTGTTGTATTTTAGTTGTACGATTTACCTTATTTTTTAACCTACGTTTTCTCCAATGCAATCTGCGATCAATAAAGCGCTTGACTCATTCTGTCGCCTGGTTGTTTGGCTCCAACGTGCGGTTTGTTCGGTTTGTCTGTGGGTGATGTGATTTATCCAAGGTTATTCCCGTCCCCGATTTCCAGCGCTATGACCACATGGCGATTGATAGCGGAGGATAAGCTGTGGACCTCCCTTTTTTTCATCCCAGGTAATCCTGCCCACCGCGAACGTCTAAATCATCTCGAGAAAGGGATACAAGGAAAGGGTGTGCATATCGTTCCCTCCTAAACCTTGACATTGGTGATCCCTCGTGCACATACCACGCCCTCGAGCAGAAATCAGTATGGACCAACTTGCCGTTCCCGCGAGGGGTGAAAATGGCTGGTCCATCATGAGATGGTAATGGTGTTTGGTATCTGCGACAACTGCAGTCCTATGCCATCACTGTACGTTGCCGGCCGCAGTCGCGTCTGGGCCTTCAAGTTTGGCGGACGGCGGTCAAGTAAAACACACCCTTCAACCTAGCAGGGCCCGCCTGCTAGTGCCACGACACAGAACGAGAGGCTATCGATCTCAACCTCTGGGGATTGGTAAGGCAACGCGTTGTCATATATTGGCTCACAAGCGCTTTGAAACTATTCAATGAACTGCGTCACCAGGCCTTCGGGAGCCGGGCATACCTATCGGGTGACGCTGGTGAGGGATTCGTCCATCGAGATACGATCATCCGATGAAAGAAAGATGGTCAAGGGTATTTCCAAGTTCTTCAGGGTCAGAATTTTTGCCGTCTTCCTCGTGTTTGCTTGACTCGAGCTCTCCATCGACCAATTTGCCAGCTTTCCCTCGCCAACGCCTCACTTTGCCAAGCAAAAGTGCCTCGATGTCGTCCAGGCTTTCACAATTACTCAAGGCCAGTCGAAACTTTGAATACCAAGGACGGCGCACACTGCTTCAGTGTTAAGAGCCTGAGGGTTAATAAAATCGGTTGTGATGTTGCGTACCACTGAAACTCGATGATATACCGCACGTGAGCTTGTACCGTCTTGAGTGTCGCCACACGAGGAAGCAGTTTGCAAATGTTGAGATATTCCAGAGAGATCGAGACTGGATCTTGAATATCGCCTCCTGAGAATAAACTGCTCGTTTCTTTGGTTCAGCGAGTGCTTCCCTAATTGCAAGTCCCAGGATACGAACCAGGGATTTCCCAGCAACGTTTCCCCAACCATGGCACCATCCGCGCGGGTATATGCTACGTTATTCCGGATATCTGAAAATGTACGAACGTTTCCATTGCTAACCACCGGTACGGCCAGGGCCCCTTTCAGCTCTCGCACGGAGTCAAGGTCTGCTGCACCCTGCCTTCGCCGCTTTGCGGATACATGTCGCGCATGTAGGGTGACCCAGGCTGCACCCGCATGCTCAAGGAGATGTCCAAGATCCGTTGTCTTAGCGGAGGGGCAAAGACGTATTTTAGCGGATGATGGGACAGTGAGAGAGTGAGACATTGCGGAGACTACGGTGGAAGGAGTATCAGGAAGATATCATAAGAAGACTCGTTGGCCATTCGGTACCTATGCACTCTACCAAGGGCCAATCCTTTTTGTTGAGAAGATACCCGCCAAAGTGGCCATCCCGCGCGTGTTCCTGAGGACATCCGAGGTTCAAGTCTGAGAAACTTGGCATACGAGCTCAGCTCGAGCGATTTCTCACTAAGAGCGTTGCGCACCTATCCCATCACAGTACGTTTGTACTTGCCTGGCTGCTTTGACGACTATTTCTGGATCGTTGCCGCAGAGCTGGACGACCACAGGTCGTGCACAAGGATCCCAACCAGGGTGTGTACTTTGCAGATCTCGCAGATGAAATTCGAGGTAGTCATGGTCGTTGAGGAGTTTATGTGGATCTAGCATCTGAGTGTATGTTAATGTTGCACCATACCGCCTGGTGAGCAAGCGGAAAGGGGCATCGCTTTGGTTGACCATTGGGGCCGAGATGTACGTCAAGTCAGGAATCATTGTCTCTGCTTTCTGTCCAAGGCATGAAGCTTTGAAACTTCATAATACATACAACAGTTCCTTTCTGTCAAAAAAGCACATAGCAACTGAAAACCGACAAAACTGACAGCTGTCAATGATTCGCAACACCGTAATCCTCACAGACAGGGCGATACTCCGGCAGTCGATTTGGTCAATATGAGGCGGCAGCAAGCTGCAGAGAGTGTAGAGGAGTTCAAGCTGAAGCTTCAAGTTGTGCTCGTGCTGAGTGGACTTATGTAATGGAATTTTCATCACCAAGTACCACCAATTTGTTTCTCGCACGCTGCAGCTACATGATGTATCTCCTTGTTGCTTGCAACTTTTGCACCCTAGCCTGGTGATTGGTCTCAACGAAAGTTGCGAGTTTCTTTTCTCTTTCTCATGGTCATGTGGACTCGACTGCCTGAATCATCGAGACGCCTAATAAGTAAGTAGTACAGTCACCACCACCAGCCATGCAGGCGGCCATCGTAAAGCTCCCATTGGTGCAGAAAACGCCCATTATATATGGTCCGCAACTGCGAGCGAGCCGAAGTGCCAACTGAACGTTAACTTCCGATCTACATGGTTCTCGATCACTTGCACACACCATTCCTTATCGATGCTAAGTCGAAATGTGACCTGTGTCACTTCGAGCTGGAGGGTGAGTGGATTGTCTTACTTCTTTCCGTGGGCTCCCCCAGCGTATCATGCTACAGGACCGTTATACGGAGGTGGTCTTTCTTTGTGCCCTTGTGCTGCTAACACGATTAAAGTACAATTTCGCCTCTGTAGACTAATACCCTCGTTGATCTCGCGTCAACCAATGGCTTCAAGGGGCCACTTCATGGTACTTCCAGCTTGGACCAGCCCCTGCATCTGCTGGGGTCAGTGACCTGCTACGTCGGATGCTGCTAATCCCTGCTGTCGGTGCCAATGGAGCCTATGGATCTGTGCGTGGCTAATAAGTACCGGTGTTCCATCCCCAAGCATGCAGCGTGCTCAAATTAAGACCCTAAGTGGTTCGACAGCGTACCTCACATGTGTCCATCGATACCCCAAATGTCATATGGAAGATGCCTGATAATGTGACTGTAAAGGCAGGGGGAAAGAGCTGGTTAGATCTTAGAAGTCACGCCAAATACCCCATGGCACGCCTCGTTGCCAATATGCACGTCCCTGCATGCACGCACTGCGACTAACGCCCTCTAACGCCTGTTTACTGCTTATGACAGCAGGCCCTGGCAGTGCCCTGACCCCTCCTGACCCAGGCATCGCTGCATGCAAGTACTTGGTACCTGCATTTACAACTTGAAGCAAAGTTTGAAGCCTCAGAAATCGATTGTTCCTTCGGAGTGCGACTGAACCTTCTGAGTACATAATGCTCCAGTTTTCACCTGTTATCAAGTCGCGAACTCAAACTTCATCTCCAGGTCGTCATCAATGCCTCACAACGTGAAGTAGATTCTCGAAAACGTGTTCTGATTGTTCTTGTAGTCTAACGATGCTTCGGTTCCTTGCCAAAAGGGAGAACTTTAGTCCCTGTATCATGGTGACCTGTAATCAGACCAGACGGTGACGCTTCAGACGGCGATACGCCTGTTTTCCAAGGAATGTTCGTTCGCAATCATGACCCAACAACTAATAACGGGTACCGTAATCCAGGCTATGTGAGGCAGCAGCTATCTGGCAGGGTGTCCTGCATCCCTTCTGGTGGCATTGTAGCTGTGCATTTTCATTTAACTCGGTATTCCCCGCAAGGGTGACTGAGCGCTGAGGACACAGCACGGTCCTGTTCATCTCCATGGTTGCCCGAAGGCTCGATACACGTAACATGTAAGTTCTACATGAGAGTTGAAAAGCAGCTTTTTCTTTTTCTTTTTCTTTTTTCCCGTTTCAAATTGGTCCTGATGATCAACATGATATCTACTTACGAGACGCAATAGAGGCTAGGCAACCCATGTAATAATCTGAAAACCAGTGCAGTTGGGAATCGCTGCATGACAGACAATCGACCAAGCAACAATCGCCCACGTTCACAAAGGTGGCCGTCATTAACGCGCCATTCTCGAGTGTTGCCCAAGGCCAGGCACTGCGAATATCAACATCATCCGGAGCATGCCAGTAGTATACCTAAATATTCCTGTCCTGTCTTGTCCTGTCCAGGATGTCATACCCATATCACCTGTCATGCAGGGTCCGCGAAAACTCCAAACCTGATCGAATTTGCTGGGCGTGACAGTCTGTGACAGTGCACAACCTCCGGCGACATTAGTGCTTTCCTTTGCACTCTCTCCCATTTCGCGCCGTTCGAAAAGATTGTCTAGTCATGGCAGTTTCACTGTTCGAAGTTGCGTACCCACGTGGTTCCCTAGACGTTTGATCCCCCTTATGAAACGTTAGCCGAACTCCGAGCTCCTCCAACTGACTGCCTCGCGAAGGGTCATAACTTATCGCAAATAGCACCGCATACACATTCGGGCCCTCTTCTCTTCTGCGGTAACCAGTTCCCATATCGCTCACAAATCCCCCGCAGTTCTATCCTACGTATCCCCCATCGTCGCCCGATGAAGTTTTTGATTCTGGGGCGATTCTGAGAACGTAAAATGCGTCTCCGCTTTGGAACTGGAGTTGTTGTAGCCTTCATCAAACTTAACACCTCGCGGCGTCCTGTAAGCAATTGTCAGACGATTAAACATTTGGCGTGGATACGTATTCAACCTCACTTTCGCGTATCTCGCTGTTCGTCCGGCAGGGCTTATAATCAGCCGATCGCCATCAACTCAGTCATGCAGCCTCGTGCGGCCCCAGTGGTCCGTCTGCCGTGCCAATGTATCTCGAGGCACGGTCTCGGCTCTACAGTTCTGGACAGTTGCACACATTGACACTGCAAGGCAGTATCAACCTCCTGTCTCATTCTGTTCGATGTACTACTGTCACGCATGTTGGGCGGAAATGGCATGTCCACCCACGGAAGTATGAAGGTGGTGATAGCGGATGAAAATTGGTCACACACACGTATCCCAGGGGTTCAAATCACAAAGCCGGGCCACTACAAGAACGGTCTCCGGGCCTGAGGACTCCAAACCAACGGGACAATTCAAAGGCTTGATTCGAAAAAGATAGTTGGCTAGCCAAACTTGTCATTGCTGGGAGGATCTTAGTGGCAGATAGTGTATCCATGTTTGTCGTTCATTCTCAACCACATGACGGTAAATAGTTTGCATGAACCTTGAAGCTTGAGAACTCGCTCCAATGTGGCAGGGCAGGTCCTTGTACGTCAGGTGAACTGAACGAGTGTCCTTTACAGGCCGATAGGCTGCCTTATTAGATTTGTGGCACCCGTGTGAAGGGAGTCATCTGCTTTCGTCGCTACTAGTACTCCTTGATACTATCTACCCATCCAACCCTGATATTTTTGACATGAGCGCTTGACTTGAATAAAGGAACTTAAACGTACCCCATCCACAACTAAGAGCTCCCCACAGACATATTGACTAGCGCGACTCGCGAGAAAAACGATAGGACCTGCAAAATCCTGGGGATCACCCCACCTCCCGGCGGGTATCCGCTCCGAGATTTGCCTCAATCGAGTCGGGTCGTCTAAAAGCCCCTTGTTCCTGAGGAAGGGGCGCTTTTAGCAAAGTTGATCATAGCGCCCCCAAGAACGAATAGATAAATTTATTTCTGTGACGAAGGGCCCCAATTCTCCCCGCCCTCCCAACCAGCGGAGAAGGAGGTTGTTGTTGGGAGGTTTGAGTCACGGGTCCGCACTTGCTTGTGAAGAACTTGGCAGGAAGCCAGGGTACCAAAGATAACAAGAAAAGAACTCACATATCGGTCGCAATGTAACCTGGACAAATACCGTTGACTTGAACATTGTGCTGGCTCCATTCGTTACTCAGCGCTTTGGTGAGTTGCCCGAGTGCACCCTTTGCAGAGGCGTATGCAGGAACCGTGAGACCACCTTGAAAAGTGAGTAAGGAACAAAAGTTAATAATCTTCCCCCTCCGGAGAGGGACCATGTGCCGGCCCGCCGCCTGTGAAAGCAACCAGACGGACTTGAGGTTTACATCAAGGACCTAACAAGGCAGTTCGTCAAAAGATAGTTTGTGAATTTGATTATGGGAAGGAATAAGGTTTAGCGTGACGCAAGCATGAGGAGATAACCTACATCATCCCAGTCCTTCTCCAGGAAATCGACACTCGGTGATCTCCGTTGTATGCCAGCACAATTGACCAGAATATGAATATTGCCGCCCATGACCTCAAGGGCTTTAGGGAAGAGTTCCCGCACAGCATCGAGGTCCGCTAAGTCGCAGTGGACGACCTTTGCGTTTGGGTCAATTGCACGGATAACGTTCACGGTGTTCATATTCGGCTCGGTACCCAACGGGGTTTCCCGCTGGACCATACAAATAGAAGCCCCCGCCTGGGCCAACGCGATGGCACAGGCAGCTCCTATGCCTAGAAGATTGAGGCCACCAGAAGACATCGCGCATTCGTTAGGTCGGAACAAAGATATGGATATGTTGGGCAATAAGTACGTTACCTCTAGTGGCACCGGTAATGAGGACATTCTGTCCGGATAAGTTGAACAGCTGGGGCGATGGTACGACTGGTGTGGGGTCCATGAAAGACATAGGATAGATGAGAGGAACCTAGCTCCTTCATCGTCCTTAAATGAACACAAGCCGATTTCCTGTGGAATGATGATTTTGAGGGTCCAGATTTGATTTACCCCACATCGGCTGATGTGACCCGAGGGTTCCGGACGAAATAGAATATTCGATCAATGGACGAATTTGTCAACAAATGTATGAAAATATGGAGAATCTAGACTCCGAAACACTCGGCAAAATCGAGGTATATCCATAAATGTATATAATATATTGGCAATTTGTTTTCACGCTGGGGTTTTAGGTCATCATTGTCATGCCCAGATGTGGCACGGGATCCGGACCGAAGAGGCCCTAGGCATGTCCACTTTGAGCAGCGATCGTTTCGTACCGAGCTATCCTCACGATATTTGTTCTTCGAGTTCCAACTTTATAAGACTATCTAAATGTCCCCTCCTTCTCATCTTCTCCCCCTTCACCACTTTCCATGTCTCCCGCCCAAGTCTACACACAGCGTGCCGTCGTCCTTCATGGTCAAAAGGATCTCCGTCTTGAGGACCGCCCTAACTGGCCACCACCGTACAACCATGCCCAGGTTGCTGTAAAAGCGACTGGTCTTTGTGGAAGCGATCGTACGTCTTGTTCGCCGTCGTCTTCTCCTGTAAATGGCACTCATCTCCCCCGAATATATTTCTTACAGTGCATTACTACCTTGACGGTCGCAACGGTGACTTTGCACTCCAAGCACCGCTCGTTCTGGGTCATGAGTCGGCGGGAGTCGTCGTGTCACTCGGACCAGGAGTGAAGAATATTTTTCTCGGACAACGAGTGGCCATCGAAGCGGGAGTTATGTGCCAACATTGCGATTACTGTGACTCCGGTCGTTATAACCTCTGCAAAGGCATGCGGTTCGCAAGCAGCGCCAAGACCTTCCCCCACCTTGATGGGACGTTGCAAGACCGCATGAACCATCCTACGCATGTCCTTCATCCGTAAGTCGCGCGTGGCTTGCCTTTCCATTCCCTTTTTAACTCCACATTAGTCTACCCGACCACTGCAGCTTTGAACAGGCCGCACTGGCTGAGCCGCTTTCCGTCTTGATACATGCCAGTAGACGTGCAGGTCTGCGTGATGGCCAAAGAATTCTTGTCTTCGGCGTGGGTGCTATAGGCATCATTGCCTGCGCCCTCGCCAAGTCGTATGGCGCTTCTCGCGTAGTAGCCATCGACATCAACCAACAACGGTTGGATTTCGCCAAGGCCAACGGCTTTGCTTCACAAACATTTTGTCTGCCAATGGTTGACAAAACCAAAACATCCGAGGAACAACTGCGGCGTGCGCGAGAAAACGTGTCAAGAGCTTTGATCGAGTTTGGAACCCCCGATGGCTTTGATATCGTTTTTGAGTGCACCGGTGCGGAATCTTGTATTCAAATGTCGATACATGTAAGTGTGGTGATCTTTGGCTCGAGTGCAATGAGCGCTTATAACCGATTCCTTCAGGCCGCGATTACTGGTGGAAAGGTCATGCTTGTTGGCATGGGTTCCAGAAATGTCATGCTACCCCTCTCGGCTGCCGCTTTGCGGGAAGTTGATATCTTAGGGTCCTTCCGTTACGCTAACACTTACCCGGACGCCCTACGTCTGCTCGCCTCCGGAAAGTTGACAAACATCGAAAAGTTGATCACGCACCGGATGGGGCTGCAGGACACGGCACGCGCCTTCGAGCTAATGGCTCGTGGCAAGGATGAAGACGGAAACACGGTGCTTAAGGTCATGATCGGTCCATGAGATATTCCCTGGCATTGCCAGTTTATTTTTCTCATCATTATTTATTAGAGGACGGACTCGAGCCTTTCCCCGTTTGTGTAGTCTCATAAATTTACAGCATCTCATCCCATCAGGATATTTTTTTGGTTCATTTCATGGGGCATTTGTAACTTTACTATTCATCACGTTTACACACGCATTTTGGCAACAACCTCCATTCTTCACTTGCATGCATAACAATGAGTCGCAGTGTCTCAGATCTCAACTTGAACGTGTGGTGAAGTGTGAGACAGGCTAGCCGCTAGGCCGCCATCAGATTTCAGTTCGAAACTAGAGTCTTCCACAGCGCGTCAGCTGTCATGGGACTGTCGATGCGAGCTTCCGACCTTCGTCAGGTGAGGCATATTTAAACGTTCGCCAATGTGCACGAGTATTGGACGAATCGATTCACAGCCACGGCGTTCACAGCAAACTAACCATCCTTACAAAAGCGTGATCTTCTCCCGCGAAGATCACGCGCATCATGTGGAGTGCGTGATGAAGTCACGGAACAAGGAGGAAAATCGTCAAGTTCCACGATCTGATACCCCTCACATGAATAAAACGTTTCAAAACGTTCCTGATAGGCTGTAGGTGGAAGAGTTCGGTGGCATGAGAAGTTGTTGGAAGGGGACCCGCTTCCGAGTCGGAGTTCGGAAAAAGCGGGTGCGATCAGGCGCACAGTATCAGGAAAACTGATAAGTCCCCAAGTGACACATAATTGCCCGCGGAGTGCTCCGTCTTCTCCCAAGTAGTGATTCTCTGGCGTTCAGGGTGACAACAAGCGGTGTGAAAAGAAGGGGTTCTCTGAGGGTCCGCCCGTGGCGCTACACAGGAAGTACAGGTGTGCACTAGTGAGTCACGGCGCCGCAGCCCTTGCCACAAACCTTGAGCAATCGACGATGGCCTGCCGATGAACAGTGCCTTGAAGTGAGGCGTGCGCCATACGCTGCTGGGGTCGGAATTTACCTAATCCAGATCACCAATTGCACAACAGATTTAGAAAATGACATACAGTGGAGACTGGACACGGGGACGCTGCCCACGGGGTACTTACAAACTGAGTTATCTTTGTCTTGGCCAGACAGCGCAGGTGTTATCATCGGGGCAAGATCGAAGTTATACCAGTCTGGGACTGCGCTAAACGCGGTTTCCGCGGACAAGTTTCAACGAACTATCGCAGCACAGGCGGCACGGCCTGCTTGAAGACGAGCAGAGTGCTATGCAGGAGCAACCTGTCAGTAGTACCCTTTTTTTGTGCGTCCTGACTGTTTCCTGACCGCAACTGTGCCTGTCAAGGATCAGGTGATAACCAACATTCAATGCTATATCAGTCCATCGAGGTGATCTCATTTATATCTGAGCCACTGGTGTGGAAAGCGCCTGTGCTCCCTTTCTTTGGGTTTCGAGTCGCCAACAATAGAGAGTGTGTTGTCATGATGAGCAGTCTTGTACAATCACCAACATCTAGTGCTTCCTGGAATAGTTGTAAAGTAAGTTTCCGGACAACATACCACATCTGAGATAAATTGCGACGCTATCTCGGGATGAACGAGAATCTTCATTTGCAAGTCGGTCCCGTGGTCCTCATCCGGAATCTTGAGGTAATTCAGTAGTCCAAGTCATCTGGCCATCCATCCATAGTCTGCTGAACGCAGGAAGCGAAAAGGTAAGGGAATAGCAAATTGAGTAAGTGTTTCAGAACTCACATTGCTTATTATATGTTTTCCATTCCAAGCGTTCTGACGCCGCGAAGACCTTTTGGTGCCTTCTGAAAGTTCTTCGTCGGGGCCCGAGTGTGAAGCAGCGCGTATCAAGGCTGCAAGAAGCTTTACGGCCTTTGTCCTGGCATGTGCTTCCTCCCGAAACGATGAGTTGTTTTCTTGGCAGCTGACAGGTCCGCATTGGTTCTGTCGATCCGACTCGACAAGATGGCGTAGTGGGGCTGCATCTAGGCGGGTCACAATAGTAAACGTTTAAACAATGATACACTGCCATGACCGACCTCATATAAACGACCTACATCTACCACCTTAATTAATTAACTTCAGAAAAGAGTGCGGGACGTGTGCCGCTGATTCCAAACTCGGTTTGTTATGATCACCAACAATTCAATGAATTCAAGTTCTTGAACTCATTGTTCTGGCAGTTGGCCAAGCTTGACAAAGTCTGGGATTGGACAATTGAAACATTGACAAGTGAGATTTCGGGTTAATCTAGAGCAGCAAAACCAGGAAAGATCACCAAGGTCACTTCCTCTGGGATGGTCAGGAAGTCGAATGTGACTGCGAGACAAATTTTTCAAACACAACTTGCTGATATGTCGCACACAAAGACGGGCTCACCCAATCATTTCCATAGCCTACCCTCAATTGTTATTGGTCCTGGTCAAACGAGGTTGAACGTTGGAAGATACATAAGGAGGTCCTCAGCGATGTCCTTGACTAGGGGCTCATCCTGCGTTTCCATTCGCTCGATAGCGAGCGTCTGCACAACGGTATCCCAAGCTTGGAAGCGTTCTGCTACTCGCTCGCCCTCAAGATTCGCAGAAAATCGTCCCATGAAAGCCACCTGTGCGTGGTCGAGCAAGTGGATGGACGGGATCGGGGAGTTTGCCCAAGGCGCCGGCATGAGTCCAAGCGGCTCGAATCAGCTGCAAGAGACGGTGGGGAAGACTCGCCGACCAATCTTCCCACTTCTGCCACCTGAAGATCCACGTAGAAGGCTATTGCAACGGTATCTAGCGTCAGCAACGATCCTTCCTCCGAGGCTGGGAGGTTGGAACTCGTGCAACTTTTCCGAGAGCAAGACACCGATAACTTGTGTCCCTGGATATCTTGACGCAGAAGATCCCTCCAATATTCATCCCTTGTCAACGCAAAAATGATTTGCACATAACAAAGATCTCGTAATACAGGATTTGGTCCGGACT